>JANRMT010062791.1:118947502-118969088 GCA_026402145.1 Polypterus bichir lapradei
ATCTTATAGTGCCTTTTCTATCTATCTATCTATCTATCTATCTATCTTATAGTGCCTTTTCTATCTATCTATCTATCTATCTATCTATCTATCTATCTATCTATCTATCTATCTATCATATAGTGCCTTTTCTATCTATCTATCTATCTATCTATCTATCTATCTATCTATCTATCTATCTATCTATCTATCTATCTATCTATCTATCTATCGATGCCCTTTAGCGTACCTTGGGGACCAACAAATGTTAGCCTGCCGTCAGAAGTGTGTATGTGGATGTAAGATGATTTCCTGGCTTTGTTTAAAGATGCGAGTCCATACACTGGCAATGAGCTTTTTGATGTGTTGATGTCCTCCAATGACTCTCATGGCTATTTGTATAAGTCAAGTTATGTGATTTTCAACATACACAACGTAGTGTGTGTTCTATTACTGCGTGGAATTAAAGAAGCCTTACCAGACAATGCCAGGAAGTGAAGACACCGATATTTTTTGTTTATAAAATAAAAATCAGTCCACGATTGCCATTTCCATTTTGTGTAAATAATTTTCCTAGCACCATCTGTTGTCTTGTACACTGACAGCCCCACACACGCTCCTCACTTCACGAGGCTCTGCGCATCTCCTTAAGGTTCAGTACAGGCAGCCCTGTCACCCATGGGCACATCTCCCACACCCTGAGACCTGCTCACAAAGGGGCCTTTGCCTGGGTGAGAGGAAAATTGTCTAATAACAGGTAACGTCCAACTTTTTAGCGACAGTACAGGCACTTGCAGCACTCCCTACACCACTTCAACCCTCACAATTATAAATCTACCCAATCAGCCGGAGATAAAAAGCTTTTAAAAGAAAACATATGTGTGGGTGAGTAGGACACAATTAAACGGGGTGTCTAATGAGGCCCCTTTAATGTTGTCTTGCAGGGCCAGAGTTGCTTCTCAAATGCGGACACACGTCTGGGGAAGTTTGTAATGAACAGCAGCAGAATGGTCTGATTCATGATGTTTGTTCATGTTACCTGTGGTTCTTTGTAGTCACTGATCATTCTCTTGTTCATCATATAAGTACAGTACAATACCAACATATTTATATTAGAATGTGTTCATTGTTTGTTCTGTACAATTCATTATTGTAATTAGTCAGTCAGTCATTCTCCAGCTAATATGTTTGTCCCATTGTATGTTTAACGAGTTAGTCACACAAAACTGAAATTTATAAAAATGTTACTCTGATTCCTAACAATTATTTTATTTTCAGCTTTACTTTAGTGTACACTCATTGAATGAAACAAGCATATATCATTCAGTATGTCTTTTGTGTTCAAACACAATTATTTACCTGAGAACAAGTCACATTATTCTCATTTATTTGATCCACAACATGAATCACTAGATCAGTTCCTGAAAATGAGTCGCACAATTCTTTTCCACTTATGATTCTCAAACTCGCTGTCTTATTTTAATTATGCATTTCCACCATACTGTATTGTCATCCTTCGAGCATTCAAAAAAGTTATTATACAATATGAATTATCAGCATTACCCGTGTTAATAAATATTAATTATATATTATAGTTACATAAATAAAAATTAATTTGCGATTCATTTAAGGGGACAACCCCCCAAAAGGTGTTGATTTTAATTATTCAGTCAAACGAATTAGTATGAATCCACCCATCCATTATCCAACCCGCTATATCTTAACTATAGGGTCACTGGGGTCTGCTGGAGCCAATCCCAGCCAACACAGAATCGATTCAGTAATTTTCCGTAGTTTGAAAGTGATAAAGCGAATTGAAACGCCCCTCCCTACTCTGCCCGACCACGTTAAGAGCGCCATCGCTTTTTGTAGTTCAAAATCTCCGCCCCTACTTTGAGCGCCGCCCACATTAGGCGTTGGATTGGTTGAAAAGACGTGAGCCGTCTAATTGTGCCCACCCACTTTTAAGCGAACTTTACATTTTTTTTTTTTTGCATGTGTAAATTATACTGTACTGTATGTCTGGCTCTGAGACACTGCGTTTATGAGATCTTAAATATGGCGTGTTAGAGTGTCGTAAAATAAAAATGACAAAATGAATGATCGTTGAAAGCGAGAGCCCAGTAGCGCAGAGAAATCAGTGAGCGAGAGAGAGAAGCAAAAAAACGGTGTTTTGTGGAAAAAAAAACAACAAATAAATAAATAAACGAAGATCTGAACAAGTCGGAAAGACTAGTGACACTGGCCTCTTAGATAGTCAGTAGCGGGCTGGTATCGCCGCTTCTAGCAGCTTTAGCAGCCATGTGCAGTCTGATAACACCGACACAGACGTGACAGTGCGGCAGACAACGAGGCCCCTGCCGGACATGAGACGCACCGAACGACGTCAAACCAGCGGAAAGCCCCGCCCCGATCTTTTATTTTACTTTAGTGCTAATATGCGAATACACAATGTTCAGTTACTTATCACCTTTTTTCACAAATTGGCACAGACAATGTTTAATTAATGTTTGTTAACGGCGCCATCAGAAGAATGTTTGACAAGAACTGTCCTGCCAGTGACAATCCTGTTCACCGAGATTATGCAAAAGAATATGAAGTTGATGTTTGTAATTCCCACATTTATTCCGTGTGCCTAATGCTCCCTGCGGGAATATGATTTACTAACATTTATACGAGATCATTACTCAGAGCATTCTGGACGATAGGTGGTCGGAGGTAGAGTTTGTTAATCGGCTAAATTTTTCTTTAATTGTTGATTTATACTTCTTATCATCCTATAATAACACCCTTACCGATCGGGATACATAAAGTGAGACGCGCACTGACGGCAGCCCATAACGTGCAGCTGAGTGAGACGAGCTGGGCAGGAAGCGGCCCTCTTGATTTCACTGACAGCTCCACCGCTGCCTGGAAAAGTTGAGTGTCCACCTCCTGCCCACGCCTGCATGAAGCCATCTCGTTTCCTTTCTATATTTAGTAATGTACTGCACTTGGGAATGCAAGACTTGTGTTTGGCAGACTACGTGAGATTTGAATTATTCGTATAATTATTATTGTATAATAAAGTAATGCAGATAGGTGGCGCAGCTGTTAGCTCTCCTGGCTCTCGTCTCCACCGTTCATAGTCCCTGGCTTCTCACTCTCACTCCTGGTGCAGTGGTTCCCAAACTTATTTCGTTTGCCGTACCCTTTTCAAAAATACGTTTTACTTGGTGCCCCCGGTAATCTACTTTCAACGCCCCGAGCAGCTCTACGTGATGGATACATATAACAGAAAAGAGTATGGAAATCGGATCAGACAGACCGAGTCACAAATCTGCGTTTTATTCTGCATGCAGTAGAGAATGTTGATGTTTAGGAATAAGATACATTGAGACTGAAATTTTAAGATTATTAAAATCAACAAAAAGAACAAATTGTATCGTACTGTAAACATAGTACAAGTTGAAACTGAGAATGTAATAAAACTATTAAACATTGTAAATAACGATCAGTTGCATTAAAAGAATCCCAAGGAGAAGGATGAGCCTGGCGCGATGCTACCAGTTTATTGATATTCGGCTCTTTATTTGTCAGCAGCATTCTTAAGTCACCGCGATCAACTATTAGCAGTGGGTTCCTTTTTTAGTTAAAAGATCTGTAACGGCAATTAACCCATTTTTCACTAAATATGATGATGGAAATGCGAGTCAAAACTTTCTTTTTTTAACTACAGCACACTGTGGAACCAGAACTGTTGCTATCCGCTTTTGAATTCGAATTTCAGTTCCTCATTTGTTGTTGTTTCTATCTCTTCTCCTTGCAATTATAAGGATTATTCGGGGTTTGTACTTGAAAACGGGTCCAAAACCCAATCGGGTAGGTTCATCTTAAGAATATCTTCAAACCGTTGGTTGAAATCGCAATGGAGAGCCTCCAAGTGCTGACACGAGCTGAGCTCCCCTTCGTCACTTTTTTCTACTGTTGATGGATTTGGTAACTGGCTGAATTTCCCTCGTCCCAAGTTTCGTTCGTACAAGAGTTTTGACACAAACGGCTTTTGTTTTTTTTTATTAAATTCAACTCATCTCATTGGAGCGGTAGGATTAAACAAAACTACAAAATTTGTTAAACAAATTGGCAAAAAAACGGTGTCACTTTTGAAATTAATCGAGTTGGAATAATCCAAACATACATCCATTCCGCTATATCCTAACACGGGAGTCTGCTGGAGCCAATCCCAGGGCTCAAGGCAGGAAACAAACCCCGGGCAGGGTGCCCACCACCAAGCACACATCCATCCCGCTATATCCTAACTACAGGGTCACTGGGGTCTGCTGGAGGCGCGCGCACACACACCAAGGACAATTTAGAATTGCCAATGCGCCTAACCTGCATGTCTTTGGACTACCCGGAGGAAACCCACGCAGACACGGGGAGAGAACATGCAAACTCCACGCAGGGAGGACCCGGGAAGCGAACCCCGGTTCTCGTAACTGCGAGGCAGCAGCGCTATCACTGTGCCACCCGAATTGGAATAATCTGTTTTTTTTTTAAGAAACGCTATTATGAAGAGATTATGAAGTTGATTCACAGAGGCACCCTTTGATAGCCAACGAACTTGGGTGTGGAGCTGCAAGCGATGAAATTCTTCATCGTTTTCAATACCAATGTACGATTGAATAAAAATGGAAGGACGGCCCAAATAGTAACACGTGGTTTGTGAATAAGGTGGGCGTTGCCCCGTTAAGAGACTAACGCACCCACCTGTGTAGATTTGCCTAGAAACATCACAAGTCTGGTGTGTGAGGAGATTAGCGGCTAGCTGGGGGATGCGGTAAGGAAGTGAAATCAAAAGTTCATTTTTACGTGGTGGGCTTTCATTTTTTTTTAAGGGTTTTATTTTTAATGGCGGTCTAAAGTATTTTTGAGTCAAGGTATTTTAGCTAATTGTAAGTTTTGTTTTGTTGGGACAGTGGGACTTGTCGCGTCTTTCTTTACTCTTCACGATATTGTTAGATTGATATGCCATGCGTTATTTTTTACACCGTTTATAGTTTTTATTTATTTTGCTAGTTCCTGGGAGGTTTATGGGTTTTTACATTACGAAGTTCATTTGTATTCATGCTTTAATGAAATCCTTGACGAGCTGTGTTAAATTTATATATTTGTAATACATTTTATTTATGACTCCATAAAGGCAGAAGTATTTGTTGTCCAGTCTGCCATTCAATGAAAGAGTCTGATTTGTTTTTTTTATTTATTACATCATGTCCACTGTAGGCGATGACACAGGTTTTTGGTAATTAAAAGTTGGCTATGAATCGCAGAATGTCCAGCGCCCTCTTTTTGCCCAAAGGGGGCTGGGCGGTCTCGTGGCCATTGAACCCCTGCAGATTTTATTTTTTCTCCAGCCTTTTGGAGTTTTTTTTTGTTTTTTCTGTCCTCCCTGGCCATCGGACCTTACTTTTATGCTATGTTAATTGGTGTTCTCTTATTTTAATTCTTACTTCGTCTTTTTTCTCTTTCTTCATCATGTAAAGCACTTTGAGCTACATTATTTGTAGGAAAATATGCCATATAAATAAATGTTGTTGGTTTTTATAAATGTACAATTAAACTGCGATGGCATCCTACCATTGCTATAGTACCACCTGTAACAACTGACAAGTTATTCAAAGGGATTTCTTTTTCTTATATATAATATTTTTAAAAAACTCTTCCAATGCCTGAAGTGTTGATTTCTCTTTAGTCATTTTTCAGCAAATAATTCTTGGCAAATGTTTTGTTTGTATTGTACATAGACTAACAGTTAGGCTGGGGTGATACTTCATGCAACGCGACGGATGCTGCAGCGGACACTCCTGCTACACAAGCGCTGTACTGTTTACTAGCCGACGCCCGCCATAGCATACAGCGGTGTAAGAATAGGAACGGAAAACCTTGAGAAAGGAATTCAGAAATCATGAAGAAACACTTCTGAAAGATGCAGTTGTGAATAGGTGTTTTGCTGGAGACGACAGATAATGAGTCGAAAGATCTAATCCTAGAAAAAGCCACGTACAACTGACCGTGGCTGAAGACTGGTTGTTGTAGATTAACACAATTCTTTGCAAACGTAATGCAAGGCGGGGTGTTGGGATCGTGTTTGAAGTAAATGACAATGGTAGCAAGGAGAATCTCGAAAAGAGCTTGAATTTCGGCTTCACCACCATAAACTCCAGATGTTGCCATGCATTGATAGTACTTATGACTTGTTGTGATAACTCGACTTGCGTTAGAAAGAACGTCTCCAAATCTGTCCCAATGTGATGCAACGAAATCTACTGCCCTATGTCGTAGTGAGAGTGCAGTGCCTTCGTCAACCATTTTTGTCAAGAAATAACCCACTGATAGGAATAGGCAGTTGTCAGATCCCAGAATAGAGATGACGTTGTACAAAAACCCATTGACAGAGAAGATATTGTCGTTCATTTTATAACAAAGGCAAAAGCGGCATGGGGGTGTATGGGAGGCCACAGGCAGCGTGGGGAAGGGTTTTGAAGAGGACGAATAGGAATCGAGAAATGCTGTGTGGTCAGGACTGGTTTTGAAGAGGAAGCAGGACGAGCCACAAGAGAAATATATATATAAGAGATACTTGTGCGCGTACTTTACGTAAATCTGGAGGAATCCACCAGGTGCCAGTGCGAGATATTATCACAGTGAGAACAGGTTCGGCTTCGCTGTGTTGTGAATTCCCATTAAATTCCGATGACACCTTACCGCAATATCTCTTAAAAATTATGTTTAATGACTAAATTCATCAGTCCAGGGATTTCTCCATTTCAGATAGCATTGTGCACGAGGCAGAAACAATCCCTGGACGAGGCATCAGCTAATCCAAGGTGAATACAAGCACACACATACACTAGCATCATTTTAGTGTCGCCAAATCTGCATATCTTTGGAAGGAAACCGGATCACATTGTGGAAACCCAGCAGGAAAACATGCAAACTCCAGGCAGGGAATACCAGTAACGTGACTCCCTGTGAGACAGCCGTGCTACAGCTCCGCCACCGTGTAATTATTAACAGTATTCATTATTTAAACAAAATTACCGATTTATCTGTAAAATGTAACATACATACTTCAATGCATTTCATCATGAAAGTGATATCAAGTATAAATCAAAGGATTCTAAACGTGCAGAGAGTTGGAATATCATACATTTTAATGTACTCAGTGTGGTGATCTATAGCTGGCAATCTGCTGCTGTCAGGACCGGAGGAAGCCCTAGAAAAAAGACGGTATGTGAGACTTTTAAAATGTATCGTGTCATTACAATCGGAATATGCATCACGTCATGTGAACCCCAGCCTAAGGCTTCATTTTCTGCTAAAGTAGACTCTTCAAGCTGTAGCGAGAACTGGGTTGTTTTTAAGTAGTCCCACCACGATTCTTCACCACCCTCGGCACATTCTGCTAGTCTTTATATATTCATTTTAAAAGAAACGTTTTGGTAAATTCAACACATTGATAATGTTTTGTTTGTAGGCAACTGAATAAAGCCGTCTTTCAAATATTTGATATCTTCTGTTTCTGGGTTCAGCCATATTCTGTGTAAGAACAGTTAGTTTATGAATTGCATTTTAGCAATTTTGTAAATGTATTTTTAAAAATAAAAGTACTCATGTGTAAAATGCTGTTTTATTAGAACAATAAGTTGTTTTCTAAGTGATCCGTGTAGATTAGGTGTGACTACACATGCAATGTGCACTAAAATGTTTAGGTACCGATTGCACTTGCACTACTGAAACAAATTCTGAGCTGCATGTCACAATTCAGAAACTAAATTTGATTTAATACACATCGCATATTTATAGTATTGTACAGTCATGGTGCACACGAGTTCCTGCCCATGTGTCCTAGACTAAAAAGCCTGATTCTGTGAAAGTTTGCCAAGCCCCCCAAAGTCAACACTTTGCTCCTTAAACCAGTCGTCTGTCTTGAATGCCGATTGAGATGATTCTGTGTGTAGTTAAGTGCAGAAGTACTTTTTTTTTTTTTTTTTTAATTAAGCACTTAATTGTTGTATTTATGCCCTTTCACCCCCTTACTGTCCAGTACTCCCCACTTTGGGAATTGCTGAATGCAAGGTAAAAATATCACACAGAAATTAATAAACTGATTGTCACAGGGACTCTCCAGGGCTGGGTATAAGAAACTCCTCTTAGCTGATTGCTGTCCCCAGCCATCCTAGATGCTTGTTTTTTTTTTTTTTTTCATATTCTGAAATCTCCCATACTGGTTAATTGATGGCTAAGAACTGGCCCGATGTGTGTGAGCGTGACTCCTATGGATTAGCACCATGTCCAGTAGTGGTTCCTGCTTTCCTCAAGTGCTTCAGGAACACACACTGACTTCCCACAGCTGATTCATAAACTGGACTGAGTGATAAAGCGAGTAGACTAGAGTGGTGTAGGATTGGGAAGATGAATTTTAACTTGGTTAATTATCACTCTCGCCTTCAATATTGATGATTTAATCCAATAATCCGGTAAGGCTCCTACTTTATTTCCCTTACCTTTCTCTGTTGTAGGAGGGAGGTTTCCAGTTGCTTATATCAAGGTAACTGAAGCCTAACTACATACAAGACTGGGTGAGGTACACTAGAGAGTCAAACACCGAGCAGGCTGGCTCTCTGTTTATTTAGAGGTCTAATTTATCTTGGCACAGTCTTTTTTATTTTTAAATTTTATTGATTTTATTAAAATCGAATAACATTCCATACAAATAACTCAAGTTTTACAAAAAAAAAAAGTTTCGAAACAAATCAACCCCCACCCCGAGAGACAGAGCTCGGCCAGCAGAGTAAGACGTTAAGCTAGTAAAAATAAGTAAATAGATACATTAATAAATGAATAAAGATAAATGGAGTAAAAGATGGGAGAGAACCTGCTTCTTCAATTTAAATGCTTATTCTAAAATGTTATTGATTAGATCCTGCCAGATTTTTAAACAGTGTTGTACAGATCCTCTAAATGCGAATTTGATTTTTCCAGTTTCAAATCGTATATAACATCAGTTACCACTGACTTAGAATAGGAGAGTTAGGATTCTTCCAGTTGAACAAGATAAGTCTATGTGCTAATAGTGAAGTAAAGGCCATTACAGTTTGTTTGTCCCTCTCCACTTTAAGCCCATCTGGAAGTTCACCAAACATAGCTGTTAGTGGATTCGGAGGGGCTGTGACGCCAAGGCTGTCTGAAAGGTGAAATGAAGTCTTTGAAGGTGATGTTGTGAGGACTCGTTGCTTTGGGTTCAAGTGATGATTCTTACTTGCACTCTGTCTGTTTGCTTCTTGATCCTTTGTCTGTTGTCTTATTTAAGCTCTTTGCTCTATCATCTTCATCCTCATAGGAAAGGGTATTACTCTTTCTGAAACAAGAGTTTAGATGATGAAGTTCCATTCTGGAAGTGATAGCTGCTTCTAAGGCTTCAGATCGGCTCTGGGTTTAGCTTGAAAAAGTGAGTTTCCGTTCTCAGTTTCACAAAGAGAAGAGGTTGTTGACTTTGGCTTTCCAATGAAGAGCAGCTTATAGCTTTTTAGTTTCAGAGAGCAGATTTTTGAGGTTTTCAATTATTAGGAGAGTGAGAGCAGAGTATGACGATGTGGGTCGGCTCCATGCTACCAGGTTTTTCAGGACCCTCTTGAACCCGCATTGGCTGAAAACGTACCCAAGGGATGAGGACACGCATAGCCAGACAAAGGGTAGGTGCATAAAGGTGCCCAAAGTGTTTTAATAAAGAATCATAAACAGTGCGGTGCTCCAATCCTATAAATCCATAATCCTTTTAAAAATCAAGTGCTCGTGGAGGTTAACAATAAGAAATCCAATAAATATTCCTTTAAAAGCGAGGCTAAAAAAGCACAGTCCAGGAAGCTGTCCATAAACGCATGAGGCTTAGTGCAGCCTTCTAACAACTCCTATCCTCACCTCTCTTGAAGCCTCGTAGCAGAGGAGATGCACCTCTGGCAGACACGGCCTTCTTTCCATCTGCAAGTCCAGATCCGAAACCAGGCTTGGGTTCTTACTGTCCATGGACCTCAGCAAGGCTCACAATCCGAGCATCCTCTTGCCAACTTCTGCTGCCTTTCCAGATGTATGCAGTGAGCAGCACACCTCTGAGATGCTCAGCAAGACTAAGCCCCATCTGCAGCCCTGATTGTCGGTCACACACTCTCCTCTTCCTCCTCCTCGGCTGTCTGCCTCCTCTCACACTTGAGCTCTTTCTCTCTCTCCTTACCTTAACCACCTTCATTCTTTCTTGTTTCTCTTTCCCTCCCCTCCAGTCATGCCGATTCTACCTTATATGCCTTCATAGGTGCAGCACGTCAATTGCTCATGGCAGAAAGGTGGTGAATCAATCAAGACAGACCCTCACGTGGAGGTATGCTCAACCACATTACCAACCTCCCGCAGCTGCGCAAGCATGCACATCCATGGATATCAAACTGGCTGGTCAGCTCTTCATTTATTTTAAACGGACCACTAAGATGTTAAGCTGCAGACCCACTATACCACATTACCTCCCCCTTAAGCTCTGGTTGCATGGGAAGGCTCCCACTACTCTCTGCCCTGTGCAACCGGTGCCTAGGACCGCGGCATTTCCCTACACTGCACTAAAACCAATAAAAGCACTAAACAACCCTTTTAAAAACTTACCCAAGCCCCCTCTGTAAAACGTAGGCAGTAAAAGAACAAGAACTTTAAAATGACAATAACATTGGCAATAAATAAATGTCCATTTAAAAGCTTATTTTTGTCCCTCTGGCTTGATTCCCACTTGCTGATTCCTTCCAGTCTTTGCTCCTCACTGTTGCGGCTCATCCCACCACTGCCACCATATGTGACGGTAGTGTAGGGTGCTCAGCCGCACTGTCACATAGAGCTCACATGGGAGTTCCCTCAGAGAGCCACCTGAGATTGTCCCAATGGACTCTTTAGGATGGTGCAGAGTGTATAACCTCTCCTGATTGGATTCAGTTATTTCCAGTTAAAAATCGGGGTCTCCTCATAGGCAAGTTTTTTTTTCTGTCCATTCTAGATGTCATCCCTTGAATTATCGGCCTTTGAATTATAGGTGCTTGAGTCCATTTCACACCTTCAAGCTCAAGACGTGTGCAGAGTGGCCTCTGAGAAGAGGTCCATTCCCCTCTAATATACACCTTTGTTATCAAATGAGGTGCAGGCAGATCCGGATCCAAAGTGGAGTTCAATCACATGGTTTGGAATGTAAAGTGAAGGTTTTGGGCAGCTGAATGTCTGCTAAATCTGCTTTCGTAGTGGAGTAAAGATTTAGAGGGGAAGGACACATAAAATTAGACAAGGCAGGCATGAAATGGAGAAAAGCAGTTTGTGTCCAATCTTGAAATAAAAATGAATGTTGGTCTTTGGCAGTTTAGTGCCAGATGGCAGAATTAACTTCCTTAGTATTAACACCAAGTGTGACTTGAGCTCATAATCCTGTGCAGCTATGATTTAAGCAGAGTGCCTTTCTGGGGTGGATGTATTGTTTACATGTGCACTGTTTAGCTTGAGTAACTCTTGGGACAGTAGTCTATTGCCATCTAGTGGATAAAATAAGCTGCCTGCTGCAGAAAACCATAAAATCTCTTTGCATTTTGCCAGTCTAAGGTAATCGTCAATATTCATAAATATTCAGAACACAATGGCATGTAAACAAGATGCTGTAAAGCCAGTTTTAGAACAAACTGAAACTGAACCACTAGTTGAGTCAAGAGATGGTAATAATAATGCTGATCAGATGCTGACGTGGATAGTGAAACTGATGCATATGCCACTGTATAACCGCCTGGTGAATTTGGGTGCCTGAAGGTTCATCGTGGTGCAAGCAGGTATGTGACAAAATGATTTTAATCAATTGGAAGGACAGAGACGTTCACCCCCCACTGCTCACAATGCAGCCACTAAGCCTACGATAACACAAAGGCTGCATCACTCATTAAGGTCAGGCGTTGACTTTCTACCCTGTCATGCTCAAGCAGCAGAAAAAAAATATACAGAGAAAAGCTGGCAAAGAAATACACGTACGCTCTGAGCATTGCTGGCTGTTTCAAAACGGGTCACAAGACTAAATCTGCATCAGTACAGCAGTGGACATACTGCATCTTTCTCGCTGTATTGGTGTTGATATTTTGGTATTTACATGTTTTGTTGCATGTAATATTTTTTTCTTGTTGAAGAAAATATTAATGCTTTTGTTTTTCCTGGGGTAAGCATAATGCTAAAGAGGCTATCACAATTTTACTGCAGTTCTATAGACTTTCAAGAATAATTGTACATCAATAAAGGTTTTACATTTTCATTAAGCAGGTAAAAATTGGGCTGCACTTAAAGGAATTTGATAACTCATGCAATCTGAAACAGTCCGACACTAAAGGAGAAAACTTAAGGGGATGCAATTGAACATGAAGAATAAAATGGCAGCAGATATCCCCTGGTGCTCCCAGAGGTCTCCTCCAGGACAAAACTAAAAAAGGCAGAGAGTTCCTCTATTTATTTATTAGCTTGACAACCCACAATATAAAGAGTTTCTTAGCTTTACTGTTTTACAGTGTATATTAAATCTTAATAAAATAGATGCTCTGCATACAGAGCATAAGGGATCTGAAGCATTTTCGTAGGAGAGGATGGACAAGACTTGTCCAAATAAATTTCTATGCGTCCATTTTATAACCGTGTTTGATCTGTTTAAGGGCATGAGAACCAGGGCCTATTCTGGCAACAGTGAGCAGAAGGCAGCAGCTAATTCATACATGTTAATAATATTAATAAATTGAATGAGAAAGTTTATTACTTGGTCTCACTGGTAACATTGAGTGGCCACTAAAACACAGCTATGAGAGTCCCAGCTTGATTTTTTTAGGTAAGTTAGAAAGTCCCTTTAATTCCTCACTAAATTCTGATTTCACTTTCCTTCACATGTTTATCAGTTCAACTTTTTTATTTTTTGCATTTCCCATTTAATCCTCTCTCTTCTGCCCAGAACAACATTCATCTTCTAGGTCATTTCCATTTATGGCTGCATAGAGTGAGAGAGCCTAAAAACTTCAAACCTAAAAGAAAGATAATGGAAAATCTTATTAACTGAGTGCCAATGACTTTCTAAGTGCCAACCCCCATTAAAGATCTGATAGTCATAGAGATGCAGTTTCTAGTAAAAGCATGCCTAGGATTTGCTTTGTCTGGTGGTTTCACAAATGATTAACCTGCAACATCAAGGACTTGTGAAGTTTCCCCAAATTGCTGGGCACTCACTCTCTCAAGCTGGCATGTTTGTGCTGTGGGCCGCCCGCTATTCCAGTTTTGCTCCCACATTGTCAAATGTGTGTCACATTGGGGTGTCTTTGTTGGGTCTGTGGGTAAAGGTTTGTTCCTGCTGTTCACCTAACACCCAGGAGAGGCACAGTCCGAGGAAATAAATATTAGAGATAAACAGCCTAATAATAATAAAAAAATAAAAAATAAACTGGTGTGAGTTTTACTGGGAGTACATCTGGACAGCTCTAACTGGGAAATACAGCACAATACTTATGTGTAGGGATATTGTTTCATTACAGATTAATTGAAATTAATATACTGTACTAAAATTACATTTTTATGTCCAAATCACTTTGTATTCAGTAAGCTCTCTTTTATAACTCTTTTAAGAACTACCATGATTACAACATAATGTGTTGCCTTCATCAAATCCTAACTTTCATTCTTATGAACTTCCCCACTAGCTGAGTCTTCCTTATCACTCCATTGTTTCTGTTCAGCTTACTTGGCACCTAACAGACATGAACCATCTCTTTGAAATTTTCCAATCGGGTTTGATCTTCACCACTACATTCTTTAAGAAAATTCTCCTCCTCACTTATGATGGATCTCCCTCTGTGATCCTGCTACCGTTGATACTGTTGACCTCCACGTTCTCCAAAATAAACTGAAGAGCTGTGCTTTACCTTCGGATTTTACCTGTCTGGTCTTTGGTGGGGACGTAGACCCCTAGCCTCTCTTGGTTCACAAGCTTTAATTCTTGGTGTGCTTTTTATCCTAATGTTAGCACTGAGATATCTGACTAGTCACCATGACCCCAAATTCCACTTGTACGAAGATGAAACCAAGCCCTACATGAATGTCACTCAAGCTCAGTGCCAGCCTCCATGACATCAGTGCATGGACATGTGCTAACAATGTTCAGGTGAAAACAAACGAGACTAAACAGCTGCTTGTAGGACCACCTCCACCACTCAAGGAGCCTGAATTCTTCTCCTTCTTCTTCACAAGATCCCAGCTTTTTCAAAATGAATTTCTTAAACAGCCATGACAGCACTGACAATTTCCAATGTTGTATCTCAAAGAAGTCTGAGAAATTAAAATCACTGGAGAAACATTGTAAGAACGGAACATTTCTCCTCCTCTCTTCATTCAGAAACATCCCATCACACCTTTGCAAACTTTCATTCGATTACAGGAGTTACTTTTAAATGGTTACCAGTAACCATTTAAAACAGCCTTGAAATGCTGCCCTCAGATGCCTGAACACCACCTTCCACGTGGCTTTCCAGTCTTTAACTCTGTCATCCCGAGAACTCGGCTAGGGATTAGCAAAGCTGTATTTTCCTGCTAATTGGCCCTTGTATGCTCATTCTGTACCTCATATCAAGACAGTGGAAGCCTTCCAGGAACATCTTATTCCTAAGCCTGTCTATGCGTTTGTCTCCAGATTTTCACTACTCAAGCTTGTCTAGGTGTCACTGTCACAGTTAATGTTTAGTTTATAAATCTACCTTTTTCTCTTTTGCATTTTAAGTTTGTCTCACAGTGGCTGTGCTTATTTTCTGCTCCAACTGCTTTTTGTTGGACTGGTGCCCTGCCCAGGGTTTGTCCCTTCCTTGTGCCCTATGCCAGCGAGGCTAGGCTCCTGCAGACCCCTGTGACCGTGTTCAGGACTAAGTGGGTAAGAAAATAACTAACCAGCTGGCTGACAGTCTTTTCTGTCTACCTTAGTGATGGTGAATTTGCGGTGATGCATATCAATTTATTTTGTCTGCTACTACAGTATGTAAGCTCTGTACATTTTGTAACATATTTGGACTCTTCCTGTTTCCCTGTTATCTATCTCAAACTGGAGTTATCTTGTGGAGCACAATATGCTGTTGCCCCCAAAGTTCAAATGATTGCTGAGGAGACTCTTCTTTGGATCCTGTTAAGTCCATTTGGATGCCCAGCACCTCAATTTAAGTATAAGTAAGTCTAGGTATACAAAATTCAACTGATTTATTATGGCACATTTGATGTCGTTCAGGTTAAAAAAAAAAAAAAAAAAAAAGTGTATGAGAGTCCACCACCCCACCACCCTGGATTAATACCATCGTTCATGGCATCTGCATGGAAAAAGTATCCCTAACAGACTGGACCTCTTGTCCAATCCACCTTGGATGCAGAAGTCACATGTCCATCAGAATGAGCTCCCATTCTATTCCGGGGTAGATCTTGGTCCAGCTCACAAGGGGAGGAACTTTATAAGTCCGTCAGACAGTCACTGGAAGACGTCTCGATGAGGACGGAGCCCGTTGCTCTGCTACCACTTTTGCTGTCCTGCAGACTCAGCACTTGGCTCTTCCCCATTTCGTTAACAGCAGCGTCCACTGAAACACATCCCAGTAGGATGTTCCTGAAGAAACCTTTGGAATAGACCTGTGTGTAACAAGATGGGTTAAAGTGATGCTGTCTCCCAGTGCTTTGACAAGTCCTTAAATGGGTAACTCATTTGAAACCACACTCACCTCAATCTTGATTGGTCGACGGGGACTTCTTCGGTAAAAGATGGCTTTAAGGTTGAAATCAGGGCTGCTTGAAGATTTAAATACGTTTGACCTTACTGAGGTTCCTTCACACTTGATCATGGCAAACACATCTGGGTCTGCAAATCACAAGCGAGGTAAGTGTTGTATTAGCAGAAAGTAATGTGTGACATTGTATGGCAAACATTTCAAAATTAGACTGGTAAAAGAGTATTTAGATGTTCATTGGATTCAGAAAGTATTCAGACTCCTTCACTTTCTGCACACTTTATTGTGTCTTGATGTCATTTTAAAAGGATAATTGGCCATTTTTGCCAATCAATCTACACTGAATAACCCAAAATGACAAAGTGAAAACATTTTTACAGAAAGGCTTGCAAGTTGATTAAAAATCAAAAACTGAAATACTTCTTTCACATAAGTGGCAAATTGTATCCATTTAAAATTTAAATCTACACAATAAAGTGAGCAGAAAGCAAAGGGGTCTGACTACTGTCTGAATTGACTCTCTGCATTCTAACCAAGATCAGATTCACTCCTAGAACCTCACATTCACAGTTTGTTACACACGTGACAGGAGTTAATGAGCTAAAGAGGACCACCTGCATAACGGGTTCACTTATTAGATATAGTTTATCTAATTTATTGTAATCTTATTAATTGAAAAGAAAATTTTACATAGATGCATACAGCAGCAGAAACATATGAAACAAAGATGCAGAATAACAGGACCAATAATACAATCGACCAACTAATCAATCAATTTAATACATGTGCATTGTTCAGACTTTGAAAAATGAACTTTGAGTATCTGCATTTAGTCTGGAGTGTTAGGATGAAGTAGTGAATAAGCCTGTGGCTTAAAAGGCTCCAAGGCAGCGCCCCCTGGAGGAGATTTTTCATCATGGCATCCAATTTGGCCACCATCCTCTTTTCCATAACAGCTTTGAGTGTGTCCGGATTGATGGAGCAGGTTTTGCTGATAAGTTTATTCTGGCATTATCAATGTGGGTTACAATATCCCGTCAACACTTGTCTACCATTGGTGATCCAGTGAAGACATCATGGTCACACGCAGTTCTCTTTCACAAGTCAAATATGCAGATGATTTTATAAGGCAGTGCAGTGTATTGTCTGGCATCATTGTCTGTGAAAACATGTCTGCCGTTCTGCATTGATCACAGTTATACAAGACCAAATTCACTCTTACTGTCCATTGTCTTGTATCTCAGCTTTTTTAGCTGAACACAACCGATAGTCCAAATGTTGCTTTTCCAAACTTTTTGTTTTATTTTCTCAGAAAAAAAATAACATTTTCTTGGATACTCCAATCATGTATTTTTCTTACCAACTTTCCCAGTCCAGGATCACGAGGAGCTTTTGCTCATCCTTGAAGATAGATGGTTGGAACCAACATATCAAAAAACATATTTGACATGCAATACATTGAAGAACATTTCTATAAGATGGTATATTTCAATAAATGTATGACAACAGACTTCCCAGATAAGAGTAATATAACTGGGTGCAACTAATTGTTTTGAATAGGACGTTTTAGAAAGTAATTTTTAGTGTTAGCTGTAATAATGGTCTCCTATGGATTTTGTATTATATGAGAATCTTGAATTTTTTTATTTTTTTGTTTATTAATGATGTTGAAACTCTAAACAGCTAATCACAAACGTGATACGTTTCATAATAAAACATATTAGAACAGTGCAGTCATTAGTGTTGATGCCTTAAAGCACTTGTGCACCATGGTGGCATCCATGTGGAGTTTCTGCCATTACAGAAACCGGTAAGTAAAAGCTCATTTCTAGCTGCACACTTGCATCGTTGGCTGCTGGGCCTTCATCGGCTTTCTTATACTGATGAACGCTAAACATCTGAAATATTGTGCTTCATTACAACATTAAGGTACAGGTAATTGTTAATCTGCAAACCAAGTTACTTGACAGGTAACGCAAAGGTCCTTGTTCTCCATTCTAGATTATTTATACTTCACAATTACGCAGTCTTATTTGAAACTCTTTCTGTCTCATTTACCAGATTGCCTTCTTACATTCACACTACGTCATAACTATGCATATTAGGCAATTTTTATTTAGTAAAAAGCTGTTAAATTGCCCAATTTACGTAATAAAGTCAAATCAATTTTAGTGTGTAAAATACTTCAATATTAAAGTCAATATTTGTCTATACATATAGCTTTTTTAAAAAATAGTATTTTAACAAAGCAGCCTAAACCAGATTCAGAATGCCAAAGAGAAGTGGAAATTTTATCAAAAATTATATTTTTACTAAGTCGAAACAGAAATTTAGGATGAGTACGTGGAGAGACAACAGACCTAATATGGAAATTGTAAAATTTCTTCCTGCTCAGCTAGGTTTAACAGCACAATTAGTCCCTGAATTGAGCGGCTCTTCCACTTTACAAATACAGAAATCAGTTCTCCCTACTTCCTCTGCAGATTTCTGGTTCGACTAGGTCCCTGCCAGTTCCGTTTCTGTCCTGTACCACCCATCAGCTCTAGACCCCTCTAGTCTTTGGTAGACACCATTGTTTCAAACCAATTCAGTTCTCCCCTAATTTATCCTCCGATGATGTCCTTCAAATGCTTGTAGTGGTATGCCGGTGCATTATGTTACCTCTGGGCTGCCAGCCAACCATTTTCTTTAAAGGGATAAGTGCCCTTAACAATTTTTAAAGACCCCCTCAACTTCACTATTAGGAAACAGGATCTGAAATAAGGCACTTATGCTAGAAGTTACCATGCTGGATGATTGACTGCCAGACCCACATGACTTCAACAAGCAGGTGCCCCTGTAGAATCTCCACCTGGGTCACTTGCTACATGCATAGGTGTCACCACTTCATGTTGGCTCTTATCTACAGTCAGTGGGCTCACAGCCTCCTGGTGGTTGGAATCTACAATCACACAATTTGCCTGGTCCTGGTGCCAATATATGTAATCAGAAGGCTTACTGGTCTGGAGCGGACTGCTGAACTACTCTGCTGGGCCCTTGAGCAAGACCCTTAACCTGTAATTGCTCCAGGGGCACCATACAATGGCTGACCCTGCGCTCTGACCCCCAGTTTGCGAAAACTAACAAATTCCTCATACCAGAAATTGTATACGGCGAAATAAAGAACAAAAAAAAAAAAACAAAAACCAAAGCCTAACAGTAATGCATTATATTTTATAACTTGTTTGTCTTATTTTAATTTTTGATTATACCATACTATACCATATTACTGTATATTCTAAACCTGCTTAATCCCAAGTAGGTTGGCAGGGGTTGGCAGCCTATTCTAGCAAGCACAGGGCAGGAACAGTCCTCTTAGAGAGGCTGCTAGGCCATTTCAGTTTTGATTATATTATACACATTTCTTTTAAATATCTTTTAAGATTGCTTATTTTTCTCCCTGTGTCTCCCATGGCATCTTTACTGTCCTGTTTCATTGCAGCATGAAAGAAACCAGCATCATATATGAGTGATGCATCACAGTTGTTTGTCACCATGCATTATAATAAGAAGAAAATGAGGCAAAGAGGAACAATCTGTAACTGCTTGAAGAGCGTGTGGCAAACAGTATTACCTGTAAAAAAAATGCTCCAGATTAAATGCATAGTCGTCTATTAGCTTCTTACCTCTGCTCGCTCCTCGTAGCACCAATCCAACAGCACTTTGAAGGTGAATGGACGTGACACGGCAATAAGAGCCCCAACAGCAGCGCCAAATGGAAGGTTTTGGCTGATCCAGGGTCACCTCCCTGTAAGAAGAGGAAACTGTTCAAGCAACTGTAACGGTACTTGCAACTTCCTAAATCCAACATGGATTTTCCAAGAAACTTTATACGTACAGAGTATGACCTGTAGGGGGCATCTCACAATACGAAACCCTAGACACTATGGAGCACACTTCAAATCTTGGCCTCAAAAGACCTTTCATTTTAACAAAATAACTTCTGATAACTACGTTTCTTCCACAAAAGCACAATTCTTATTTTCCTTTTTCTCATCAGGAAAGTATTGTTCTCTTCCTCTCCAACTTCCCAAGCTCCTTTTATTCTGGAGGTTTACAATTCCCAGGTTGCCCTGCGGGTGTGCACATGGTTGATCCAGACGAGGTCTGCAGCCACCTAGAGCATGGGAGTATACCACCCTGATGGGCAGTCTCCCCCTTTACTTCCATTTCATAGTCCTGTCCAGAAAAGGGAACACCATTGATATCTGTCAGCATATTCATTCATCGGCACCCTCAGTCCAATACACAAGTACTTTGTCTAAGGAAGGAGCCATTTTTCCTGTTCAGGAAGTCAGTCTATGCCTGCCTCCGTTTACAAGGAATTGAATCTGCAAACTTGCAGTTTACAGTCTAGCACCATTGCCAACAGGCCACACTTCCCTCCATTTAATTCTAATTTATATACTGAGCACTTCGACTTTAGCGCATTATTCCAAGACGTTTGGGGTTTATGGCTTAACCATTCAAAATTCCTTGAGGAAACCTAATGAGCCGAAAACAATGTTTTAACTTGCACTTTTGAGAATTTAGATTCATTACCTTGGGTACCAGAGGCCACTGTTTAATATGACCTGGCCTGTATTGAAACAAAGTTACAGAATATGATATAATACATGAAAAAGCTAAATAAAATGATATACAGTAATACATTTCTACCATACGTGTATGTCGAGCAAAGGTCTCCAGCTCTCTTGTTAAATACGTCTGACTGAACCTCTGTGAGCTGAGGGCAATTTAACAGGAAGTTGGGTAATTTTACAGGAAAAGAGCAAATTTTCAGAATGTTTTGATTTACGCTATTCACAATACTATTTAGAAGAGTTCTTATTGTACAACTTTTAAGTATAACACTAGGTAAACTTGTTTTAGGTGTCTATTCGGTGTACGGAAATAATTCCTGATATGTGTGCGTAATTAACTTTAAACCAGTTTTGATCTGTGCCTACTCTTTTTACTGAAACCAGAAATTAAGAGTCAATTATTAATATACATTTGCTTACTTTCCATCAGTCTTGATTTTATATGGTTTCTTCCACAGAGCTCACTAACAAAAAGCTCTTTACAAGGACGGAAAGATTCAACTTCTTCAGTACTTCCTCATACTTCATATACCACAATCTAGTAACTCTTTGGATTTTCATGATTGATTTTATGTCCTTTGTGATCAAAGGTGGTCGCTCTTGAGAAGTTCTCAGTACAGAATAAAGTCAACAAGACAACAAATGATTTGGGCTTTTCTCTGACATATCCTGAGGCAGATTGAGTTTGTAGCGGAATTATTTAATATTACAACCCTTTTTATTTTACCACGCTTTATATTAACTTTACCTGTTGTCTGGTACAAATCTTGTAATCGATATTTAACCCACTTTCCATTGTCCAAATGACTTGAAATTTTGCACACTCACTCGCTTCCAATGATAATACATGAATCAATAATCAGTTTTGCTAATTGATCAATTAATCCATGTTAAGAAATGAAATCTTCCTATGAAGAATAGTTCAAGATTTCACCAATAGATGGCGCTAGTAACAGATGGAACTAAAACAAACCCAAGACTAAAAAGTTATATATATATATATATATATATTTTAAAAACCACACTTATATTAAGTTAAAAAGTGTACTACAAAGTAAAAAAATAAGTCTCATACATCACTCGTAAAATAAGTGTGGGCACTTTTCATCAATCAACACTCAAAAAACACTTCTTAAAATCTTAGAAAAAGCACCC
>JANRMT010062791.1:118975092-119022126 GCA_026402145.1 Polypterus bichir lapradei
TGTTCGGCAAGGCATCTGAAGCGCTGCATTATGGGATCTGTAGTTTATTGTGTTACCAGCGCTTCATATACCCGGGCCATTAATAACAATAATACAGTATATAAAATGATCTCGCGGGCCGGATATAATTACACGCCGGGCCGGATGTGGCCCGTGGGCTTTGAGTTTGACTCATATGGACTAAATAGAACTTGAAAAGAAATATTTTTTGGAATGTGATCGCGCAAGTCAGTACATCGAGCCCGCGTGCTATTGTGGTTTTGCTTGTGTGCTTCAGTAAGTTACCGTCCCCTCGCTCTTACTTTTTTACCGTTCATCTAATGAATACACTGAGTATGGCTTTACCAAAACAATCATTGATCGCGAATAAAGTATCCATTATTCATGAAGCTTCAATAGGTGAATAGGTGATCTGTCTTTCTGCGTTAACCGCATGCGTTTTCATACGTCTCAAACTAAGGGGATGCGAGGTTAAAATAAATCGAGAAGCGCGCGTACATACTTAGTGCATCCCCTCTCGGGAGTCGAACCTCGGACGTGGGCGCTACAGTCTAATGCTTTAGTATCGCGCCACGGAGTGTGGTTTATCTATTTGAGCGTAGCAGTGTAATTCAGTTTTTGTTCAGCACTCTTTGCAACTGTTACTTTTTGTCTGCGCACTGCGTCAGTTCACGTGAGCCGCTGAATATGGTTTTATATATATGTCACTCGCTCGCTTCTAATTGTTTCGCTGCCTTCTTAATTATATAATGCATGTTTTCTAAAGCGCGTTTTGTAGCTCTTCCTGGCTTTCTACGTAATGCGTGATTACGTGAGAGGCGTGATGATGTCATACGAACTCCGCCCCTCCAGCTGAACTCCATTACAGTAAATGGGAGAAAAACAGCTTCCAGTTATGACCATTACGCGTAGAATTTCGAAATGAAACCTGCCCAACTTTTGTAAGGAAGCTGTAAGGAATAAGCCTGCCAAATTTCAGCCTTCTACCTACACGGGAAGTTGGAGAGTGAGTGAGTGAGTGAGTGAGTGAGTGAGTGAGTGAGTGAGTGAGTGAGTGAGTGAGGGAGGGCTTTGCCGTTTATTAGTATAGATGTATGAGAGACTTATTTTTTACTTTTTAGTATACTTTTTAACTTAATATAAGCGTGGTTTTTAAAGTATTTATATATATATATATGTCATACCTTTTTTGTGGCAGTTTTTTATCAATTCAAACATATCTCAGCCCTTTCAAATTCACAGAGGTGCTAGACGATGGAGTCCTTTTCAGCCTCTCCCCAGGGCCTTTAGCCATTTCTCTCTGCAAAGCAGACTTAATTGCATCTACATATACACTGTACACATGGCATTCCTCAAAAACACTATTTATATACTAACAATATCCTACTTTTCTGAAGCAATGCACCTCAGATCTTCCTCATATATTTAATTGTTTGGCTAGTTTTAATATTAATTATTCCAAATCTGCTGCTCTCCCTTTAAACCACCTTTCGGAATTCTCCCATCTCCCTTCTATCCTCATGAAACATTCAGTAAGATATCTTGGCATTGACATTTCCAAGTTGGGGTAGAGTATAGTCTCAAGTGCAATGAACACCATGCCATTTATCTTTTTGTTCTTATTTAGCCCTATACGGTATCAGCTTTGTGAACTCGGTGCTCCTGCTCTCATTCAACTTACCTGAAATTGCCTTTTGTCTCTGTAAACATCCTCAGTAGGAATTTGGTCTTTTCCCCAGCTGAAAAAGTGGTTGGAATGACTATGTATCTGCCCTGCTTCAGTTCTGTTCTCAGAAACACACTCCTCGAGTCAATGTAGACAGAACTTGCAGCCTTTGGTGGAATGGTGTGGAGCCGGTACTTGCGGTTCACTTCCACCTAAAGAACACAGATACCAAAGAGAGACTGTGAGAGGATTTCTGTTATTCACACCTTTTCTCAGAAGAGCTCATCACATCCAATACTCCCTATCCTCGCAGCACAACCCATTAACTCTCCCAATCTCATATCTGTCTCTATAAACTGAGGATAATTCTGTACCAAAGTTCCCCCAACCTAATATCAGACCGATGGTTTACTCTAATGCTATACCCATCTTTTAATTCTACTCCTCCTCTAGTCTTGTATCTGCCTTCTAAATCCCTTCTAGGGCTTGAATTTCATTTGAGACAGAAAAGGTGATTTCCCCAAATGTATTAGCAAATGAGGAGGATTTTATTGGCTTGGGGGGGTGTTGGGTATATAACGAATGATTTGATCATTGTGAACTATCTGATTTAACATAACATATCTATGTACTAAAAATATTGATTGTATTTCATCTCCAGTAAGATTGAAACTTGTGACATTGATTTAATAATGTTCAAATAATGGGGTGGTATAGTGGCACAGTGGCTCAGTGGTAGTGCTGCTAGCTCACAACTAGCAAGTCTGGGTTTATGCCTCCGGTCCTCCCTGCATAGATTTTGAGTTTATTTTGGGAACCCTCACTGAAGAGTGCACTAATAATTCTTCGATAGTAAATTCTATTACTAGAGATATTTACGACAGCCTGTATGGTCATTAACTGTGACTTTGTTTTCATTACGTTGATTTCATTCATTTCATGGGGCAAACTCAGGTGGGACATCTATCCATCTATCTATCTCTCTCTCTCTCTCTCTCTCTTCCCCCCCTTAGCATCATCTAAAAGTTGGCATTTGTTAAATCCTGTATTAAGTTGTGTACTTAAAGTTTTTAACATTACTAGTAACTTTCTACAGTCTATAGGAATGATTTACTACTTGTTAGCTGTTTTTCTTATCTTTGTCTTTATAAAATTAGGAATCTTTGTCAAGTCAGAGTGGCTTAAGTAGAGCATTGAGTTTATTTGTTGCTCTCAACACATTGATGACGTTAAATATATATACAGGCAGTCCCCGGGTTAGGTACGAGATAGGGACTGTAGGTTTGTACATAAGTTGAGTTTGTATGCAAGTCGGAATAGGTACATTATTTTAATAAATGCTATTGTTGACCGACTCTAACCAAGTGCTCTGCCAATGAATGATGGAGTTTCATCTCTCTCTGACCTTTTTATTATTTCTACTTTATTTTCCATGGTGATGGTTTTTCTCTTCTTTACTGTATCATCAGCACTTGCATCAGATTTGTGTTTCGGAGACATTCTTGAAGGGTGAAGACAAAAGGTTAAGATGTGCTCTTCTGCGCAGCACTGTACACGCTATCACAGCAGGAAGGCACCCATCAACAATTCGTCTGATGTACTGACAAGAGACAACTTCCTGCTATTTGCATAACAGTCCAAGCAGGCTTGCTATTGAGAATGAATGCGGGCAGAGAGGGGCGGTTCACCACTCACCCACCACACCGTCACCTCCACTACAGTATGCTGCCTGCAGCGTCCACCCACCGAGAACGAACACGGTGAGGCCAAAGGCGGGTAGTGAATTGCCCACTACCGTCCCCATTCAACAGGCAGCCACCCGAGGCACACTACAATGCAACCCCCCGCTGCCCCATTCACCCTCAATGGCCTCTGTTCAGCCACAACTGGGTCACCACTTGCAGCATTACCAGCCGCCCACTGAGAATGAACGGGGCAACCGTGTGTGGTGGGCGGGCAGTGAAACGACCCCCCCTCTGATCCATCCAGCCTGCGTCCAGTCAGGAGCAGTAGCTGCGGCAGCGTGGTGGGTAGGCAGCGAACCGTCCCATCAAGCCTCTGTCCTGCACTTGAGCGATAGCTGTGGCCACAGTAACTATGGACCACGGGTCACCGCTTGCCACTGGGAGCTGCCCGAGGGAGACTACACTGCGCAAGCGGATGGAGCGGCAGTTACTGAGGTGCATGCATCGTAGCTGCGGCCCCATTCGTAAGTCATAGGTCGGATGCTCGTAACTTGGGGACTACCTGTACTCTAACACCTTTGCAGAATGACATCAGTTATTTCAAATTGATTACAGTCAAAGCAAGCACAAATCATTTATTTTTATTTTTCAGCTAATACTATAATTGCATAAAAATGGCAATAATTACATCTTTTTTTGTCTAGAAAGCAAAGTGGAATTTACCTATTTTATTAAACTATAAGGGAATTTTTAAAACGTAGGTAGAAATACAATAAATCCTGTGCCGAAATTCAAGCCCTGCTTTCAAGTTCAGGATCACAAAATTGTAATTCTAGTTTCATCTGATGACATATATATGCTCTTAATATCCTAGTAAACCCATAAATGCCATATACTGCCTTCTCAGACTGGTGCACAATTACAAATCTCCTCTCAGTCCCAAGCTTTCTCCTGGTTTTATGATGAACCTTGCACTCTAAATTCTATAGTATACAGTACCTCTCTCCCAATATCATGTCTGCCCCGCTCCTACACAAATCTCTGATCTGACTTCTGCCTTTGTGCCCTCACCACAATTCTTTCTCAGTGCATCACTAAATTCACCAAGCATGTATGAACCAACTTCCTTCCAACCATAGATTCACTGCTTTACTTACTCCTGGTTTCAGAAATATCCTCTAAATCACTAATGATCCTTTAAACAACTCTAAATACCCTTGATGTCCTCTCAATCTGGTTATTGGCCTTATAATTCACTCCTACACAAATTCCATCCAAGTTCTGCATCAGCTACTAATCTTATGCCTAAACCTATACCTATCCCCCACATTGCTAGCAATTCTATATCCACACTTTAACTCAATTCCATTCCCAACTTCTCAGTCTTCTAAGTCATTCTTCCCTAAACCCTACATCCTGTATTCCTCCTCGTACTTGCTGGAATCTTGCATACTGTCTCTAAATCACCCTCGAGTCCCCTCCCCTCTTCCTTCTTATAATTATAAACGCCATGCTCGTTCTGTATCTCATCCCCCAGAGTTATTAGAAAGCAGTTGTATGTTCTCTAACTTGCTGAGATGCCACCTTATTGTGTTCCCTTTCTCTGCTCTGCGGTTTGTTGACTCACTTGGAAGACTTCAAAGCCAATGGCCATGTTCTCTCCTGTCCCTTCCTTCCTCATTGCTCGTCTGTCTTCCTGCTGCAGGCAGAACAAAATGTCTTCCTTGTGGACCACCTCAAACATAAACTTGGACACAGAAAAAACACATTATTTTCATGATCAGCTTCAGCACAGGCATGGGTAATCCTTTTTCTATTTTTTAATTTTGTTTTCCATTTATCTTTTAATTTAAAGTGCTCCAAGAAAAGACAAAAGCCAGAAAGTCACAATGGCCTACAAATCAAGTTGTTTTTTGGCAAAACCTCCATAAATTGCAGTAAGCTCAAGGCTTTACATGATATTTCTTGAATCCCTCATTAGTGAGAATGCTAAAATGTTGACTGATGCAACTGTAAGCTTTGTGTTGACAAAATATTTGTTATATAATAATGATTGTACATAAATAAACAAAGACGAGTAAAACAAGGTGTTGAAAAATGTCTCCAGTCATTTTTGCTCTGTAGATGGCGGATGCTATAAACTTACTTTACTGGTAATTTACCCTTCTTGTTGGGCAGAATGGTGGCACAGTGTTTAGTGCTGCTACCTCAAGGATCCAGCGTCCTACACGCAGTCATTGTTTAAATAGAGACTGCACATCCTATTGATGTTTGTGCTTTTTAGGCTAATTGGTAATTACACAATGGTCTCCGAGTGAGTGTGAGTGCGGGTGTGACTTTGTGTTATCATTGTGCCCTGCAGTGGACTGGCACCCCATCCAAAACCAATTCTGGATGAGTACTCGATGCTACACAAATAAGCTCCAGCCACTCTAAACACTGACTTTGATTACGAAGGTTTGAGAATATTGTGTTAGTTAGTTGTGTTATTCCAATTTCTCTGTTTTATTGAGACTGGATCATTTTTCTTCCAAATTTGCAAATCTGATGTTATTTTCTAACTGATTTCATGGTACTTCGAGCAGGTGCATTTGGTTCTTTGCTTGCTCACTATGTTGTGAGAAATGGCTCACAAATACCCTGTACTGGAATCGGCAGGTTCAGGAAATCAAGAAACATATAAGGGAATGAATTACTTTGTTGCACTCTCCCTCCACACACCTTCTCCGGTGTGTCTAGCATTTTATTTTGGGGGCTTCAAAGTTTGGTTACTTCTCATTTCCTCACCTGCGGGTTCTGTAAAAAAGTATCACGGTTGTTTATGCAACCTCCACTCCGGTTGTCGAGACCCTGGCCAGGGACCCACTCCCCAAAGAGACGTGCCTCCAGCCATGTCTTGTGGAAACTGAGCAAAGAGGTATTGATCCGACGGCAAATCACCAAGTCAGTGAAGTAAGAGCAGAAATCATCAAAGTTCATCCTGTAAATCAGAAGACAATTTTCTTTTGATTTTTCTCAGTAATCCTTGCGAACACTCAAGAAAGTGGGTTTTTATTTACCAGAACTCTCCATCATCGCTGACTGTCACACCCAGCTTTTCTCTCTCATGTTTGCTGACTTGATTCCATTCTTGTGACCTAAAGTGATGATTCAAAAGAAATTATCAGTCATTCGAAACAAAAACAGAGGGACAGGTAACCTCTGGGCATTGCTAGACCCATCTAGAGGGATGAAAAGTGACACTTCTTTGGCAGGAATGGCAGAGTATGATGGACCCCTTCACCTTTTCTTCAGAAAATGGACATGACCATTTAAATGGAGATTGTCTTCCAACCATGCTAAAGTAATATCATTGTGTAAAACTGCCTTTATACATTTAGGCTTCTGAGGACTTTCCTTTGTGACCTTTAACATCTGCAGTATTTCTGTTTATGGTCATCAGATGTAATCATTCTTTAGTGATTGCACTTAAAATTCTGAAAATGCAATCCCTCCTCCATCTCCAGGCACCACTAAAGAAACACTGCCTATGATTCAGGATTCAAAAACACACTTGTCATCTCTTGTATCTTTCAATTTGAGAACTTGACAAAACAAGTATCTCAGGTGTTAATACTATGGTCGGACATTAGATGGTCTACAGCAGTTTTAAACTGGATTCCTAGAGACAAGAAGAGACCAAGGAGGTGGCCAAATTCAACATGGGTGGAAGGGATAAGCAATTTTACTATAACAACCTGGAGGCAGAAGAACATATTTTGTTCCTTGTAGAGAAAACTTGGAGAGACCATCATCCAGCAGTAGACAGCTGAAGCTTGCAAATGATGATGATGATAATTATGGAAGGTCATGTGGGTTAAATACCTCTACACCTATGGGTTCTGAAGCCGTGTCTCATGATTTTATACCAATCAAAAATAACATTAATGTCTACTACAATCCGTTAGCAGCAAAGCAGTTATGTATTTTTGCTTGTACCTGCTCCCTAAGGAGGGCGTCTTTGTATGAAGGTTGAGTGTTAAGTATTACTCAAACTAGTGCTCAGGTTCTCTAAGAATTGTCTCCCCAAAATTATGTACAGGGTGTCCTTAAATTAAATACATCATTTCGATGATAGTAGTTTATTGAGGATTTGTTCTTATCAATTCTTGTGTATCATAGTAGGACTCACCCATCACTCCATGCTCCACTCCATTCTGTTGTCCCCCAAGGATTGCGCATGCGAATCATATACAGACGACTTGTCCTAAAAAATGACAACAGACCAGTACCGAGTCGTAATTTCCTAACATCTGTAACACCATATGCGTGACCTTTGACCAGGCCACAACCCATCTGGGATTCAAGGGCTTCCCCTTGTGCTGGCTACAAAGACATGGGGAGAGAGAGAGAGAGAGAGAGAATAATTGTGGGCACTTAACAGCTGAATCTGGCAAGAACACAAGACATGAATCCTCACTCGAATGGAGCAGCTGATTAGGGAACCTCTAGAGTAAGCTTTCATCAGACTCTTATAGAGATGTTTTCTTTCATCTTGACCTTCTAAAATTTTGCCTTGGTCAAGGCAGACTGGTTCAGATATCCCACCGGTGAAGTCAACCAGGGCTTCTGCTGTGTTACCACCTTCCAAAGCTTCATAGCAACCATTTAATCTGGAAGTGAAAAAAATGAAATATCAGTAAATAAAGAGCTAAGGGTACACAAAATACACATTATGTGCAAATGGGTACCCTCAGCAACATTCTGTTGATCCCTCCATGACATTGTAGGGTGAATATTCTCAAATCTTACTTAACTGTATCCTTCACCAAATTATCAAAGTAAATATAAGACTGAAAATAAAGCAGTCATCCTCTGGATTAAATAGAAGGAGATCTCAGCAATATGTGTAACTTTCAATTAATTAAGGATAATTGTTAAAAATTAATTTCTTGTTTTAGATCCAATTTCAATAATATTGCTAAAGAGCATTACGTACCAAGGCCTTCCCTAACAGCCTTTGTCCCTGAATTTTGCACAGTTCCAGTTTTAGATCAATTCTCAAGAAATAACATCTGAACTATAATAACTTTAGATAAACCCTGTTTAACCAAAAAAATAAAAAAATAATCTCACTTTGTTATGGTTATGGTACTGAAACAACTTTAATTAAATAGAATCATTGACAATGCTGCAGGGAATGCCTCCAGTTTTCTTGCACTTTCTGTGCCCTTTCATTGCATTCATATGGACATTTTTAACCAGAAACCGGACCAAAGTTAAGTTAATAATTGTAAAAATACTTTCTAAGCAATTTTTATTTTGGTTTTTCTATCTATCTATCTATTACTGTTGTTCACCATCTCCACACAATACATGTAAGAAGCTGGTCCCTGCTGCAAGACATGCAGGCTAAATAAATGAGGACGGCATAAAATCGAACAGGGATCCAAACATGATCTGAATATACTTTGCTGTTGTTGGCAGATGTCAGAGCATTGAACTCTATTTTTGATAATTACGTTTTCTGGTTTCTGCCCACTGTCCCACCCATAACCTCTTCCGTAGAGTGTGTGTGTGTTTTATTTTACAACTGAAGCTGGCAGCCCTAGTGTGGGGCCCACAGTGGGCAAGAATCGCAAATTGGAAAAAACAGAGCAACTTGAAAGCAAAGGGATCTGTGATGACTATGTATGGTGTGATGTCTCTGTTGAATGAATCTTCAATTGAACGGCACAATTAATGATATGTGAGTCTACCTGCCACTGGTCTGCTGTTATCACCACCTGCAACAGCTTGGTTTTCCTTGAAGTCTATCATCCATATTCTGATCAGACCCACCTAGCTTTGTTTAGCAACCATAATAGAGATTGGAAATTACCATCTGATGTGCATAAATGTCTGTCCCATTTCTCCATTAGTAATCAAGGTTAATGAAGGAAGATGTAGTAGAAATTGCAAAAGATTCAATAGCGACCATAAATGAAATCCCCAGGAACCTCTTCACCACATTCAACTCACCAAGGGAGCAGCCAAATTCAAAATGGGTAGAAGAGATAAGGAATTTTACTGGAACAACCAGGATGCAGAACACCAAAATTGTTCCTTGTGGAGAATTCTAAGAGAGACAGTAGATGGGGAGCAAATGATGATGATGATCGAAGCTTACGTGGGTTAAATACTACTGAATTATTGTTTTTTTTTCTCTGCATCTATGGGATTTGGCACCACATCTCATTACTTTATACCAATTAAGAGTACTGATGTCAAACTTTTTATGACAATTTCTACTGCGATCCAATAGCAGCAAAGCAAAGAAGGTTTTTATTTTTCCTTCTTCCTGCTCCCTAAGCAGGGTTTTTTGTATGAAGATGGGGTGTTAGTATTCCTCAAACTATTGCCCAAGTTCTTGAATACTTGTGCCCCAAAAATTATGCACAGAATGGCGTTAAACCAAACACCTCTCTTGCATGACACTGGTTTCTACCAGAATGTTTGCTCCCAAAGCTATTATATCATAGCAAGACTCACAAACTACTCCAAAGTCCACTCCATTCTGTTGTACCTCCCGGATTGTACAGCATATACAGATGACTTGTCTTAAAAAAATGACAAAAGACCAGTACCCAGTCATAATTTCCTAAAATCCACATGCGCGACCTTTGTTGTTCTTACTTGGCATATGCTTTCTCCAGCAGTGCACACCAGAACTCATTTTCATTGTTAGATCGGCAGAACAACAATCCGCCTCCTTTGCTGGTGGGTAGGCGATCATCAATGACCACATCAATCCAGAAACCAAACCTCCAGAAACGAAAGTGGAAAATTCCAGCATATTTTTCTGGGTGCTTAGGATTCCAGTCCTGTTCTCTGTAATTTGGAATCACCTGAAAAAATGGAGAGAAGAACAAATATTGTTCTGTTTTCACTGTCCAATTTATGGTCCTTCATAAATGTTCTGAAAAAATACGAATACAATTCTCCAGTCAAAAACCATTAAACAGCTGACCATTTTTGTGAAACATTTAGACCTCTTGGAATGAGTTTACTGTCAGATGATAGAAATACAATGGCAGCCAGGTTAATAGTGCTAATGACACTTAAGTGAATTCAAAGTAAAATACAATTTATATTGAGGTTAACTGGGCTTAACCGAATTTTGCTTGAGACTGTGTCACAATGCAATCTTTTAAAACTGCAACATATTATTGAATGTATATCACATTATGTTTGGAATTATTACAGGAATAATAGGTGGATGTGAGTTCTTGTGCATAATACAATCACATGTTGAAAATTTCAATGACGACATCCATTTTAAAGTGATGTTAAACCTTTTAAGCTCAGAAAAATGAGATGTTTTCTCAAAGGAGGAAAGTAATGGGGTATCAATTGTTATGCCTTTGGAAGAAGGGATTTAAATTGACCAGAAGATGAGACATAGTCAAAAGATAGGATGGATTTTTTTTTTCTAGAATTTGCCCTATCTTTCATTAAAAACCCTAAAAGAAGTTCTAGTTATCCATTTGAAGCAGATAGTTTTGAAACTCTAAGTCACCAATGAGTAAAACTGTTTTTATCTGCAATATTGGATAAGCAGGAGTTACACGTTGCTAACCTTTATACCAGGGGTTTTCAGCTCCAGTCCTGGAGGGCTGCAGTGGCTGCAGGTTTTCATTCCAACCCTTTTCTTAATCAGCAAGCAGTATTTACTGCTAATTAACTCCTTTTCCCTTCATTTTCATAACCCTGTTTTAAGGATTCAGCCCTCTGAATCAATTTGTTTCTTCATTAAATGGCAGCCGAATGGAAATGTGATGTGAAGCGAGCCAACAGAAGACCAGATAAACTGGAACATCAAACTCCAGCCAATTTCACTCCAACCACTTTGTTAATGAGAAGCCAATTCTTGCTGTTAATTAAAGCCGTTATTGAATATCAGGACTTGTTGCTGCTGCTCTCATTCTGGCATAGCAGACTGTTGATTTTCTGTTTTTTCTAAGACCACCGTCAAGATGTTTTGTTGACCTGAGCGGACCAACATGACTTCACTTTTCTTTATTTTCAGGTTAGCTGGCCATGTGGCGGCTCATTTTTTGTCTCATTTTATTTTTGACTGCTCATTGAGGAAAAATAAAAACAACTAAGGGGTCTGAGTCACGTCAATTAAAACCAAGGCAAAACAAGTTAATCAGCAGAAATGGCTCACTAATTAAGAAGATGTTTAGAATGAAAAGCTGCAGACACTGCGGCCCTCCAGGATCAGAGTTGACACCCCTGCTTTATATTCTAGCATGGTTGACGTCATCCGCTAGACCAAGCAATGCCTTGGCAATGATAAAAAAAAATGACAGTGTACATGGGGAAACAACAATGGTAAGACTGAACATATTTATGATTTTAATAAAAAATGCTCTAAACTTAAAAATAAGTGCTATACAGTATTTGAGTTACCCATAATAAGAAATCTCAAACTCAACCCAAAAATTGCATCAGGCAACAGGCAGGCTTTTTTAATACTAAAAAAATGACTTCAAATGTCCACACTATCTAAAAAGGGGAGAGAGAAAACTCACAAAAACTTTGGCCAACAAAACTAAATACTTCAAAGTTTTTAAGAATTTATTAAAGTATAAAAGAATGAAAATAAGTTTTGCCTAAAGGGTAGAAACCTAAAGCAAATAGAAAACTGAGACAGTGTTCTGTTCCCAAGTAAAAATCTAAGATTTTATGTAAAAGGACTGGGAGAATGATACATGGTCAAAAAATACAGGTCGATAAGCAAAAAGTCAAACCAATCATTCACTAAATCCTAAATACTAATCAGAAAATCAAGGTACGAAATAACAAGCAGAGATTCAGGAACCAGGAAGACTATAAACAAAAAGAACTACACAAGACGCTCTTGGAATCCAAATGTCGGATAGACAGGAATCTCATGTGGTGATCTAAACACCATCATGCTGATGATATCAGCAATTGCGACCCTGAGGGATGATGGGAATGTCATCATAGTAACAGGAACACTGTTCCCTAAAGAAGGTGATGAATGAACCAAAACAAACATAGCGTGGCAGAACAGCATGAAAAAACATAAAACTTTCAAATGTTAATTCAAAAATTTTTTATTAATGGCAATTTTAAAATATTTGGATAAGAAAGCCCAGAAATAATGTATACTTTGCAGGTAAGGGCCATAGAAAGCTTCAGGAAGTTTTAAAAAATAATCTAATGATAACAGACCATACCTTAATTCAAAAACTAGAGTTCAAAAGAAAGAAATCTGATGTAAAATTCTTAAGAACAAAAAACATAATTCACCATCCAACGACCCTATAACAGCCATGTCAGTTTAAATACCTGCTGGGGTGGCTCCCCAGCTGCCTGATTTAATGGCCTTGCCTGGGGGTTCCACCAACAACACACAAGGGACAAAGAAGAACATTAAGACATCTCTCTATATTACTGTATACAAAAAAATCTTGGAAGGCCTGGAAGGAGACGATACGTGATTTTCTTGGAGAGATTTTAGTATCCCATGAGACAAGGCAGTGAGACAAAAGGACCGCTGCAGTACAGGCTTTTAAATGATCAACGTGCAGCACGACAAGCAGAACATGCAGCTTGGCAGCAGTAGCAGTAAACCAGCAGCTGATCCGACTGCATCTCCTTAGCGTGCACTCAGCCTTCACCCCCTTCACAACGCGAGCGGCAGAGATGCAAGGTGGCTGGTGTGTAGCGTGCCCCCTGGGAGAGGGCAGAAGGCAAAGCCCCCCTAGTATAACACAAAACATATGTGGATTGTTTTAACAGGCACATTGTTAATTTTTTATGAACCCCATTATGACATCCACATACTTGTCTAGACCTGATAAAGAGTTTCTAAACATTTTCCCAATTTACATAAAGTAGTCCTGGAGCAATTCCTTTTTGCCAATGAGAAACAAAAGCTTGAATACCCTTCTTGTATCAGCCTGTATCCTGCTCTTGTAGTCATTCCTTCACTTTTAAAATAACTTTGTAAACCTCTAAAATAATTTTCCAAACCTCTTGCCATGGATGACATCTTTGAGGGCACTAAAGAGGCTGACATGTGAGCGATTAAGGTTTAGGTTGGAAAGTGAATAGGGAAGGATGTTGCTGCTTCCAATGCTTTTTAAAGTTGTGTGTGGTATTTGTTTTGAAGGAAGATTTCCGCAATGTTTTTGTGAGCATGCACTGATACAGCATGTTGACGCACTCACCACACGACGAGCCACCTCAGGATGCCAAATTAGGACAGGTGACACCTCAGCACCACACTAGTTTGAATGGAGTGGAACAGCGTGAAGTTTTTTACAGTGACTGGAGTGCCAATTCTGCCACCAGCCCCCAAGTTTTCTCCCTGGCTGGGGGCACCAACCTTAATTCCCCATGCTGCTTAATAGAGTGATGCTAACTTTCGGTCCCCACCATCCTTCCTTTTACTTCTACCCTGTTTGTCTAAGAAGAATCCAGCAGCTCAAATGCAATAGTGGCAGTGAGGGTGACAAAGCACCCCTCTGTAGCTGTATAATTTTGGTTTAAATAAAAGAGTAATGCATAATCAGGCCTGCTTCCTCCTGTGCTATGAGAGCAGGGCCAGTGCAACCATTAAGGCAAATTAGGCATTCACCGGGGGCAGGGGGGGCAACCCAGCCATACAGGTTAGCTACCGAACAGTTGGTAGGCCCACTAATAAGCTTGGCCTATGGCACAAAATAACCAAGCACTGGCACTACATGAAAGTCACCATCTCCTCTTAATCTGGACCTGGATGGACTGCTTAGAAAACACACAGATGGCAGTATGGATGGAAGGCTAAAAATTTGCGTCCCTCAAAATAAGATCAGCATCTGCTACTGAGATTAGTTATATGCAAAGTTGAAGTGAGTGGAACTGTGAACCTGATCCAGCCATTGCCATTTCCTTCTAAAATAATATAGCAGTATTTCTTATGGCTTTATATTTAAGTCACTCTTATAAATATTTATTTTTTTAACTGAACTTTGAAAATTGAAAAGTACAGCTGACGCTTTCAATAAATAGTGAAATCGCATACAGAATATGATCTTGCATACATTACTGCTTATACTGTTATTCTAATTAGTCTGTAGGAATGATTATTGTTTTTGAAAATGCTTTGGATTTACTTCTGCATTTTGTCAACACACACTGTGCATTCAGAAAGCATTCAGATCTCTTAAGTTTTTTCACATTTTGCTGTGTTGCAGACTTGTACCCAAATCATTTTTTTCATTGTTTTCCCTCATCAAGCAATATTCAAAAATGAGAAAGCAAGAACAGAATTTTAGACATTTTTGCAAGTGGATTTAAAATTAAACAAACTGAAACATCCCATTGATATAAGTATCCATACCCTTTACTTAGTACTTTGTTGAATCACCTTTGGCAGCGACTCCAGCCTAAAGTCTTCCTGGGTATGACGTGACAAGCTTCACACATTCTCTGCAGACCTTCTTAAGCTTTATTAGGTTGGATGGAGATCACTGATGGACATTTATTTTTGGTTCTCTCCAGAGATGTTTCAATGAGTTCAAGTGCAGGCACCGGTGGGGCAACTCAAGGGCAATCCCAGAGTTGTCACTACTTTGTGCTTAGGGTCATTGTCCTGTTGGAATTTGAATCTTTAATCCAGTCTGAGGTCCAGTGTGTGCTAGAGCAGGTCTTCATTAAGGATATCTCTGTACTTTGTTCTGTTCAGCCCTCGCCTCAACCCTGTCTAGTCTCTCAGTCCCTGCCACAGAAAAACAACCCCATGGCATGATACTGCTACCACCATGCTTCACTGTTGGGATGGTATTGCACAGGTGATGAGAGGGGGCCAGGTTTCCTCCAGACATGATGTTAATCTTAGTTTCATCAGATCAGAGAATCTTATCTCTCACAGTCCAAGAGTTTTTTAGGTGCCTTTTTGAAAACTCCAAGCTGGCTTCTATGGGTGTTTACTGAGGACAGGGTTCTGCCTGGTCAATTTGTCATAAAGTACAGTCCTTCTGGAAGTTTCTTCCACCTCCACACAGGTTCCATGGAGCTTGATCAGAGTGACCAATGGGTTCTTGGTCACCTTTTATACTAAGGCCCTTATTTCACAATTACGTAGTTTGGCTGAGTGGCCAGCTGTAAGAAGAGTTGTGGTTTGTACAGACTTCTTCCATTTAATAATTATGAAGACAACTGTGCCCTTGGGAACCATCAATGCTGCAGCAAGTTTTGGTAACCTTCTCCAGATCTATGCCTTGATACAATTCCTTGAACCTCATAGCTTGGTTTTTGCTCTGATACACATCATCCATTGGAGGACCTCATATAGACAGGTGTGTGTCTTTCCTAATTATGTGCAATCAGCTGAAATGACCACATCTCAAACATCTCAGTGATGATCGAGAGAATGGGATGCTCCTCTGCCAAATTTCCTGTGTCATTGCAAACAGTCTGAATACTTGTGTGAATGTGATATTTCAGTTTTTTTTATTTTTATAAGGTTTTCAAATATTTCTACAATTCTGTTTTTTCTTTGTAATTCTGCAGTATTGCATGTTGTTTGATGAGAGAAAAATGAATTTCAATAATTTTAGCACAAAGCTACAACATACAATACAGGCCAAAAGTTTGGACAACCTCCTCATTCAATGTGTTTTCTTTATTTTCATGACTGAAGGCATCAAAACTATGAATGAACACATGTGGAGTTATGTACTTAACAAAAAAAGGTGAAATAACTGAAAACATGTTTTATATTCTAGTTTCTTCAAAATAGCCACCCTTTGCTCTGATTACTGCTTTGCACACTCTTGCCATTCTCTCGATGAGCTTCAACAGGGAGTCACCTGAAATGGTTTTCACTTCACAGGTGTGCCCTATCAGGGTTATTTAGTGGAATTTCTTGCTTTATCAATGGGGTTGGGACCAGCAGTTGTGTTGTGCAGAAGTCAGGTTAGTTGGACGATCATTTATTTTTCAACAGGACAATGACCCCAAACACACCTCCAGACTGTGTAAGGGCTATTTGACCAAGAAGGAGAGTGATGGAGTGCTGTAAATGGTCATGAAAATAAAGAAGACACATTGAATGAGGAGGTGTGTCCAAACTTTTGGCCTGTACTGTAACAAAATGTGAAAAAAGTGAAGGGGTCTGAATCTACTGTGAATATTAAGGTTGTTAAAAAAATGTTCAAGTAAATGATATTTTATTGATAAAGCTATTGAAACATAAATCCATCCATCCATCCATTATCCAACCCGCTGAATCCAAACAGAGACACGGGGGTCTGCTGGAGCCAATCCCAGCCAACACAGGGCACAAGGCAGGAACCAATCCTGGGCAGGGTGCCAACCCACCACATGAAACATAAATGAGTTATGTTATTTTACCATTATGCTACTGTTGTCAGCTACATGGTCTGATTGTCTTAATATTACACAACTGCCTTCATCATTTCATTCAGTTTTAGCAGTTTGTGTTAATAAAAACATTTCCAGCTTTTCATTGAAAGCCAGAAATAGTTTTGATAGAACATCTTTGTTTCAGATTTCCACTAGTGACCCAGCTTAACAACACTCAGTGCTGCTTGAAAAGACACCGGCCCTCCTTTCACATAGACAGGTCGGTGTCATCAGGTCCCACTGGCCTGAACAGTTTGTGCTGCAGGCCCGAACACATCTGATCAACTAATCTTCGAGGTTGGATCATTTGTGCTGGGACAGGCAATACCCAATCTCCCTCCACCATTTCACCCAGGCACCTTACAGTTGTTGTTTAATTCCATTTGAACCTTTAATTGCAGTGTGATAAAATCACTTTTCACCTGCTGATATTGTCCTTCATTTTAACTTACCACAAGGTTTATAAAGGCTGGAGAGTAGTGGCATGTTGCATGTTGATTGGACATGCAGGTAAGGTTTTCAATGTGTTCTGTACACAAAACAATACTGTACAACAACTACAATTATTAATAGTACAATCATGCTTAAATATGAAATTGAATCCATGTGATCTACCTTACCATATTCAATAGAGACTTGTCCTTTATTTTTCATTGCATTCCTAAGCTAATTTCAGTGGAACCCAAAGATCTTTCTTGTGTATAAACAAACACCTTCATTAATTCAAATTCTGGAAGATGCCTGGCCGGTGCAGACTATATCGCTACTAAGTTGCTTGTTGCTGCTTCAATGAAATTTCACAGTGAATGTAATTACAAATACACTTGAAATTACACAGAAAACAAAAATATACTTTTAATGTATTATTTGAACTCATATATCCATAACAGTGCATTCAAGCAAAGCAAAACTTATACTAAACTGTTGAATGAAGCATTCTGTTATGCACCTGAAACAGAAGAGTGCTGCACAAATTCAACTGTGCATCTCATAATCTTGTACTGTAATAACAAAGAAATGTGTTTGTAAATTTGTAGATGTATTTATATTTTTGTAGGGTGCTTTGGATTATTCTCATTATGAGTACAGAGAAATTCTTATTTGCTATGTGCAAATTAACATGACTAGTGATTATAACAAGTTACATTGAAACGTCTCTCTTCTTTGTCTTAAACAGCAACATTACCGAGTGTCACACACATGCTAGTAGGAGGCAGCTAAAGGGCCTGAGGAATTGTAATACCACAATAGACCAGGGGGTGGTGAGGTGTGCCGACTGCCTTTCTCAGTTCCTTGCAGACCATTCTCGAGAAATCTCGCCAGGTTCCGGCACCCTCGATGACGTCGCTTCCAGTCCCAACAACATTACTTCTGGTTCCGCCCCCAAAGATGGTGACACTTCCAGTCCCAATGATGTCACTTCCTGTTCTGGTCCTCATGATGACTTAATTTCTGGTTCTGGGCCCATGATGATGTCACTTCGATTCTGGCCCCCTGTGGTGTTAAGGGTCCACAGCTTGTTGAGCAAAGGCCATTTTTTTTAAATAAATAATCACCGCTCTCACGGGGTTTAGCGAGGGGGCGTTGGGCTGTAGCAGGCCGCGGGTCAATCCGCAGTTTGGGTGTTTCTCACCGAGTGCACAGGTGAGGGACTGCCCACATTCGTGATTGCTCCCGTGGCTAATTTGCTATGGCCCCTCGCATCATAAAAGAAGTGCGAGTCGGTTTTAGGGGGAGTAAAAAAAGGAACGAGAGAAAGGAAGACGGAGGTTACAGAGAGCGAGGAAGCAGGCGGTGCAGGAGAGAGACGGACACGCGGAGCGTGTGGTGAGCGCGCGAACGAGCGCTCGTGGGCAGCTGCGAGGAAGCTGGGTGTTAGGCCGACACCCAGGGGTTTGAGTTGATGTTGCTCCCGCTGAGCGACCATGTAGCGGGAGTGACCAGAGGAAAGTGACAAGCCGCAGAAGGCAGCGGAAGTCGGGAGGCTTGGTGGTGGAGTCCCCAATGTGTGCGTCCTGGCCATTGGGTGGAAACCAGGTCTCGGGGACTGGGATGAGTGCCAGACCAAAGCCAGGAATCGGGAGGTCTCCAGTCTCGCGAAAGTGTGTAGAAGAGGGCAGCTGCAGAGAGCGTCTTGCCTCCTGCTAAGCCCAAACGGGATAAGCAGGTGAGACGCTAACAGAAAAGAAGCACCGGGCTTGTTGTTGTTGTTTTAAAACTGCTTCCTAAAGAACATTTAAACCTCTGGTTTTAATGGATTGTTTTTCTATTGGTTTTTACCTCCACTTTGTCTTTTAAGGATTATTTATTTATTGAACTTTTTGGAAAGCACTGCTCTTTATTTATGGACACTTTGTTTTGATTGTCTTTTTAATAAAAGCACTGTTTCACTTTTTTACCATCCCCTTGCTTACTTGTTGCCTTCACTGACTAGCTCACTCGGTAACATTATCAACAGTGTTGGGTTCAAGTGCTTCCTAAACAGTGATGGGAGCGTGGAGCCAGAACCCGCATCGTCACACCCCCATGATGACATCACTTCCTGTACGGGCCTTTAAAGCCACCATCTTTCTTGCATCTAATCAGTTCTGTCTTGGACTCAAATGGGTGAACATCTCTGTTCAACTAAACAACCTATTTTGCAGCCGTGGAATTATATATGGGTGGCTGCCCCAAATCTTTATGATGTCTGTGTCTCATCTTTATCATACGAGGAACTTCTTCATTCATAGTAAAACAAGAATGATATTTGATGCCACTGGACGTGTGTGTTAGATTAATTAATGACTCCAAACTAGATTGCTAAGAGTATATGCACCAAGGTGGATCTGTTTGGCATTAATTTCTCGGAATGCTGATGAAAATACACCAAGTTTTAGCCACACCATTGTGGAATAAATAATTTACAAAATGGATGAATATTACTTTAAGAAAATTAACATAACAGAAATAATAACATATTTCTATACAGGTGTAAAATCTCCTGGGGAGGTCACTTTCATAATCTTTTCAATAACATGGAGGGCTATCAAGCCTGCTGGTTTGAACCAACAGAATCGATGAAAATAGGAAAACAGTAGAAAGTTACAGTTTACTGTGTCTGTCTTGCTGTTCTGTTAATACAGTTCACTTTTACAGTTCGTTTTGAGATTTGTTCTGTGTAGCACAGAATAGCTTTCTCAAAATATTATGTGACTGATTTGACTTGTTTGCTTAAGTATTTAAAGGATAATAGGTGTTTTAAAATAGTGTTACCTTTCTGCCTGCTTCCAAAAGTCATTGCTTAAATGCACTATGACTTAATTGAGATTTGAATAAATCTCTGGAATTAGAATAGTGGTGAGGAATCAAATAAAATCCTAAGAGCTGCAGATACCAAACTGAGATGCCAGCACCCAAAATCAAGTGAGGTGTGTCGGGGTGCAATCGGTGTCTTGCACTATGTTGTAAGTCATTAATTAGTTAGTGCTCCTGTTCTATGATATGAAAGGACTCGAGCATCGTGCGCAATTGTCACCTGTACTTTAACCGCAGAAATGCATGTTCATGCAATGTTCCTAGCTTTGGCTGAATCATTTGTAAAGGTAAATAACTTTTTTTAAGAGAATATAATTTGGACCTCACAATAATCTGTGGGCGGCACAGTGGCGCAGTGGGTAGTGCTGCTGCCTCGCCGGTTCGCTTCCCGGGTCCTCCCTGTGTGGAGTTTGCATGTTCTCCCCATGTCTGCGTGGGTTTCCTCCGGGTGCTCCGGTTTCCTCCCACAGTCCAAAGACATGCAGGTTAGGTGCATTGGCGATTCTAAATTGTCCCTAGTGTGTGTGTGCCCTGCGGTGGGCTGGCGCCCTGCCCGGGGTTTGTTTCCTGCCTTACACCCTGTGTTGGCTGAGATTGGTTTCAGCGGACCACCGTGACGCTGTAGTTAGGATATAGCAGGTTGGATACTGGATGGATGGATGGATGGATGGACATTGATCTGTAGAGAAGGCCGAGGTCTAGTATTGATTTCTGTGCAACCCTGATCATAAAATGTCACTGATTTTGAGATTTGATTGACATTTTTGCCTAACGGAGGACTGAATTGGATACAACACCTGCTGCTTACACTCAGCCCGGCTCTTCTACTGGTGGTCCTGACAGTAGCGCAGCAATTTTAACTGTGCAGCATAGCTGTTTTTGAACTGCGGTTCAGGTGTTATCAGGGGACAATGCCCGTCGACTGTGTTTTTATTGCTTTGTGGTGTGCCGGCATCCATTGCTTCAAAGAGGTCTCCAATCCATCAACCTCCTTGATCATTAATAGTGTGTAATTTTCTTGCAATGCTTTGCGGGATATTGCAACCCCTGGAGTGTCAATCGAGCCTCTAAGCTTCACGAGGGACATATTTGCAAGATTACTGAGATTTATAATGGGAAATTGCTCAATTTACATTTACATTTTATGAGTTAAAAGCTTATTTTTTTTAGTTCAATTTGTTTACCCGAAATAACAAGCAAAAAAAGATGGATAAAAATATTATATGTTGCTCAATTTGTGTTTCAAAATTTAGAAATTTGACATCTTCCTCATCAAATGTGATATTATTTTTATAGGGGATACAGACTTAAATCAAACATTTTCTAGGGGTGCAGGACATAGAAAAGGGGTGGGAACCACAAGCTTAAAGAAACAATAACTAAGCTGAGACTTGAACTGAGCACCCTGGAAAGGCAAGCTGTACTACCCACTTTGCCATCATTTCCCCAAAACACTTATTTAGATAAATTAAGTATTGTAGCTACAGTGTGTGTATATCAGTGCCTTTACATAACAAAAACTCCTCCCTATGCCCTCTGTTTTCAACTCTGAGGGTTCTGCTTCTTTGCCTACTCTCTGAGGGCAGCTATTAAGTTCGATCAAAATTAAATATATCATTGTGTCCTGCGTATTTAAAGAGCTTTGCACTCATCTGCATAACCTGCTTATGAAGTATCCCTGATATATACCATATCCATCCATTACCCAACCCACTATATCCTAACTACAGGGTCACGGGGGTCTGCTGGAGCCAATCCCAGCCAACACAGGGCACAAGGCAGGAAACAAACCCTTGGCAGGGTGCCAGCCCTCTGCAGGGCACACACACACACACATCCACACACCAAGCACACACTAGGGACAATTTAGGATCGCCACTGCACCTAACCTGCATGTTTTGGACTGTGGGAGGAATCAGGAGCACCCGTAGGAAACCCACGCAGACACGGGGAGAACATGCAAACTCCATGCAGGGAGGACCCGAGAAGCGGACCCAGGTCTCCTTACTATGAGGCAGCAGCGCAACCACTGTGCCTATATACTATATGTTATTTATTATTATTATTATTATGAGGGACGTTCAAAAAGTTTCAGCACTTTTGTATTTTCGTTGGAAATGGTGAAGGTAGGAGAAGTAGTAATTGGATATTATAAAGTTGGTATGACACTGAGAAAATTGCATCGCAAATGAAGGTGACTATATAGAAAAGTGATATAATTTGTTTTAGAAACTCTTAATAGAATTTAAAAAAAAGTGTGGAAACTTTTTGAACATCCCTCGTATTACTACTACTACTACTACAATGCCCGTATTTTCCTTATATTATAATTCTTGCTTTTTTTTCCACTATTAGTCTGTATCAGTCTTAGAAAAAACATTCCTTGGGGTCTGACAGAAGCAGTGATGTGCGGTGAGGTTCATGGCTGGTGAGGCACTGACTCCTTCAGAGTCAGATTTACAAATATATGAACCCCAAAGAGTAGCTTATTCACTATTCATTTGATAGCGCGCACATTGACTACTGGTTATGTTTCATATCTCATCAGCATTCTTTACACACACATCGGTAAGGCACATATTTGGATAAGAAAGAACATTACATTTATAGAGGTGAGAGAGAGCGGAGAAAGCGCATTTGCTCAGCACCATCCATGTGTCCTAAGTTTGCCGTTGCAATTTCACAATTCATACTAATTCAATACAAATGAAAGTATAGAAATGTGTACGAGAAAAACGGATTTCAATTTTGACCTTAATTGAAATTTTTAGTTTGATAAAAGGATAGCAAGATATACAAAAATATTTTATTTAAGGTCAAAATTTAGTTTTAAATATTGATTTTTTTTCTTAGTCTGATTCCATTTTTTATAATATTGAAAACTGTTTATGGTCTTACCTTTATTTATCAATGAAGTCCATGCGCCTATCCTTCTCCATGAAAATCTCCATCACTTTCTTGTAAAAGTCCTCCTTATTTTCCTTTAGTTTTATCTTAATCTTCCATTTTGGCAGTCAGTCAGAACAAAGAAATAAAAATAAATGGGCCACTGCAGTATCGGCGTATTGGCACCCAGAGCCTCTGTGTAGAAGAACAGCAGCAACAAGCACCTGTTGGGCTCACTTGCACCCCCTTTGGAGTGGCACGGTACTATCTGTCTCACCTTGTGCCTTTTCACTGGGGCTTTATGTCTGATCAGCAAGAATGAATATGTCACAGACATTCATTAAAGATATTAGAAAGTCAGGGTGCATAATAAACGTGTCTGCAAACATTAGATTAGTGACATACAGAGAGACAGCAACAGGCACACGCCAATTTCATGCATCAAAGGTGAGGTGAGGCTTGTCGCTGCTGCACCTCGCATTTCTCCCCAGTATTTGAACAGGAAATGCGCAAATTCAGCGATTTTGACTATAAAAATTATCAAAATTATTGGAATTATACAGAAAACAAATTTATAGCACAGGCCAGTGGACATATTTATTTTTTATTATCTTTATTAGTTTTTTTTTACTTTTCTTGTAGACAGGTGAGGCTCTGCCTCCCCTGACCGCACGTCCCTGATCAGAAGGAGAAAGTCCTTTGTTTCCAGACATTTCTTACAAAAAGGGGCGAAGGTCCTAGTTAACTGATTGTATCTTTTTGTAACAAAGCAATATTGTCTTAAAGCTATAAAAAGTAATACCTGTCCCTGACACTTGACAATCTTCAGGACTGCTGGACACACTGGAGCAGCACAACAACCTGCTCAACCCTGAAACCTTCAAATTGCTCTCCAGCAAATGGACTGTTCATGTTAGTCTACATCAATCGCTCACCTTTTTCCAGACAGCGGGTTCTGTGGCAAGACAGGAGGTGGCAGCAACCATCCAACAGTTTCCAAGGCTGCCCTGATGTAGATCTCGGGAGCTGATGCCATCCACAAAAAGCCTCGGATCCCTGCAGATCTCCTGGAGGAAAAGCATAATTATGAAACTATTTTACTTTACTTAATTTTAAACTATTATACTGTATTCAACCAACCAACCAACAGGGGATGCACAAACCAGTGTGTTTCTTTGTGCCGGTCCCAAGCCCGGAAAAATGGGGAGGGATTATGTCAGGAAGGGCAACGGGTATAAAATTTTGCCAGATCAATATGTGGACAACGATACAAATTTCCGTACCGGATCGGTCGAGGCCTGGGTTAACAGCCACCACCAGTACTGTTAGCCAACAGGGTGCTGGCAGAAATTGGGCTACTGTTGGCCGAAGAAGGAGAAGAAGGTGGGGGGAGGGGGAGATGTGTCCGGAGGCAGAAGGACAGGGGGAAGGTAAAGACAGTAGAACTGAATGTTGGCTGTGTGAATGGAAGGGGAGTAAGGCCAGGTGGATCGGAGGTGGATTCAAATTGTTCTATCATGGTGTGGATAGGAGGAGAAATGGAGTAGGGATTATTCTAAGGGAGCAGTGCGTCAAGAGTGTTTTGGAGGTGAAAAGAGTGTCAGACAGAGTAATGATTATGAAGCTGGAAATTGAAGGGGTGATGATGAATGTTGTTAGTGCATATGCCCCACAAGTTGGGTGTTCGATGGATGAGAAAGAAGATTTCTGGAGTGAGTTGTATAAAGTGATGGACAGTGTACCTAAAGGACAGAAAGTGGTGATTGGAGCGGGTTTCAATGGACATGTTGGTGAATGGAATAGAGGAAAAGAGGAGGTGAAGGGTAAGTATGGTGTCAAGGAGAGGAATGAAGAAGGTCAGAGGATAGTGGATTTTGCCAAAAGGATGGACATGGCTGTGGTGAATACAGTGCATCCGGAAAGTGTTCACTTTTTTCACTTTTTCCACATTTTGTTATCTTACAGCCTTATTCCAAAATGGATTAAATTCATTTTTTCCACTGAATTCTACACACAACACCCCATAATGACAACATGAAAAAAGTTTACTTGAGGTTTTTGCAAATTTATTAAAAATAAAAAAATTGAGAAAGTACATGTACATACAAGTAAGTATTCCCAGCCTTTCCCATGAAGCTCAAAATTGAGCTCAGGTGCATCCTGTTTCCCCTGATCATCCTTGAGATGTTTCTGCAGCTTAATTGGAGTCCACCTGTGGTAAATTCAGTTGATTGGACATAATTTGGAAAGGCACACACCTGTCTATATATGGTCCCACAGTTGACAGTTCATGTCAGAGCGCAAACCAAGCATGAAGTCAAAGGAATTGTCTGTAGACCTCCGAGACAGGATTGTCTCGAGGCACAAATCTGGGGAAGGTTAAAGAAAAATTTCTACTGCTGTGAGGGTCCCAATGAGAACAGTGGCCTCCATCATCCGTAAGTGGAAGAAGTTCAAAACCACCAGGACTCTTCCTAGAGCTGGCCGGCCATCTAAACTGAGCGATCGGGGGAGTAGGGCCTTAGTCAGGGAGGTGACCAGGAACCCGATGGTCACTCTGTCAGAGCTCCAGAGGTCCTCTGTGGAGAGAGGAGAACCTTCCAGAAGGAAAACCATCTCTGCAGCAATCCACCAATCAGGCCTGTATGGTAGAGTGGCCAGACGGAAGCCACTCCTTAGTAAAAGGCACATGGTAGCCCGCCTGGAGTTTGCCAAAAGGCACCTGAAGCACTCTCAGACCATGAGAAACAAAATTCTCTGGTCTGATGAGACAAAGATTGAACTCTTTGGTGTGAATGCCAGGTGTCACATTTGGAGGAAACCAGGCACCGCTCATCACCAGGCCAATACCATCCCTACAGTGAAGCATGGTGGTGGCAGCATCATGCTGTGGGGATGTTTTTCAGCTGCAGGAACTGGGAGACTAGTCAGGATAAAGGGAAAGATGACTGCAGCAATGTAGAGAGGATGAAAACCTGCTCCAGAGCGCTCTTGACCTCAGACTGGGGCGACGGTTCATCTTTCAGCTGGACAACGACCCTAAGCACACAGCCAAGATATCAAAGGAGTGGCTTCAGGACAACTCTGTGAATGTCCTTGAGTGGCCCAGCCAGAGCCCAGACTTGACTCCGATTGAACATCTCTGGAGAGATTTTAAAATGGCTGTGCACCGACACTTCCCATCCAACCTGATGGAGCTTGAGAGGTGCTGCAAAGAGGAATGGGCAAAACTGGCCAAGGATAGGTGTGCCAAGCTTGTGGCTTCATATTCAAAAAGACTTGAGGCTGTAATTGCTGCCAAAGTTGCATCGACAAAGTATTGAGTAAAGGCTGTGAATACTTATGTACATGTGACTTCTCAGTTTTTTTTTTTAAATAAATTTGCAGAAACCTCAAGTAAACTTTTTTCATGTTGTCATTATTATGGGGTGTTGTGTGTAGAATTCTGAGGAAAAAAATGAATTTAATCCATTTTGAAATAAGGCTGTAACATAACAAAATGTGGAAAAAGTGATGCGCTGTGAATACTTTCCAGATGCACTGTACGTATTTTAAGAAGGAACATAGGGTGACGTACAAGAGTGGAGGAAGATGCACATAGGTAGATAACATCCTATGCAGAAGAGTCAATATGAAGGAGATTAAAGACTGCAAAGTGGTGGCGGGGGAAAGTGTAGTTAGGCAGCATAGTTTGGTGGTCTGTAGGATGACATTGGAGATCAAGAAGAAGAGGAGGAGAGGGAGGGCAGAGCAAAGGAACACATGGTGGATGTTGAAAAAAGGAAGGCTGCAAGGTTGAGTTTAGGGAGGAGATACAACAAGCACTGGGTGGCAGTAAAGAGTTACCAGACAGCTGGGCAATTACAGCAGAAATGACGGCAAGAAGGGTGCTTGGCGTGACATCTGGAGAGAGGATGGAGGAAAATGAAACCTGGTGCTGGAATGGGGAAGTACAGGAGAGTATACAGAGGAAGAGGATGGCAAAGAAGAAGTGGGATAGTCAGAGAGATGCAGAAAGTAGAGAAGACTACAAGGAGATAAGGCACAAATTGAAGAGAGAGGTGGTGAAGGCTAAAGAAAAGGCGTATGATGAGTTGTATGAGAGGTTGGACACTAAGGAGGGAGTAAAGGACATGTAACGACTGGCTAGACAGAGGGACTGACCTGGGAAAAATGTGCAGCAGGTTAGGGTGATAAAGGATAAAGATGGAAACATACTCACAAGTGAGGAGAGTTTGTTGAGCAGATGGAAAGAATACTTTGAGAGGCTGATGAATGAAGAGAATGAGAGAGAGAGAGAGAGGTTGGATAATGTGGAGATAGTGAATCAGGAAGTGACAAGGACTAGCAAGGAGGAAGTAAGGACAGCTATGAAGAGGATGAAGAATGGAAAGCCCGTTGGTCCAGATGACATACCTGTGGAAGCATGGAGGTGTTTAGGAGAGATGGCAGTGGAGTTTTTAACCACATTGTTTAATGGAAAGTGAGAGGATGCCTGAGGAGTGGAGAAGTGTACTGGTGCCGATATTTAAGAATAAGGGGGATGTGCAGGACTGTAGTAACTACAGGGGGGATAAAATTGATGAGACACAGCATGAAGTTATGGGAAAGAGTAGTGGAAGCTAGGTTAAGAAATGAGGTGATGATTAGTGAGCAGCAGTATGGTTTCATGCCAAGAAAGAACACCACAGATGCAATGTTTGCTCTGAGGGTGTTGATGGGTAAGTATAGTGAAGGCCAGCAGGAGTTGCATTGCGTCTTTATGGACCTGGAGAAAGCATATGACAGGGTGCCTCGAGAGGAGCTGTGGTATTGTATGAGGAAGTCAGGAGTGGCAGAGAAGCATGTAAGAGTTGTACAGGATATGTACGAGGGAAGTGTGACCATGGTGAGGTCTGCGGTGGGAGTGACAGATGCATTCAACGTGGAGGTAGTGATGACATTGTGATCTGTAGCGATAGTAGGGAGCAGGTTGAGGAGACCCTGCAGAAGTGGAGATATGCTCTAGAGAGGAGAGGAATGAAGGTCAGTAGGAACAAGATAGAATACCTGTGTGTAAATGAGTGGGAGGTCAGTGGAATGGTGAGGATGCAAGGAGTAGAGTTAGTGAAGGAGGATGGGTTTAAATACTTGGGATCAACAATTCAAAGTAACAGGGATTGTGGAAGAGAGGTGAAAAAGAGTGCAGGCAGAGTGGAATGGGTGGAGAAGAGTGTCAGGAGTGATTTGTGACAGACGGGTATCAGCAAGAGTGAAAGGGAAGGTCTACAGGACGGTATTGAGACCAGCTATATTATATGGGTTGGAGACGGTGGCACTGACCAGAAAGCAGGAGACAGAGCTGGAAGTAGCAGAGTTAAAGATGCTAAGATTTGCATTGGGTGTGACGAGGATGGACAGGATTAGAAATGAGTACATTAGAGGGTCAGCTCAAGTTGGATGGTTGGGAGACAAATTCAGAGAGGCGAGATTGCGTTGGTTTCGATATGTGCAGAGGAGAGATGCTGGGTATATTGGGAGAAGGATGTTAAGGATAGAGCTTCCAGGAAAGAAGAAAAGAGGAAGGCCTAAGAGAAGGTTTATGAATGTGCTGAGAGAGGACATGCAGGTGACGGGTGTAATAGAACAAGATGCAGAGGACAGAAAGATATGGAAGAAGATGATCCGCTGTGACAACCCCTAACGGGAGCAGCTGAAAGAAGAAGAAGATACTGTATTAAACCCTTTTTAGCTGATATTTAAATAATTTTATTGTGGAATTTGGATTATAACAAAAATCTACTTTTAGGAGCTTTTTCTGCTCTAGATGAACTCTTAAACTGCTTAAAAGGAATCCTGAAACACTCAAAACACTTGGAAAGTTTGGATATTAAAAGACAGGTATGCTAACAGGGATTGTCCAAATTATCTAATGAAGGGAAGAATTCAGACAGAACACTGCGGAGTGAGAGTGTACACTAGCATCTGTACATACTGTATGGGTTGCCCCAGTCAGCTGACATTGCTGCCATGGAATGCCCTGGTTAATGTCCAGTGTCAATACAGAGGTGACACATGTCACACTATAATTTAACTCTCAACATATGCACTCTTAAAATAACTGTGGTTTCAGTAGTGCAGCAGCCCAGTCCCATTAATAATCCCCAACTGATTAAAGTAAGCTCCAGGGATCCATTTCACACTTTCCAGTGCCTAAGTTAGTATTTTTTGCTAAAAGAAAAACGCTAGGGCAGCCAAAATCATTACACCAGTATATATTAAACAGCATTCCTTTATTAACTTGGATAAGCTACTGGGTGTTTTGGGATGACCAATCTGGCTCATCATCAACTGCATGTAAACAAGTATCATAAGCATATCATAACAGCAAGCCTTTCTATAAACATCTTAAAATATAAACAGCTTTTGATTTGGTGACTCATTCATGGGCTAAAGTCCTCCAAAATAAAATAATGAACAAGAAAAACACTTTTATTATAACAGTTATATAAAAATATTCTGGAAGAAATACATCTTATGATAAATTTAATGTCAAATTCTTGGGAATAAGGCTAAGCCTAAATTCAGTGTCCAACATGTTCTAACATCACCAATATGTGCAAGAAGATCTCCATCAACTTTCTGAATCCAGTTGCTATGAGCTATTGAAAAATAACCACAATGGCAACATCGCTAAATAATTAAAATCCACAGTTCAACATGCTTATCAGTCCAATATAAGAGGCAAATGTATTTTAGATTTCCTTAAAGTAAGATTTTCAAATTTTCCAGTGATTAGTTGATCACTGAATGCAGATAAGAACTTTATTAATCCCCTGTGATGACCTAATGTATCAGTGATTGACACGATGTTGCAGCTGCTAACACATTAAACATGTATTGGCATCTGTATGTGCATAGGCAGTCTTAAAGGAAACTGCAGATTGTAAAGTTAGAATCTGTGAATTATGACAATATACTGTATTTTCACTGTTATGAATATTGAATCGTTGAATGGTGATATTCCTCAAAATGAGGTGTTTTTAACTATTGCAAATATTTTGTTGAGGTCTGGATTCCTGTCACACTGACTAAAATCACAGAGTTAGCCCTGAAATGAATGAATTTATGTTTGAAAAATAATTTTATCAACAATGAAAGTGACTTATGAAAGTGGCAGCTCTAATCCTTAGCATTGCAAATTTTTTTTTTTATTAATTTTATTACAATCCATACAAAGCAATCAAGTTTTTACAAAGAGAAAAATTAAGAACAGATCGATCCCCACCCCTGAGAGAGAGAGCAAGCCAAACGGCGTTAAATTTAAGGCTTGGAGACATACCTAAGTTAATAAATTCTCTGTGCCTTTTGAACTTATTTTAAAATATTACTGATTAGATCCTGCCATGTTTTGAAAAAAGTCTGTACGGATCCTCTGACTGAGTATTTGATTTTTTCCAACTTCAAATAATATAACACATTTTTTTCCCACTGACTTAAAAGAGGAGAGTTTGGGTTCTTCCAGTTTATGAGAATAAGTCTACGTGCCAAAAGTGTAGTGAATGCAATCACAATTTGTTTGTCTTCCTCCGCTTTAAACCCATCTGGAAGAACACCAAACACAGCTGTTAATGGGTTTGGAGGGATTGTAAGTCCAAGGCTATCTGAAAGGTAATTAAAAATGTTTGTCCAGAATAATGTTAATTTGGTGCAGGACCAGAACATGTGACCTAGTGAGGCTGGGACTTGGTTACAACGTTCGCAGGTTGGATCATGCCCTGGGAACATTTTGGAGAGTTTTAGTCAAGACAGATGTGCTCGATATATAATTTTGAGTTGTATAATTGTATGCTTTGCGCATATGGAGCTCGAGTGAATTCTCTGCATTGCTACTTTCCACTCCTTTTCTGATATATTAATTGAAAGATCTTTTTCCCAGTGTCCTCTTGGATCTTTAAAAGGGAGGGATTGTAAAATGATTTTATATATTGTAGAGATGGAGTCTAAATCCTTGAGATTGAGCAATATTTTTTCCAGCATGGATGAGGGTGCAAGATGAGGAAAATCTGGAAGGTTTTGTTTAACAAAGTTTCTGATTTGAAGATAGTGAAAGAAATGTGTAGCTGGAATGTTAAATTTGGAATGTAATTGCTCATAGGATGCAAAGACGTTGTCTATATAAAGATCTCTAAGCAAGTTAATTCCAAATTTTTTCCAAATATTAAAAACTGCATATGTTTGTGAGGGTTGAAAGAGGTGGTTCTCTTGCAGGGGTGCCACAGATAGAAGCTTCTCCGTCTTAAAATACTTTCTACATTGGTTCCAGATTCTAAGTGAGTGGAGCACAATTGGGTTATTAGTGTATTGCCGATAACGTGTGTTTATTGGAGCACAGAGCAAGGAATACAAAGAAGTACTGCAGGAATTTAATTCTATTGCGGACCAAGCCTGTGTATGTTCTTCTATTTGTGTCCAGGTTCTTATCGCCTGTATATTTGCTGCCCAGTAATAAAACTGGAAGTTAGGTAGAGCCATGCCGCCTTCTGCCTTTTGTCTTTGTAGGGTCGCTCTTTTGATGCGTGGATGTTTTGAATTCCAAATAAATGAGGTTATTGTCGAATCTAATTGCCTAAAAAATGATTTATTAATGTATATTGGGATGTTTTGAAATAAAAAAAGGAGCTTAGGAAGAATATTTATCTTAACAGTGTTAATTCTTCCAGCTAGTGTGAGATGAAGGGTTGACCATCTATGCAAGTCTTGTTTAATTTTTTCCATGCAAACGGCGAAATTTTGTTGATATAGAGCTTTATGTTTACTTGTGATGTTTACCCCTAGGTATTTAAACTGTTCTGCAATGATAAAAGGTAGGGTATCTAATCTAATATTATATGCTTGAGAGTTCACTGGAAAGAGTACACTTTTATTCAGATTAATTCTGAGACCAGAGATCTTTTGAAATTCTGTGAGTGCTGCTAAAACTGCAGGTACAGAATTTTCTGGGTCTGATATATACAGTACCATGTCATCTGCATATAATGAGATTTTCTGTTCCAGTCCTTCTCTGCTAATCCCCTTTATCTGATCAGTATTTCGACAATGTATTGCCAGTGGTTCAATGGCAATCGCAAACAGCAGCGGTGACAAGGGGCATCCTTGTCTAGTGCCACGTTCTAGTTTAAAGTAGTCTGAGCAAATGTTGTTGATGCAAACTGAAGCTTCTGGGTTAGTAAACAGTAATTTAATCCATGCACAGATGTTTGGGCCAAACCCAAACTTCTCCAATATAGTAAAAAGGTATTTCCATTCAATCATGTCGAATGCTTTTTCTGCATCTAATGATAATAATATTTCTGGGGTGTTTGATTTAGTTGGTGAGTATATTACATTAAACAGGCGTCGAAGATTGGAAGATAAGTGCCGGCCCCTAATAAATCCAGTTTGGTCTTGTGATATTACCGAGGGGAGCACTTTCTCCACCCTTCTGGCTAAGATTTTAGAGAGTATTTTAATGTCGTTATTCAGAAGTGAAATTGGTCTGTATGATGCACATTGTAATAAGTCCTTATTTTGTTTTGGAAAGACAGTGATTAGTGCTTGGCGAAAGGTTTGTGGAAGAGATTGGTTATCTCTGGCTTCTGTAAATGTTGCTAATAAGAGGGGGGCTAGCTGAGCGGAGAATTTCTTGTAAAATTCTGCAGGGTAACCATCAGGGCCTGCTGCTTTCCCGCCTTGGAGTGATTTTATAGCATCTAGTAATTCTGATAACATCAGAGGTTTATCAAGTTCCTCCGCACTAAAAGCGTCTATTTGTGGTATCTGTAATGTATCCAGAAATGCATTAGATTGTGTATTGTCTTCCTTAAACTCAGTAGTATATAGGGATTTATAGTAGTCTCTGAAAGTGTGCATTATATTTTGGTGTTCGACGATTTTATCTCCGTTCGTACTAGTGATTACCGAGATTGCGTTGCGCACTTCTTGCTTGTGAATTTGTTGAGCTAAAAGCTTATTGGCTTTCTCCCCATGTTCATAGTAATGATGTCTGGATTTGTAAATTAGTTGTTCAGTTTCTTTAGTTGTCAAGAGGTTTAATTCCGAATGTAGAGCCTGCCTTCTCCTATGTAGAGTCTCGCTTGGTAGTCTGGCATGTTCTTCATCTATTTTAGTAATTTCGCTTTTTATATCTGCTACTTTCTTGGCCTCGGATTTATTTCTGTGGGAAAGATATGAGATAATCTGTCCTCTTAAGAAGGCCTTAAGAGTTTCCCAGAGTATCCCTGCAGAGATCTCGGGGGATGTATTTGTCTCTAGAAAGAATTTGATTTGTTTGGATATAAATTCAGTACAATTCTCATCAGCTAATAGAAGCGGGTTGAGGCGCCATCTGCGGGGTGAGTGCATGGGGCTTAGTAATTTTAGCTCCAAGATCATAGGTGCATGGTCAGAAGTAACAATAGCATCGTATTTGCAAGATTTAATCTTAGGCAAGAAGTTATTGTCTATAAAGAAGTAATCGATCCTTGAGTAACAATGATGTACTGGTGAGTAGAAAGAATATGTTCTTGAATTTGGGTTTAAAAACCTCCAGGGGTCTGATAAGTTGTGATCAGTTATAAACTTTGTAATTATTTTTGCAGTGTTAGATGCCGTTCCCCCTGTGGAGGAGGTCCTATCTAAAAGTGGATTCATAACACAATTAAAATCCCCAGCCATTATAACTTTATGAGTGTTCAGATTGGGAATGGATGCCAACAAATTTTGTATAAATTCCTTATCATCAACATTAGGTGCATAAACATTTATCAAGATCATTTTACAGTTAGATAAGTCTCCCATAACCATTACATATCTCCCTTCAGGATCCAATACTACATCTGATGCTACAAATGGAACAGTTCTATGTATGAGAATTCCCACACCTCTAGTTTTCTTCGTAAAGCTAGAATGGAACATTTGGCCAGTCCAGTCTTTTTGCAGCCGGAACTGATCCTTGCTTATTAAGTGAGTTTCCTGTAAAAATACTATTTTAGCATTTAGGTTAGGTGAGAGAGTACTTTCTTTCTCTTTAATTCGTGATTCAGGCCTTTAACATTCCAGCTTACGAAGTTAACTGTCCCATCATGGAGACACTGATTCTGAGTTTTTGATGTCATTTTATAGTCTTATTATAATTATAAAGACTGAGAGGATAGATTAGGTATAGATCAGGCCTGCTCTCTTTCTCTCCCCCCCTTAACCCCCCACCCTCCCTTTTTGCCTCCCCAAGTGAGGCTAAAACCCACTTCACACAGTCCCAATCCTCTGACATACCCAGAGACAGAGTACGTCCAAAGCAAAACAAGCTCCAATGCAGCGGCGCTTAAGGGTTAAAAGATAGAGATATCTCTAAAAAGAGAAAAAAAAAAAAGAAAAAAAGAAAAGAAAAAAAAAGGAGTTTTACACTTAAAATATATATATAGTCTTCAGCAATTTTAGTGCATTAAGATGATACACCCAGATAATAACCCCAGGGGATGGTATTAAAAATGTGTCCAGAAGAAGCATAACCAGTCTTAATGCAGTAATAGCAATAACAGTAAACCTAGGGTATGATATTGAACAGTCTCGTTTAGGGTAGAGATGAGATAATTAGAAAAGAAAAAGAGAAAAATAAATAAATAGATAAATAAATAATTAAGCACAATAAAACATAAACAGATAGCGCCCTAGTAATACTAAGTAATAATGAGAATATATGCTGATAAAAACCCGTATTTTAAAACGAATAGATCAGACTAAAGATTATTAATCTTTGCTTCATCGTTTTAACCGCCATGACTCACTATTATGTATCAGAATAGTCCCGGGATCAGCTTTCTTAATTCTTTTTCTGCTTCTTCCTTGCTAGTGAAGACATAGAATTGACCCTGCCATTCCACTTTCAGTTTTGCCGGATATAGGAGGCTGTATTTCACACTGGCTTGCCGTAGCCGCTGTTTAATATTATAGAAGGATGCGCGTTTAGTAGCTGTTGCCGGAGAGAAGTCAGGGAAGATAAGAATGCGGTTATTTTCAAATATAATATCTTCCTTGTTTCTGAGGAGTGCCATCACCTCTAGCTTAAATGATAATCGTTCAAAACGAACTATAAAAGATCTTGGTCGGGGTCTGACGGTGTTTGGTCCGCGTACGCGGTAAGCCGCTGCTATCTCAGATTCTGCTTTAAAGTCGTCCCCGATTATTTTAGAAAAAAGTTCAGCTGCGAATTTCACAGGGTTTGAACTTTCTCGATTCTCCGGCAGACCTTCAATTCTGACATTATACCGTCTACTGTCATCTTCTAAAGCAGCCAGTCTGTCTCCAAGTTTTTCTCCGAGTTTTTTGCTCCAGATACTGGGGGTCCACATCAGGGACATGCCGGAAAGGGCAGAGCAGGTCCTTCTTTCTTAGGGGATTGCATTCCTCTAATGCGGGTAGTGACATCCTTAACGTAGTATTCTACACCTCTGTGAGGGGAAGGGCGATATTTTTTATTTTTTATACTACGGTGTGCTGGGCTTGTAACGTTTCTTCAAGATAGGCACCCCAAATCAACAAGCTGATTAAAAAGGCAGGCTCAGATATGGGATGCATTCTGGACCTGCTGCAGATAGTAGGAGAGGAGACCATGAAGACCAATGCTGCACGTCCTCTCTCTGACACACTATCATTAAGTACTTTGAACCAACACATTATTTAACAGAAGCGTGTCAAGAAACACTACTGGGGTTCCTTCATTCCCACAGTGCTATGCCTTTATATCGCCTCACTGCGACTGCTCTCTTCTATTTAGCCAAGACAGAGGTTTTCTTTTTTTTTTGTATTTCTTGTGTGTATTTGAGTTGCGATGTTGCTGTTTGTTGTAATGATACTTAGGTTTATTAGTTCGGTAGTTTATTCTTTCATTCTTCTATTTCATTCTATTTCATACACACATATAAGATGCAAATGTAATTTCTGGAAAGAGGATGAACAGAATCAGACAAAAAACAAGCGCAAAGAAGAGTGTTACAATCACATGGGATATTTTATAGAAAACACAAAAGTAGGAAGTTGAACAGAATAGTCTCTCACTCTGTTCACTCTAATATACAGGGAGTCCTCGGGTTACAACGTTTCGACATACAACGTTTCGAGTTTACAACACTCACTCCTATAAAAACTTGAGACATGAGAAGGAATAAAGGTAAGCATTTTTTACACTCATTTTTTCTGTTACTACAGTACAGTGTACAGTACAGTATATTTATGTCCTTTTCCTTTTTCTGAGGCTTAGATTTTGTGTTTTTATGTTCTAGATTATGATTTTGCAAATATGTTAAGATAGGTAAGTGACTTAGGCTAGAGTGTGTTTCGGGTTACATCACTGTTGTAGGAACGGAACTGTGTCGTAACCCGAGGACCCCCTGTATTCCTCTTGTTTAATCATAATTGAACGCATTATATTAGAAGAAAAGTACTCCACTTTCTCCAATGTTGGAAGACTTTCCTCTTTTTCATATAAGAGAAACTTTAAGGATACAAAGGTTAATAGGGACATTATTGTCACGTTTACAGAGTTCAGTGAAATTCTAACTTGCATGTGTTGATCAACACGCAACACCAGATTAGTAAGTATAACGACTTTAACTTTAAATATCTGTCTTTCTTCCCTGAAACGTCTCAGGACAGTTAAGACCACCAAAGTAATAAAACAATTCATGCCCAGTTCAGTCTTAATGTAGTTATCTAATTAGCCAGTTTTCTATAAAAAGAGCTCTCAATCAAATTAAAGAAAGTGAGATTTGTAGGATTAAAGGGTTTGGATCATCTAACTTTGTGTTCTTGAAAGTTATTTCCTTAATGTATTTGACTGTTAGTGTTAATAATTATTTATAAAGTTCTAAATGTTAGACCCTGAAGAAGGGATTGAGGAATTCTGAAATGCATTCCAGTTGCCTTTGTATCAGACTCAGTATGTGAAGAATTACTTTAAACAAAATTTCTATTAAACTAGAAGATGTGAAGATGTGTTCATTTTTATTGATTGTTACTGTTTGCCTTTTGGCGGACTCCAATCCATTAATGAAGGACTGAAAATTATATTTGAGATTTTATTATAGTACGCTTATAATTCTTTTTTTTCTTTTTTTTTAAGAACAGATGAATCAATGACAATCTGAAAACGTATCTGAGCCAATGAAGGCATATTGTTTAATACTGTATATAGTTGTAATCATTTTCATTACATCGAATGATGCAGTGTTTTTGTTTTTATTTCTGTAATAGCATACTGTGGACGAAGACTTCAGACTAGACAGCAGGTGTGGTTATATAGCAGTTTTATTTTGCAGAGTCACAGTGAGAAGAGTTTCAGAAAAGCAGACAATCAATAATACATGACAGCGTCAGGGCTCTTCTGAACCCCGTCTGTTGGATGGGGCAAAGTTTTTATACCCCTAGAATACGTGATTTAATATCATTATGAAATGCAACAGTCAACACGTTTATTATACACAATCCTTGAGCCCCTTCAACGCCCCTTGTGCAACTTGATTTCTTGACCCCTTTGTTATGGCGTTCAGATGTAAACTAAGGGAAAACGTGATAAGGCAGACTCGTGTGGAATGCTCAGACCTTGAGTCCTTTGGACAAATATTTTTCTGTTTGCTCAGCAAAGCATGCTTTTACATAATGTATGGTTTCGTAAAGCTTACTTCTCAGACATGAATTAGTACAAGGGAACGAAGAGAACATTCATCTTCCACATTCCCCCCTTTTGAGCAAACAAAAAATATTTGATCAGGGGAGAGTTGAGTGGGAAAGGGTAGGAGAGGGGGATGGAGTGGAGTGGGCGGAGGAGTGTGGGGTGGCTGTGCTGATCTGAAGCATTTTTTCTTCGTGTAAAAAGTAAGCCTTTGCTATAGGGGCAGTAAAATACTTGGATACAATGTATCTTATCAAGGGAACAATACAGCAAGCTACAAGCAGGAGAACGATAAAAGCAACTGTAAGAGAGATGAAAACTGACTTAAGCCATTGGCCCCAGGACCCAAAAGTAGAGATAAACCATTGGTCCCAAGGATTAGAAATGCCAGAATTAGTAGCTAGTTCAGTGGATCAGGCTTACATTAATCAAAGCTGATTCTCACTCGTGAACTATGTCCAAATAACCAGGCCTCTTTGACCAAAGTTAAAACTTACAAGTCTAAATTGCACATTGCACAGTCAATAAAAGTATTACAGAGCAAGTCTAAAATAAAAAGGGTTACACAAACCAAGGCCTTAAAGATCAAAACAAATCTCATCATTTCAAATATTAGCAATTATTAGAGAGGCCCAAAGGGCAAGATTTTTGCTGACCAAAATAAAAAGTTACCATTTTTAATATTACCAAGGTGTTGTCAGTTAGATTACACTGATTAAGCCAAAAATGAGACAAGGCCTAATTGACTAAGTCATTGCTCACAAACATTTTAAGCTGAGGCCCCCAACATGTTGTACCATCTGTTAAGGACCACCACTAATATAAAGCCAATGCTCTGCTGTAGTGCACAGTCTTGGATTCTTGGTTACTGCTAATAGTACTCAGAGTGCATGACTTTGGGGAATAGTAGACCTCTTGATCAAAGTAACTGTTTAACCACTGAAGACTTTCAACACAAACGTGATCAAGTTCTGAACTCTTATTAAGCACAAACACCTACAATCTTTCTACAATTCCCCATCCCTAATATTGTATTTGGAGATTTTAACAAACTGATTTTGTTTTTTTGTGTGTGGGTGGGTGTCTTTTAATTTTTCCTACATAAGACAAATGTTTGGATATGGCATAAAAAACAGAAAGCCTAAAATTTCCATTAATTAAGATCAACAGACGTATTCACAAGTAACATACTACTTCAGGTGAAAAAAACAGCTCTACTTTGGGGTTATCCCTGTTCATATATTTACTTTTAAAGGCAAAAAAAATTCTGAACATTGGCAACTATGTCTTAGTACTGTTGATTAAAATTAGGAAACAGTACAATGAACTGTTAGACACATTTATTACTAATACATGCCAACATTCCTCTTTATTCCTCATTGTATATTCTTATGCATTAGTCTGAAAATTTCTACAACTCTTATCAAAACTGAGGTATACTAAAAAAAAGTCCAGAACTAAAAATATTGTAATATTCGATGAATGGATCAGAAGGAGAGAGAGAGAGATGAACATACTGCACAGACTTCTTGTTGGGGAGTGAAGAGGGTGAGAAAGACAGCTTTTTCACAAAAATCCCTCGGTTTTGATGCATGGTTTCAGCCCAGTCTCATTCCTAGCATGAATCAACTCAAACAGTATGGGGTTAAGTCACACCTCAAGTACTTAGAAGGAAAATCCAAATGGAGGAATATTTTGGAGAAGATGAAATAAATATTCAAATAAATGAAAGTACAGTGAAATGCAACACAGACATAAACAATACTGTAACATGAAATATGAGTTTAAATAATTACATGTGTTAAGAAATATATATATTGGTTGCTTATTTCTTTATGTCTTTATTAAATAAATTTTACATTTATTTATTCATTTTAGTGACATTGCATGAAATGTGAAATAACCCTGTAATGAAAATGGTCGCTTTTACTTGTCAAAGGTGAAATGGTGGGCTTTTTAATTGGGGAATCATTGACAGAGTGGACCCAAGTTCTTCACGCCCATCCTCAAAGTTGTGACTGTGCGCTTTGGATGCAAGTATAGGGAATGTTGCCCAGAATTACTGTGAGATGATGCTACTTTAATTCAAGAAACCCCAAATATATCTTTACAAGTTTGCATTTTCAGCGTCTGCTGTAAATATGGCACTTGATGGTCTACATCCACTCTACCAACGATTTACCAATCAAAAGGCAGTAGTTTCGGGGATCCAACTTTGATGAGTAAAAGTGGCAGTTTTCATTTCAGGGCTTACTTTATGTAGCATGTGAGTCACTGAAATAAATAAATAAGTGAAAAAATAATTCTATAAATGCATAAAGAAATGAGCAACACCAAATATATTTTGAGACGTATTTAATTATACGCACATTTTATGTCATTATTATTTATTTATTGTTACATTTCACAGTACATTTATTTATTCTCATATAGATTTATTTAATTTTGCCTGAAATAGCCCACCACAGAAGAGGAGGTTTCTTGGACGAGACGAGAACGAAGTCTTGTAGAAGATGCACTGTGAGACGATGCAGAGCGGTGGAACTGAATCAAAGCCAAACACCAAGACATGACTTTAGCCGCTGTGTGTTCTTAGGGCCATTTTGCACCAGGGTTTTCATTTTTTGTGTAGGTGTGTCACCTGAGAGCTGCTTGTATATTGCACTGGTTGCAAACCCGTAGCTCTAACTACATCAATATAGGACTACTTTAAGAACATTTACAGATATACTTATTTAAAAACTATATACAATCATTTAAAGACAATATTTTTCAAACTTGTACTTGAGGGATTGATAGTTAAAAATAAAACAATATGGCAGTGGACCTTAGCTTGAAAACCTCTGGATTACGAAACGTTATGTATTTCTAACACTATATAGTGCTTTCTAGCAGACAGGTGCAAAACATTATCTGTGCTCTTAAACTGATGCACTGAAAAACACTTTGTGGACCAAATTTCCACTGCAAAATAACCAGGGCTACACAGAGGACACATTTCCAGGGTTAAATTCTGACATCACTCTGGATGCTTGCAATGTCCAAGTGGGGTAGTTGCTCACCACTCTCCTAATAATTCTTAAAATGCCTCTGCTGTTTTACCTACTTGTTGATGTTCTCTGTGAACTGTCTGGTTTTAATTCACAGAGTTGATCAAAGTTAGTCAGAAACCACCAGTCAATTCTGGGCCATGGGGGCTAGATCACTGGATGTAAGGCAGTAAGCAGCCCTGTATGAGGTGCCAGTCCCTTGTAGGGCACACACCCACGATCAGGCTCAGTTTGGAATCAGCAGTTAACCCTAACCTTCATGCTTTTGAGGATGTGGGAGGAAAACAAGAATACATGAAGTAGAGCACAAATAGACATGGGGAAAACATGCAAGCTCTACATGGGCAACATGCACACACAGAATTTGAACCCAGAGTGCCATATCCATGATGAATCACTGAAGAATGAATGAATGATATAATTTAATGTAAATCATAAGCTGGGTGCACACCTCAAATTAGGGTTAAGAACCTGGACCCTACACTCAGTCCAAGGAAGTAAGCATTGGTGCTGCTTAGCCTTGCAATTATTCTTTTTTTTAATCAAACACTAATCCATCAGAACCCTTGAGTGTGGTTAAGCATGTTAGGGGCCCGTGGCGGTGCAGAATTTTTAAAATAAAAACAGTGTGGCTATGGCTTACTGAGTGTGAATTAATGCTACTGCAAGGCTGTGTGGCCATGGCGTGAGCAATGGGGAAACTGGCTGATTGTGTGTTCATGTGGTCATCTCAGCCCGCTTCCTCATTGATGCTCCACAGGTTCTTAAGCAAACCACCTGTACCCACACAGTATATAAAAAGTGCGAGTAGGTCTGACGAGTGAATGAGAAAGAAAAGAAAAAACTCAAGGAGAATAAGAAAAGATTGGAGGAAGGACCGAAAATGAAAGATAAGAAAAGATTAGGGAAGAAGGGATCAAAACAGGGATAAATCAAGAGAGAGAGAAATGGCTGTGTAGAAGCAAGGAGTGATTCAGGAGAACAGGAGGCTTGGTGGTTGGGAGGCCCTGTGGAGAGCAAGGTGTATGGAGCTATATAGAGGCTAATTGGCTTTGTGGGTCAAACTTCAGACGGCCCAGGGGTGACCAGCTAAGGTGGCTGAGAGAAAAGATGGACAATGGATGATGGCCCATGTCTCAGACCCACTGAGAAGACTTGATGGTTAAGCAGGGAGGCAACCAAGAGGAGTGTACTGAAGCTCACAGGAGAATCGATGAAAAGTATCCCAATTTTTATCTCTGTGTTTTTAACCTTGATTTTAACATTTCTTCTGGATTATTTATTAATTGATTTAGACTCACACTGAGCAGTTGTTTTATGGATTATTTATGTATTGAAGAAGAATATCCACTGCATTTGCTTGAACATTACTTTGTTGAATAAACTGCACTATGCACTTCTGCACTGTCTTGTTGTTGTGTATCCTCATTGCACTGATCAGTCCATCTCAACTTCATAACTATTGATGTCCCAGGAACAGCTGATGCCAAGTCTGTGGCATCACAATAGGTCCTATTGAATTTGTTGATTAATTGTTCTTCTTGTTCTGATTTCAGACTTATAACACACTCTGGGCTTTGATTATATACATTTAGAAAACCTGGGTTCTATTAGAGAGTTTTAAATTCACAAAATGATATATTCTTTTTTTATTTTGATGCACTTGTCATTTTCTCTTTCTGCGTAATTTTAATTTTATAGTTAATGAGCCATTCAAATGAACTGCATATTCATTTGTCACCCTCCCCTCAGCCTTTTCAACAAAACTACTAGCTTTTAAGAATAAGAATAGTAAAATACTAAATTAACCTCCCTAAGAGTAAGCACATCTGTGCAGAGCAGCTTGTTACAACATTCATGCAGAGCTTTCTTAAGTTCCATACACCTAATTTAGAATTCACAAATTAGAGTGCACAAGTAGAAATGCTGAGTGTGCCCCGATTAAGAGACTGATTATAATGAAAGCTCTCATCTGCTTTTGTACTCAATGGACTGAATTAAACAGCGGGAATTCATGCGATCAGGTTTCTTCAGTCCACGTTTAATTTTAACAAAAAGCCACTGAACCAGATGTCCACCTTAACCACCTTATCCATATCACAGAGGGACCGTCCACTTATGGAAGAGACAGCATTGCCTTCCTTGACTGATACAGACCCTTGCTAGGCTGACAGAACCCATGAGATTTGGGAGAAGCCAGAGAGACTTACCGAAGGCCGTTTCCACTCGATATCACTAGGTGGAGTTCTTTTGTAGTACAGGGACTCCAAAGTGGGTGGAAAAAGAGGATCTTCAAACAGCTCCCCATGTTTCAGGCAGTTGCGCTTTAGCTTGTAGTAGCTCTGCTGTCTGAACGGCCTTACACGCTCTTGCATTTTCTCACCGCTGTGCAAGAAAAGTACAATTATCCATTTGCCCACCTTAACCAGTTTTGACAAACTCTTACCTTCTAAGGTCTTTCCAGCATGTAGATGGGATTCATGTTTCATCCCAATTAATGCTATTGGTTATTTATGCTATATACCCATAGCTCCTGTGTCCTGGTAACTCCTTAGCCAAACCATTTCAAGTCTATGTACTTACCTTCCAGCCACATGACCTTTTGTAGTTCATTGCCTCAAGCCTCAGAGTGGCACTGCGATTCTGAAGTGTGATGTTCTGGACTCGGGGGTGACTTGTTAGAAGGCTGGATGGGAATCAGTGAAATGTATGCTAAACCAGTTAGAAAACACAGTAGGGCAGTGGCATGCAGGGGCTAATTTAGCAGTGGGGCTGGCCACGCGCCGCCTGACACCAGATCTTATCACTATAATTACCATCCCCCGCTGCAGGATTTATTATTGGGCTCCTCAACTCTGCTGGCTGGCTGTCACCCGAGCTGGCCAAGCCCTTATTTGCAAACTGGCAGCATCCACTGGGGCTTCCAAGAAAGTACCTTGTTCATGGGCAAAAGCATTCAAGTAGTCTCATTTGCAGCAAAGCCTCACCTGCTGCCTGACTGGTTGGACAGGAACATCAGGCATAACTACGAAAATCAGCTAATCCCTGCCCTCCCCACCATGAGAAGATGTATTCAAGAAGCTCACCTGATCCCACACGCCTCAGGATTCTCATTCTGCCAGGAGAAACAGGAGAATGTTTGGGATGACGGGATGTAGGCTGTTATGGTAGAGAACCCCGGGAGAGGACTGGCTTGCAATCAGCACAGAGCTTCGCTGGGATCTCTCGCTGTTTGTCCCACCCACATACTGTTCACACCTAGGAAGCATACCTTGGGTGCTGGTCATTCCTGATTGTGCCTCCCTGCTGAAGTATACACTCTGTGGGGGATGAGGGGGGGCTAGTGTGACACTTCCTCCAGTTTCACCTTTCATTTATATATAAAAAGTGTGCAATTACACCTGCTGACAGTCTCAGCCTGCAGCAGAGAGAAGGGAAGTCAGGCTGTCAGAGATCATGGCTTTTCTTTGGATTGTCTTCCAACTCCTGTGTCTCTGTCATGGAGACGTTTCAGACACGTTTGTTTGCTTCTCCGGTCACTCTGTTATCTTTAATCTTCCTTTCCTTGTCCTTTACCTCTTCCCTCTGACTGCTATAGCCTGTGAAACTGGACTAGGCCGGGCCTGAGGTCTCTGGCTCGGCACTCCATTTCTGCTCACCAGTTGCAAGTGCGGCCTGCAGCCTGGCCTCCTGTGGCAACCGAAGGCAGGGCTCAGCTCTCGGTGTCAATGACACCTGATGCCAAAGGCACTGAGAACTGTTTACCTTGTTGCTGAATGCCAGGGCTTCATGTTAACCCTTTCATTGTGTGGCACACATATTTTAACTGCTTGTCTTATCCCTAAACCATACTGACATCAGAAGTTATTTTAAAGTAGCTGAAACATAAAACTTGGCTTTAATAAACAAGTGTAATGCCGCTATTTCCAGTGTGATGCTTCTTGTATGGGAGGCACTGTGTAAGAGAGAGAAGTTTAACATTGGTTTTCTTAAATCAACTAGACAGGACCTGACGTTTCTGACCCTTTGTAACTTGAAGCTCATGTCACACCTTAGGGAGATCTAGTATATTTGCACAAATATCCACATTCATGTGCGTCTGGTTACGTGAGAAACACACGAGTCATTTCGATGCATCAAGACTGCCTACTGAATGGAGAATCCCTCTCCAGGAACGACTGGGTCACACTTAACCGAGCTAGGTCAAAGGTGGCCAAAACAAGGGACAACCTATTTAGATGGGGCCTCACCCTGTGGTGAGCCCACCCAAACAATGAACCACATTCTCTGTGAATGTTCCCGAGGCCCTACATGCACCAATGAAGATCTTAAGGATGCTAATGATGCCACTCTTATTATCATGATAAGATATGATGATGATGATGATGACAAGCCCAATTGTAATGCCATACCGGCTTTGCCATTCCAGACCATAATAATGGCCGCTGACCTGTTCATACTGAAGGTATCTCACTGTGCCAAAGATGTCTGCACTACCTGTTTGGTCACAGTTCTAATTACAGAGGGTGCCAGTGTGCAACATACTGTACTGTACATGACAGCAAGTACCTTGAGAAGAATACAGCTGCAGAGCCATATGCCATCGTAGTTTCTTGCCGGAAGTCACTGAATATAATGAGAAGCAGTTTCACGAAAAAAGTGAAGTTACCTCACTTCTATAACGCACACTAACCTGACAAACCTTAAAGACACTAGCCCCTCACCTTAAGTTAGCCTAATCTTAGTTGCACTCTTATTGGTTTCCTGAAGCAGACTACTGACTCAGCCTGATACTTATGTTTGTGAAGTGCACTGTTTCATTTTATACTGTAATTTGATGATTAATCAGCATAAAGACACTGCAAGAAGTCAGCACTGATTCTTTGTGTGGCTTTGGAAAAGTCTTTTTCATGCTTGTTAAATTAGAATAGAAAGCTAAATTGTTCTTTCACAAATATTTATTTTTACAGTGTTTTACAAAAATGTTTTTTAAAATTTTTCAGTGTAAAGGTGCGATATAAAACAAATGTGAGTATTTATTATGTTTCTGGGTTTTTTTTATTGAGTGCGCTGTGCAAGTTCTCAGTATGAAACGCTCCGTTTTTCATTATACTGCTTTTGATGACACTCATATAAAAAGGTACCCCATAAAACTAAGCTGGCGTTGCGGTGGCCTGGTGGTGTAGCAGTTAGTATTGCTGCTTTACTGACCCCCAAGTTCAGGTCACTGCCTCTGAGCATTTTGTACATTCATCCTGAGACTACAGGGGCTTTTCTGGTTTTTCAACTTAATTATGCAGGCAGTGTGGTGAAACGGTTAAGGGTTTGTGTTTCAAGAGGTTGTGAGTTCAAATCTTGGTACCGACACTGTGTGACCATACAGCCACTTCCCTGGAAAACCAAAAGAAATGTAACCGATTGTATTTTAAATGTTTCAGGTCACCTTGGATAATCAGTCACATAATAATAATAATCTTATATGTAAACGTCTACATGTGGAAGTGTGTGTGTCTGTCAGGCTCGGAAGTGAGAGGTGAAGTCGGGGTAAGGGCTCCACCTACGAGGAAACAGACAACTCGCTTAGCTGCTAATAACACAAGTGAGGCGAGCGCATCGGCAAAACGAAACCTCAGAAGAAAGACAAAGTCACTTAGCCGCTAACATCAGCAAAACGGTATCCCTTTTACTTTTCCTTCTGCCGCTAATACACAAGCGAGGTGAGTACGTCGGAAAAATTAATCCTCCAAAGGGAGAGATGCCCAGAGTAGTTCCTTACAATTACCTGATATCTCTACATTTCAGTTTTTTTTTCTGACAATTTCAATAGTTTCTAGGACCCCGGGCTTTTTACAGCAGAGGCTTACACCGCTAGTAATAATAATAATAATAATAATAATAATAATCTGTGGTGGGTTGGCGCCCTGCTCGGGATTGGTTCCTGCCTTGCACCCTGTGTTGGCTGGGATTGGCTCCAGCAGACCCCCGTGACCCTGAGTTCGGATTCAGCGGGTTGGAAAATGGATGGATGGATGGATAATAATAATAATAAAGTGAGCTGTATGCTACATTAACTGCCTTCCATGAGTGAGTGCATGGTGTAAGTGTGAAAATATCCTGTGATGGACTGACACCCCAACCAGGATGGATTCTTGCCTTGGGCTTGACAGTGATTGGACCGTCTCCTGCCTCTCACAACAATCATATTTATGAAGTGTATACTTTAATCTTATCCTGTAATATGATGTTTAATTATCCAAAAGACCCTGCATAAAGCCATACTGGACTCTTTGCATGTATTTGGAAAAATCTTTTAATGATAGATAGATAGATAGATAGATAGATAGATAGATAGATAGATAG
>JANRMT010062791.1:119023737-119041587 GCA_026402145.1 Polypterus bichir lapradei
TAGATAGATAGATAGATAGATAGATAGATAGATAGATAGATAGATAGGAAAAGCTAAATAAAGCTGTCATGGTGGCTTACCATGAGAGGGGTCAGAAAAGCATCATCTTATACTTTCCAGTTAGCAGAGACGTGTAGAACAGATCTGGAACCATTAGATGACGCCTCATTGACAAGGAAATAACCAGACTGTGAGTGTCAGGCTGGCCAAATTTAGTTGGACTCACCTCCAAGTACAGCTTTGACTCCGGAAGCAGGCTAGTTTATAGCGAGATTGTCATCCTTTTAATCTGGTGTTTATCCCCAAAATGAAAGTCCTAGGCAGGTGTCCAGGGATCCTCTCAAGTGCCCGCTTGGGTGCTGTACATAGTCAGTTTGTTCTAGTAGGTGAAAGGACTGCCTCACCACAAAAATAATTTACAAACAGGAAAACTTTGTTGTCTGTACGTACGTGCCTAACAACTCATTGAGGCATTTTTAGTAGCCATGGGTGTGGTGCTCTAATGGACGCCGCCTACTGACTCTGTCATCCTGTTGGGAGACTTCAACTCTCAAACAAAGACGCAGACACCTGAAAGGGTGTGATGAGGAAGAAGAATGATCTACTTGATTGAATCTCGCTGATGAATAATGAGATAATGTGCTAATGTACAATGAACACCATGTCTCAACACAAACCTGTTACCAGAACACTTTCTTTGAAAGCTCAGTGAATGACTTTGTGTTTGCGGCACTCGGATAAAGAGTGTGATGAGCGAGGCAGCATTTTCATTTCAAGGGATATTTTCTCATTAAAATAAATCAAAGTAATGCTGGATCAGATGCAGCAATATTTGAACCATGTCAGCACATAGTAATAAAAATCTCTAAAAGTGCCTGCGTATCAAATACAAGAAGTCTTTCCTGGCTGGGATCTTTTTGTCTTTTAGATCATCAAGGAGGAGCAGTACAGCTCCTTCGCTACTGGAGACAAACTCTCATGAAAGCATCTTTGAAGGTGCAGAAGGTTTTTCCAAGATCTATTTTTTTAACTTGTCTGAGAAACTATACAATTCTGTTTTGTTTTTAGTCAGCTAGATACTATAACGCACTCCTAACAGAACTACTATTAAAGAAATGAACCGTTTGCAGTTTGTTCAGAAACTTAACCAGAAAAAAAATTGAGCACCTCTCACCAGGTTTAGTATCATTATATTGGTTAGCCTTTAGAATTGATTTTAATATACTCCTAATGGTCTAAAAAGCCTTAAATAATCTAACTCCTTCCTATATTATGGAGTGTCTAACAGTTGTGTTTCTTGGTATTCCACGAGTTAAGCATAAAATAAGCGTTGAGACGGCCTTTTGCTGTTATGCACCAAAAATCAATCATATGCCAGGCTAACACAGGGGAACTTTTTCAAAAACTCCTAAAAATTTTTTATTTATTTTTTATTTTTGTAGCTACATTTTAATTCTACTTCTAGTAGATTATACAAGCAAATACTCAATATAATCTTCATTATTAATCTCCTCTACTTTTCTTTGCTTTCTTTTGCAGTTTTTCTGTGGTGACGACACCGCCTGATCAAAGCACCGTGCAGCTGCCTGTGCTGCTTGAATGACAGCGGATACTCCAACTGTTGTTGAGACCCACTGCATCAAATCCTCTAAGACGGAGCCTAAAAAACCATAAGGAACAAACTAAGTACATTGATGTTAGGTAGAATGCCCAGTGGGGGCTGGGGGTCTTTAAGCCTTGGTGCCCCTACACATTTTTTTTTCCAGTATCTCAACCCCACCAACATCTGCGGGGCATCTGAAAGATTCACGGATCTTGACTTTGCTGACGATGCTGTGATCTTCGCGGAGTCAATGGAGGCTCTGATCAGGGCACTCGAGAGACTGACTGAGGAGTATGAGTGTCTGGGCTTGCGTGTGTCCTGGATAAAAAACCAAGATCAAGGGCTTTAATGACATCTTGGGCACAGCCATCAGCAGTGTGTCTGTCTGCGGAGTGAGTGTCGATCTTTTCGAGAGGTTTACTTACCTTGGCAGTGACATTCATGTCTCTGGTGACTCTCCCTATGAAGTCAGTAGATGGATTAGGAGAGCATGGGGGGTCATGAGGTCGCTGGAAAGGGGTGTGTGGCGCTCACAATATCTGTGCAAAAGGACGAAGGTCCAAGTCTTTAGCATCCTGGTGCTTCCTGTCTTGCTATATGGTTGTGAGACATGGACGCTATCCAGTGACCTGAGACGAAGACTGGACTCCTTTGGTACTGTGTCTCTCTGGAAAATCCTTGGGTACCATTGGTTTGACTTTGTGTAGAATGAGTGGTTGCTCATGGAGTCCCAAATGAGGCACATTACCTGCATTGTGAGGGAGCGTCAGTTACGGCACTACGGCCATGTGGCGCGTTTCCCCGAGGGAGATCGAGCTTGTAAGATCCTCATTGTTGGGGACCTGAGTGGCCAGACCAGGCCAAGGGGTCACCCATGTAACACCTGGCTGCAGCAGATAGAGGGTCATTTCCGGAGGGTGGGACTGGACTGTGCATCTGCCTGGGGGGTTGTCAACCAGGATCCCGAGTTGTTTCGTCGTGTGGTGGGTGTGGCAACGCACTGTATCAGTGCATGCTCCCCAACTTGAATTTGAACTTATCTTGAACCCGGAGTTTTGTCTATTTTTCTGTCCTCTCACGCCGCTTGACACTTTCCAATTGGAAATCATGAGACTGCCATACATTAGTGTTTTAAAACACACCAATAATGTGGAATTCCCTGCACACATTCAGTAAAATGAATTGATAGATGGTGCTCACTCTTAAAGGACAGCAATGATATGACTACAGAGACAATGATGGAGTTTATGCCAAGTCTTCAATTGCAGGAAATTACTATTTTGGACTATAAATACAATAACAGATCACTTATGCAAAACAATAGTATATTGTCATTAAAAGTTTCTTGGAATTACAATAGTTAATGCAGGGAGATTCACTTGAAAGAGGCCCCCGAATGTTCTGTTGTAACTCCCATTAGGATGAAGCAATCTGAACCAAAACAATATGTTATATGCATTGCCGCATGTGTAATCGATAGCATTACATGCGATGCTGGAAGTGGTTTCCGTTTTCTGCCAGACACATTTCGACATGGCGCTCCATGTTTCTGAACATATTAGGAAGAGTCTCGGGAGGAATAGCGGCAATTTCACGTTGGATGTTTTCCTTCAAGTCTTTCAAAGTACGAGGTTTGTTCCGATAGACTTTTCTTTTGAACATACCCCAAAGGAAGAAGTCTGGTGGTGTCAGATCCAGCGACAATGTTGGCCAAAGCCCCTTTAAAATGACCCTGTTGCTGAAGGGGGACTCAATTTCTGCCAGGCTCCTTGCCAATGTGTGGCATGTTGCTCCATCTTGCTGGAAGTAACCTTCCGTTAACTCACGATCATCCAGTTGATTCTAACATTACTTAAATGAATTAGTGAGCCAATAGGATTGCACCATGAACGCACTGCTCAATACTGCACACCACCATCCTGATGAGAAGTCGAGTGACTGAGTGAAGAGTTATGGGCGGTATGCACCTAGAAGTTTCAAACGGAGGCTAAATTTCAAAATGGCTGTCCGGAGTCTACCTCATTGCTCTGATGCAGGGGCATCCCGGCTTGTTTGAAGCTCCATATACTGAGGAGCACATTGCACATTGTTTCATTCAGATTGCTTTGTCCTACCGAGAGTTATTACAGAATATTCAGGGCCTCTTTCGAATGAATCTCCCTGTAGTTCAATTGAATGGAGTAGGGGTGGAACTGATTAGAATTTGCTTCAAGTGCAGCAGATTATTGCAATTAGTTAAATTTATGCTAGACTAGCAAAATACCTGCGCTTCGCAGCGGAGAAGTAGTGTGTTAAATAAGTTATGAAAAAGAAAAGGAAACATTTTAAAAATAACGTAACATGATTGTCAATGTAATTGTTTTGTCACTGTTATGAGTGTTGCTGTAATCAAGGATTTCATTATCATTATTTCTTTCAATCAGGTTCGTATTTGGAGGACGTGTTGTGTTCAAGTTACATTCCGTGTTTGTCAACCATTGTAAAGGTTTCATTCATCAAAGTGTTCACTACGCAAATTGCTACTCGTGAATCTAAGATGTTTAACAGGCATTCCCGGTATTAAGTTGTGGAATTGCCTGCGAGTATTTAGCGACAGCGTCTCTATGAACTTGTGGATTTGCCTACGAGTATTTAGCGGCAGCGTCTCTATTAAGTTGTGGATTTGCCTGCGAGTATTTAGCGACAGCATGTCTATTAACTTGTGGATTTTTCTGCAAGTATTTAGCGACAGCGTCTCTATGAACTTGTGGAATTGCCTGCGAGTATTTAGCGACAGCGTCTCTATTAAGTTGTGGATTTGCCTGCGAGTATTTAGTGACAGCATGTCTATTAACTTGTGGATTTTTCTGCGAGTATTTAACGACAGTGTTTCTATGAACTTGTGGATGTGTTGAAGTGACATTCGGCATCTGTCAATCGTTGTAAGCATACAACCGACTTCATCGATAACTTTGCATCGTAATAAACGAACAATAAAACAGCGGAGAAGCCGTGGATTAAATAAAAAGGCTGCAGTTATCAGCAGGGAGACATGAATACCGTGGCGAAGCAAAGAAGGGAATGAAGAGACCGGAGCGATGGACGGCCTTATATGGGCAGGCAGTCAATTACGTGGGAGGCGTAGGCATGGGGGACGCAACGCCGCCTCACACGGCGACCAAGCTGCAGGCTATGGACGTATATATGTACATAAGTAGGATTCAATTATGACCATTACGCATAGAATTTCGAAAGGAAACCTGCTTAACTTTTGTGAGTAACCTGTAAGGAATGAGCCTGCCAAATTTCAGCCTTCTACCTACTCGAGAAGTTGGAGAATTAGTGATGAGTGAGTGAGTGAGTAAGTGAGTCAGTCAGTCAGTCAGTGAGGGCTTTGCCTTTTATTAGTATAGATAACAAAGAATTTTCCTTTTTGAACAGCTCTGGGCATATCTTATGGATTTTGGCCTGCTGACTACAAAAACCACCTTTAAAATTTCCTTTCACATGCGGTTTTATCGCAATAGCCTATTTTTGTGATTTCCTCTCTTATTATAACTATACATATACACTAACCAGCCACTTTATTAGGCACACCTTGCTTATAACTGGGTCGGATCCCCTTTTGCCTTCAGAACTGCTGTAACTCTTCATGGCATATATTCAGCAAGGTGCTGGAAACATTCCTCTGGGTTTTTGGGCCATATTGACATGATAGCAGAGCACAGTTGCTGCAGACATGTGGGCTGCACATCTTTGATGCGAATCTCCAAAGGTGCTCGGCTGGATTGAGATCTGATGACTGTGGAGGCCATTTGAGTACAGTGAACTCATTGTCATGTTCCAGAAACCAGTTTGAGATGATTTGAGCTTTATGACATGATATGTTATCCTGCTGGAAGTAGCCATCTGAAGATGGGTACACTGTAGTCATAAAAGAATGGACACGGTCAGCAACAACACTCAGGTAAGCTGTGACATTTAAACCATGTTCATTTGGTACTAAGGGGCCCAAAGTGCACACCATTACATCACCACCAACAGCCTGAACCGCTGATACAAGGCAGGATGGATCCATGCTTTCATGTTGTTGATGCCAAATTCTGACCCTTCCATCCTAATGTTGTAGCAGAAATTAAGACAACATACTAGGTAACCTTTTTCCAAACTTTTTTTGGTCAAGTTTGGTGAGCCCATGTGATTTGTTGCCTCAGCTGTCTGTTCTTAGCTTATAGGACAAGCACCCGGTGTGGTCTCCTGCTGCTGTAGCCCAACTGCTTCGAGGTTTGACATGTTGTGCATTCAGAGATGCTCTTCTTCATACTTTGGTTCTAACAAGTTGTTATTTGAGTTACTGTTGCCTTTCTATCAGGTCAAGCCAGTTTGGCCATTCTCCTCGGACCTCTGGCATCAACAAGGCATTTTCGCCCAGACAACTGCCACTCTTTAGATATTTTCCCTTTTTCAGACCATTCTCTGTAAACCCTACAGATTGCTGTGCATGAAAATAGCAGTATATCAGCAGTTTCTGAAATATTCAGACCAGCCTGTCTGGCACCAATAACCATGTCATGTTTAAACTCACTGCAGTCACCTTTCTCTCCCATTCTGATGCTCAGTTTGAAGTGCAACAGGTCATCCTGACAATGTCTATAGGCCAAAATGCATTGAGTTGCTCCATGTGATTGGATATCTGCATTTACAAGCAGTTGAACAGGTGTACCTAATAAAGTGGCCGATGAGTGTATAGCACAATTATGACTAGAACCTCTGAGGTTATCTGAAAGTAGTTGCTCTACTACTACTACTAGGAATGCACCTCGGATGTATCAAATATTGCAAATGACACAGCTGTGGTAAAGCATCATTAAATTAAAAAGAACCACCCACTTCATAAACATCAGGAGCCAGGGCAGAAAAGTGTGACACATAAACCTCTTGGCAACGCAACAAAGATATTTTTGTCTCCTCTTTATAATAAACTTGGACTGATCAATAATTTTGTGAAAGTGATGAACAAGGTTAAGGATTTCAACATTTGGAACAGTTGATGCCAAGATTAAGGAAGGGATATGTCCCACAGTTTTGACACGCCATCGATGAAAAACGGTACAAAGATCTACTAGTAAGGCCAGAGACAATTGCATATGAAGAATCCAGTGATGATGTCGAGAATTTTCTTGGCTGCTAGAGAGCATCAGGCTATGTCAAGCTGGTTAACAACATGCTTCAAGCATAAAAAAAATGAAGTAAAACATGTCGCTAAAATTCATTTTCTGCATCCACATTTGGATTTGTTCCCTGCTAATCTTGATGCAGTCAGTGATGAACATGGTGAAACCTTGGGATCCATCAATGCTGGCTAAAAAATATTGTTGGACACTCAAAAAAAAGGCCACAGATGCTGAGTACAAATGCAAATAAGCAGCAAAACATTCTTAACTCAACTAAAACAATACAATGTGCCAGCATCATTAAGTAGTTAAACACACTAAATTCAATAAAAGTTAACTTCATTTTTCTCAAAATTCTTACATGATACAGTCAGTCTGACATTACATTTTTTTTAACTTGAAATAGTCTATCACATTGCCTCCCAAACGTGGTCCTGGGGACCACCGGGACTGCAGGTTTTTGTTCCAACCAGATTCCTAATCAGTGACAACACATGATAACACTGATCTCAGTTAATTAGCTGTGATTTTTTTTTCCTCTTATTCTACATTCAGAAAAGCACAGCAGTGTGATTTTTACATTTATAAGACATTAAGAAATAGTCCTGCTTTTGCTATAGATTTAAATGCTTAACTCTTTTGTTGATTTCATTATATTTTACCCTTTCTCTGTGCAGTTTGCTCCCTTCATTGTATCTTAATAATGACAATTAAAAACGAGCAGAGCAGAGCAGACACCCAGGCAAACAACACTGAATAATCAAAGGCTGCAGCTACTTCAGCGTTAGGCCCACTAATTCAAAAAAAATTGGATTAAACAAAAATAGAATGAAAATTAAGATGAAAATACTATTGTTAAAAAGAAAAAAAAACATTATTCCCATATAACTGGTTAGTACATTTTAATATTTTATTTTACCAAACTTAGTTTTCTAATTTCTGTATTGTTCCCAAAACACAGAACTTGGGAAATAACACATCACTTAATTAGCCCAGGAGTCCAATTAATAACAGAAGCTGGTTGGAACAAAAACCTGCAGCCACAGTGGGTCCCCTGGTCCGAGTTTGGGTGGTTCCGGTCTATTATAATCACCAACAATTTTTCAGGAAGCAAAACCTCTGGGGTGAAAAAATATCATCCAGTGTTATTAGCCCAAATTTGTATTAGTTTGACCCAAAGATACAAATATGAGTAGCAGTGTGTTATGCCAAACAAGCCCACTGCCCATGTGTTTTAAAATCAATCATTCTGTATTGCAATGGATACCATACAAACAGAGAGAGTTCAAGAACTATTGTATGAAGAGCTGCTACTCCTAGAAAATAAGATTTTCTGATCAAATGAAGCACAAGCAGTCGCCATGATATCCAAATTTACAACAACAAGAAGAATGTTTACAAGATTGTAAAAGGCACCAGCACAGTCAGTGTTGGGGTGCACAAAGAGTCAGAACAGACATTGTGAAGCACTTTACGTGGTATATGAAACAGGAAGACTACTGCGAATGACATTTCTTATTCTGTTATAAAACTTTATCACACACTTTGTGCTTTGCTGAAGGGCTCAGGATGAACGGTAAATTGTGTTTCATTCCCCATTTGTTTATTACACACATGTTGTGTAAAAGGCACTATAGACTATTTTTGTTCATTTGAAAAGCTCTTTGTGATAGTAAACAATATGTTTTGTGTCATATATAGTACTGTTACATAAAATGCTCTGAGCCAATGATGGTATAACATGCACTGTACAAATACCAGACTTGATTATTGGTATGCTTTTGTAAAATGGTAATAGGTTAAGTGAGGGGTGCTATGTAATACTATATTACATTAAATGAATGAGTTAACAGTAGAACATCTGTACTGTACAAAAATCAGTTATCTTTTATGTGTTTACAAACCAAGAGGTTTAAGCAAGATGGTGACAACAACTGGAGAGCTAAAGACAAAGGACACTGTCAGCCTATCCCATACAGAAAAAAAGCTGATGCCAGGTAAGAAGCCAAACAAGCACACAATTCAAAGGTCTGATCAGGAAAGTGCGCAGAGATTATGCAAGATGCATACTGGCCTGGCTGACACTATGAATATTTGTGAAGTGGAAATCCAACCTCACTCTGTGGAACCACCTAAAACCTACGAAACCCCCACAGGAAACTAGTAAAGTGGTGGCAATGTCCTCCAAGTTGTATGAAACCCACTGTAGTGGACTGCCATTACAAATTGCAGTTATTAATGCAGACATACTGATGGAGCTGCTTTTACCTAAGAAGCAGTATGTCCTAGGACTACCTGACTGTAGCCAGAAGCCCCACGTCCCCATAGTTCTACAACCCAAATAGTCAATTCTGATTTTTTTTCTGTCCCAGTTTAGAGGGACTGTGTTTCGAAAAGTCTACAGACATTTTAAAATGACAATAAGCTGATCCTACAAGTTTTGTGGTTGTCAACGTTCCACTCTGCTTGACGAGGAGATGCAGTCATTTTAAAAGATTTGTTTTTGCATGTACTTAAAAATAAATAAATACTCTCCCATCGTGTTTCTGGCTCACCAAACTCCCTTAGTATCTTTTTGAAAGGCTTTTCTGGACAACACCTTTGTCAAGAATGTTCTTTATAGTACAATAAGATATTTATTATTGAACTTCTAAACAACACAGTACTGTATATGCTATGACACAGCTATAATTTGCACAAAATACTGAAGGAAAAAACAGTGTTACTTGGCCTTTTACATTGTAACACTGCATGATTACTGGTAATTTTTTACCTTGTTGTGAAATCTGCTTTGGCCAAGCTGAGGAACCTAATTTTTGTACTATACTAATTTAGAGGGGAGACTACTACAGTGTTTTTGTGTTTGTTAGAATGGCATCTTTGTGCTCAGAATTACTATACATATAAATAAGGAATCAAAAATTATATATATTTTCTTCTTTATGCTTCAAAAGGGTATTTCACTAGGTTTCTATCACTTTACATGTGATAATAAAGAGGAAATAAACCACATTAATACAGTAAATGTTTGATTCCCTTTAAAATAGCCCATTATATCATTAGCACCTATGCTGCACTGAAGTAATTCAAGAAGCCAATTATGAAATGTCACAATAAGTATTTCTATCTTGTAATTCCAAATTAAGACAGTCATTCACATTTAACTTCCTAGTCTCAGATTCTAACAACACTTCAATGCAGGGTACCCTCGTAAACCAGATCAGAAAGGAAACCTGCAGCATAACACTGTATATGAGGACAATTACCTTCTAGTTTTGTCTAGTATTAAGAAGTGTAGTTCCGATTTTTCATTTTTTTTACCAGGAATGAAACAGTTTTGTCATCCTTACCTTTTCTTGTGGTCAAATAATTTCCTTTGATCTTTCATAATGTTATATCCAACCTGAAGGCATATATTAGTTAAGTTGTTTGTTCAAGGAACACAACCTCCAGATTAGACTGAACTTGAACGAAATTATTGAAGCAAGTGCCTATACTTTTGCACTTGACTAAAGATTCATTCAAATTTCCAACTCACTGAAATCTGGGAAGTTAATAAATAGATATCATAGTATTTAAACTCTTTAACTCACATACAGCACATGCCCACTTCCAAAAAAAACATATCGTTGATAGTGCCGGTCATGGATTAACTTAGTTACTGGTGCTCAACATATCAACCACCTTCTCAATAAGCATTTTCTGTTCTATTGTAACTGGAGCCTTTATACTTTAAAACATCATGTTAAGACATTTGTCATATTCATGCAGGAGGTAGAAAGAAGCAAGGCAAATAAAAACACAGCATACTTTAATAAAAAAAAAAAGCGAGAAATAGAATGCAAAGCTTTGATGCTTTAAGGAAGTCACATTAGCCCTCTACTCAAAATCAATGTCCGCCTGTCAATGAGAAGGCTGTGGAGACTGGTTTCCATTGTTTGGGCTTTCTGGTCTTTCCAGCTTGACTGTGACTGCATTGTTCAAAGATCCCACAGCATTTGCCTCCAGTGCAGCACTGGATGATGGCGACAGCTGGTGCTGACCCATTGTGTTCTGAGATTTGCCATCAGCAGCTGATGGCAAAGAAACAACAATGTATTTTTGTACTGTGCGGGAGACACCACTCCCTACTGTCACAGCATTTCCAGTTCCTTGTGACCCTCCAGGCTCTAGTTTGACTAGCGGCTGTAGACTGGGCACAGTTGTGGTTACAGGGGACGTGCTGGTTGGTGCAGACTGCGTACTGCTTAACGTGATAACCTGCAAAGAGACAAAGATGGGTGAGTCAATGGTTAGCATGGCGATGATTGATTCTTCTCTCAAAGAGCTAGTGAGTCAAGACACCTACTTTAACCCCTTCAGTGCACAGCGTTATCCTTACCTGCTGGGTGGATGAACTACCCGAACTTGATGACATCACAATAAACTTGGTGGGTGGGGGCGATGGCTGGGTAGAAGTTGACGGTCGAGCAGAGACAAGTGTCTGCATGGGTAGAGTGATGGAGTTTGGCATTTTGATGATGCTAGGAGTCCTTGAGGTACTGGAAGGCTGACCACCTTGAGACAAAGTCAAAGTGGGTCTTGGCTGCAGTACAAAAAAAGTGAATGATTAGACACGAGGGGGTGCAAATGCAAAAAGACTGGATAATAAGCTCATCTATTAAATCACATCAACATTTAGATTTTCATAATTTAACCTGCATTTGTCAATGTGTCTTGCGTACTTATTTTACTGGGGTTTGCTTGTTTTGAACTATGCTTAGATATTTTTTATTCATTCTATGTCAGTGTTTTTATGTTTACATATGATGACTCAAGCATTTAAAAAATGTGCCCAAGAGACAGTATTTTACACTATTTATCTCTCCATGAAGAGAATGAAGATGCTGATCTAAAGAGCCCAATATACTCTATAGAAAGCAAAGATGCTTAATGTCAATCTTGAACAAAAAAGACAAGGTATAGACTTGATGAAAGGTAACAAAACCTCCCAAAGCATGAATAAACGTAATGAAATGGGTAATGGGATACAAACAACATTTAAAATTATACATATTATGACGTGCGAGTCCCTGTCTTGCACCCCAAAACACGAGGCTGAGTCTTAGTACTTTAGCAAAAGCAACTTTATTCAGCTTGAAACAGGAACAGCACAGTTATTTATTGTAACGGGATCTACCGCTGTCCTATACAGAGACACATCAATCAGGCAGGGTCGTGGCCAGGTTATTGGCCAAGTAATCCTGTTCCCTGCATTTATAATGTTTCTTCCATCACCCATCGATGGCAAGCACTTATAGCGAGTTGGCGATAGACTTGGATCTGCTTTAGCTGAAAGCTGCCACAGTGTTAGAAGCTCGTGGATGCCCCGGCAACTGATAAACTATCTTACAATTCAGGACGCACTTCGGCATGTCATCCCGTTGGGGGGAGTCCCAAAAGAGTTTGGAAACCTTACAATATGAATCAGATATTGCATTGTTGTTTAAAAAGTGACTGGATGAGATATGGGGAGAGTGTAGCTAATTTAGTGACAAACCTGGCCAATAATATTCTCTGATTTTTAAAGTTATGCTCTTTTTGATTGATTTCTATTTCTGTACTTAGTATATACTATAAACAAGTCAAGTTGAACATGCTGTTCAAGTAGTTCTTAGCTGTTAAATTTTAAATGTAAAGACCTACATCTTTCAGGAGAACCTTTCATTGTTGCAGACCTATCAGTTTGTACTGGGAATGACTAACAGAAGCAATAGAGATGTGGGATGAGTTCAACTATGACATCCTAAAAGCTTTTCCTGCGCCTTGCAAGAGGTAAGGGACATGCAGTCAGAGTTGAATCAGTTTAAGCGATCAGGTGTGAGGCAGCTGTAAGATCCCACCATAAAGGTTGAAATTACAACATATTGTGATGAGTCCTGGTGAACACATACTGTACTTCAGCATTACATGGAAGATTGGGGCAGTTCCTTGAGAATGTCAGAGCAGAGTGATGCCCCATTTTTAAAAACAGCAACCAAAGGATGAACTTCACTTAACGCAAAATTAGGGTTTTGTGGTATTCTGGTACTGAAAAAGTACCAAAAAAATCAATTTTTAAAGCAGTATGGCACTAGAAGTTTTATACTTTTGGTATCTAAAGTAAAGAGTAGTTTTGAAAGCCCTTATTTTCAGCTCTTTGTTCTTCTGCTCTTCGATGGACTGTACTGGTGCTGTAGAGTATAGGTCTGTATTCCTGTGGGACCTAACTCACTTTTTTTTTGTAGCACTGGACTAAAAAATGTAATAGTAGTGAGCTGATGCTGGCAAGATGGTTTTAGTCCTATAGTGCGGAGCAGGTGGTAAGAACATTGATGAAAGTCTGAGAAAATTCTTGAAAAAGAAGTTTATATATAAAGTTTTGTTAATATTATAATCAATATGGCTTCACTGTAAAGTCGCATACAATTCAAATAGGAGAAATTGCAGTTCTTTCTTTTTTGTTTTTTAATCTGAGATTTATAAAGAATCATTCCAGGCACAATGGTACACATGCATACTAGCTTGTAGAATATGTGCAAAATTACGATTACTGGTTGGAGAGCTGCTGCTTTTACCCTTTACTTCATATCTGTACTGATTTACCTTCCTGTGTTTAGGGTTATTGATGTGATCTGCTGTACTGAGATTTCTTTGCATCTTGCTGATGTGGGCATTAATTGTGCATACTTAAATGCTTGTTTTTAATATTTAAATGCTACACACACCAGAACAGTATTTATCTATAAAAGGGTGGCCAATTTTGTTTTTAAAAGTGGCATGTATATAATCAAAACTTGACATACACCTTCATATACAATAGATCTTTATTAATGTTTCTAATCAAAAAATTAAATAATTTTAAACATTTATTTAGTAAATATAATTACTTAGTAAACCACTGAAGGACTTGCAGAGTCCTTAAAAGGTTAAAAGTTGCTTTTAGCATATACCTGAAGTAGAAATGAAGATCGCTACATACATTCTAACCTAGGAGAAGTTTGGATTGTTCATTTTTTGGAACTTGAAATATTTTTAAAAATATAATAAAGCTAGCATTGCTGAGTACTCTGTCACTTCTGCAGATGACTTCACCTCCTTCAAAGCAGTTTTGTGCTCTTTAGAGCAAACGTGATGTTTAAATTGCACAGCCTGCTATCCTGATCGCACATTCTGCTTCCCACTAGTTATGTCCTATCGAAAATATTACTATCACTATTAGTAGTATTAGTGGTTTAATTGTGTGCAAATGTATACTTTCGTTTTTGGGTACATTTTGTTCTTTTAAGTTGGTACTGAATAGGAACATGGCTCTGCCGTGTCCTCTAAGCTGTCATTTGAGTCAAACTGCCAAGTGTGCCAAATAAAACTGACCACAAAGCATGTATGTGTCACACATTGTTCAGAAAAATGTGAAAGTGTGCTGTTTGTTTACACAGTCTAAGTAATGATGAAGACAAGATCCTGGCCAAGTTTTGGATTTTATAAATAGTAGCAAGACTTTTGCTTATTGTCTCAAAAAGTTGCCATCATTGGGGAAAAAGAGAATGTGTGGTCACTCTTTATCTTTTTATTATTGTTTAAAAACAATATCAATAGATCAACTCCGACTATACCGTGAAAAAGAAAAGAAAAAAGGAAAAAAACAGCCATAAACAGATTTACTTGCATTGTGTGATCCCTCCATAATCTAACCACACTCCGAGACCGACTCAAGCGCCTTTTAATGTTAGAATTACCACAGCCAACGAGAAAAGTCATAAATCCGGCCCACCTTAAATCCCTTTGCGCCTCTCTGTCAGCATCTTTTGTCTTGTAAATGTGTGGATAAGTCCAAGCAGCTTGCTATACCATCCCCCCAACGCCTCAGAACGGGCAAGAAGTTCGCTCAGTTCCTGCCTTGATTGATGGTCTGGGAGTGAGCTACCGAGAATTGTAAGGGGAAATAATTTGATGTGTGTTTTGTGTCTACAACAATCTATGTAAACACACAGTTAAAACAGAAACTTTTTCATGTTTTAGTAATAAATAACAAAATGCAGACATGAACTGTATAATGTGTGAAGGATGGCCAAATATCAAATAAACACTTTCACAAAAGATGCAAGTACAATGCAGCAGCTTCCGTGGTGCTGTGGTTAGAACTGCCGATTTATAATCCAGAGGTCCTGAGTTCGAAACCAGCTCCCTGGCAAATTTACCGTTTTGAGTAGTGAGCTGCTCTTATTGTTATACAATAAAAACAAAAATTTGATTTGTGTCTGTAACAGCAGATGTAAATTTATAGTACTTTTATTCTCTCAGTCACGATCATGATACAACATCCACCCCCTGCCCCAGATCTGACGCGGTTACTTTTTATCTGAAACTGGGAATAACTGTAGATGTGAGTGGTGTTTTGAGACAATGGAACTGGAAATTCTCCAATTTAGAGGGATAAAAGCTGACACACAAATGCTGGTGAATCTGCCTTCTTCGTGTCTCACCGTCACTTGAATTTTTTTTATTCAGTTTTATTGAGTTTTTTCCCCACGCTGAATTAGTATGCACCTTATGGTCCATGATGTCAAAGCCGCACTGACAAAAAAATACAGAGACATAAGTATATATGATATTTGGAATTATTCATTTTGTGACCTGTATAGTACATTTCGGAAAACATTGTGGCAACAAGATCAAAAAAAAAAAAAAAATGCGCTCACTGATTACAAGCGCAAAGAAAGTGTGCGAATGAATATGAATAATGCTGCATCAGTGCCACAATGTATACATATTTTTATATATATATATATATATATATATATATATATATATATATATATATATATATATATATATATATAGTCCTATTCTCTTTTACATAAGTTGCAAAGCATTACAGAACATTTGTTTTTATTTGGTTAGATAGCTTATACATTTACTTGAGTAATGTATACAAAGTTTTAAAAAAATAATGAAAGCTGCACTTTAATCATCCGCTTGCCAGTGTTACATTCATTGTTGGAAACTTGTATATACAAGAATTTTTATCCCATATTCAAATGGATTAAAACACATGCATACCGCATTTTAACATGAAATACTGAAATATTATTTATTAGTTCAGATTACAGTCTCAAATGACATTTTTATTCAGTCACCCAAACAATTTATAATGTTTACCAATTGGTGAAAAATTCAAACATAATTTAAATTTTAATTAAAAATGAACAGTAGTGAGAACCTTTAAGACTCACTGAATATGTAGACAGAAACAAAATACATAAACTGGGCTATTAATAATTAAATGTACTGGAATGAACCAAGGACTAAAATAAAGAAGTCAGATGTAGTCAAAATTTAATTTCAATGCATACAGACTACTTGCAATTAGTAAAGTAACAGTAAAGACAAAATAATAAAATGTTCCTAACAGGCACAGTGCACACTGAAGGGGTGATATTTGTTATCTACTAATAAATCCATTAGCACATAATTACTTTACTTTTTGTAGTGTGTAGTATTTGCTTTGGTGTAAATAAAATTATCTGATCTGAACTTTTTTACCTTGTGGGGCCCCACCTAGAGTAAGTTCTTATCATAATAGACTCTACTATTGTACATTTGGATAAAATTGGTTTACAAACATGATTAGTGCATTCACTACATTTATTAAATTTGCTTTTCACAAATATCATTGCAACATGCATTGTTTGAGTTACACATCCATACCTGTGTTATGGTCAGAGTGGTCCTGTTGACTTGCTGAGCTTGGATAGCTGCTTGTGAACGAGCTTTGACCACATGAGTGCAAAGCATTGGGCCCAAGTAGCCATAGTCTGCCCGATACTGCTCCTGGTTGTCTGGGGGTGATCTCAGCTTGGCTATTACTGATGCACAATGTTTCTAGAAAAAAAAAAGAAGTGATAATTATTATTATTATTACAAATTTATGCAGAAAAGCTACACAAGTATGTCTGTTATGAAGGACACTGAAAGCTAACTCAATGTAAAGCACTGCCTGCCAAGGTACAGGAGTGCAAACACCTAAACTTGGGCAACTGGAAAGACTTGTCAGTAATAGTTAAATCCCAGTGCTCAGCAGAAGGTTCAGCTGCGTACAAAATTTTTCACTTTCATAACTGCCACTCATCACTATCATAATGAATATTTTGGGATGTGATGTTTTGAATTATTTACCAAGTATAAATCTTTATTACTGTAGAATTAAGCAGTACAGTTTGACTGTAAGATGTTCAAATCTGATGCTTACAAGTTATACACGGGTATTTAATATGATTGGTTTTACAATATTAAATTGTCTGCTGGACACATGCTTATTTGCTTCAAATAAAGCAATATGACTTAAGTGTATAGGTCAGGTAAAATTACCTATGTAAAATCTGCTGCCATTAATGACACAAAAGAAAGGGAATGAGCACTGTTTTAATACTGGGAAATAGTCCACAGTTTTTAAAGTACATTTTTTGGATATTACCAATAACAATTTAAAGAATGCCATACATTTTCTTTTACTGTAAATTTAACATTACAAATATTTTAAAACTAAGCATTTCCTTCAAATTACTATTTACAGTTACTTTCAGTACCTATCTAGATTCCTCACTGGTAAAACACTATTACAAAATCAATTATTACACAATTTTTCTGATGTTATTCTAAGTTTTTTGTACTACTGTTATTTTTTATTAAACTTAGCCTATACTGGATATTAAATAATATAGCTAAAGACTTTGGAAGCACAAAATATGTACTGGTAATATTTGCCACTTTTACTGCATTAGTCTGGTGAGGCTACCTCATGTCATATTATCAAAATGGTCTAAGGGATTAATATGGATCAGTGGTTGAAATTTGGGGCTTTGAAATGCAAATCTAGTAAAGCAAGACTATAGTTTTGGAATTTTTTCACATAAATACTATAAAATATAAATATTATTAACAAAAATATATATATACACACACGCACACACACACTGCTTCATTTCTAACAGTAAATACATTTACAGTGCACATGCAAAACTGACAAAATTACCTAAAAGATAATAACTAAACAGTCATTAAACAAGATTATAT
>JANRMT010062791.1:119041687-119067767 GCA_026402145.1 Polypterus bichir lapradei
TATATATATATATATATATATATATATATATATATATATATATAAATCAAATAGTTGACTAAACATCCCATTTAGTAGTTTGTAAATACATTCACGAAAATCATGGAAACTACCTATCAACACTATTAATGTACAGTATACTTATTATTAATTTGATGTTTTAAAAACTCATTAATAAATAAATTTAAACACTAATTTTTAACACAAATTTTCAGTGACTAATATAACATAAAGAAAGCCTAGTCTAAATAACATGAAGCTTGGTTTACAGGAAAACAGAAAGAACAACACCCTAGTGTCTAATGACACATAATCCACCAACAGCTCATGTGGATTAAATTCTACAAACATACTAAAAGTATATGGCTATCAAGAGTCTTGAAAGGTCAAGTCTAAAAAAATCCAACCAGAAGACAAGGTTTAGATGGCAGCAAGCAATCATCATTTTACTAGCTCTTTGAACTACTGCCAACACTTACAAGCAAAAGACTCTGCACATGGTCGGCTCCAATCTTGTCAATGTTGCTCACAACTGGCCCTTCATGTACCGCTTTAATTCGAGCACCTTCTATTTGCAGCCGAGGGATAATGAGAGTTTTTATAACCTACAAAAAGTAAAGCATGGAAAATCTCTATTATAGACACACTTGAGTATCCAGCATAGTATCCCAAACAATACCATTCCACATAGAATTAGGTTGCAAATAGACCACTCAAAGCTAGTAACTTACATCAGGCCCCAGCTCAGCCAGCCCTGCAATACAACCATATCGTGTTGTCCATTGTGTCTTTTCATCTAGCCAACTCTGTAATAAAAATGTCACGTTTATCAGGTAAAATGATATGTAACCCTTGAAAACCTATCCTATAACTCAACACTCGGCCTATAACATTAAGAAATGTTCAGATAAGTGTAGTTACCTTAGTGAAGGTTTTAGTAATCCTAGACTGAATGTTGTTAGTTGTTGTGCTGAATGTCTTGCATGTTTGTGCCATCAGTCTAGCTGCAAAATCTCTCAAAGCCCAGTGGTTGTCCACATCTGGTCGTAGACAAAGCTGTCGACTAACAATGCAGGTGACAACAGCAGGAATGAGCTCATGAAGCTATGGATGAATAAAACAGGGAACACTCTATAAACCATCATTTTATGAACAACAAATTATGCCTGTTAAATTAAATAAGCACATGGATAACATTGGGACTTGGAATGGAAAAAGGCATCACTTACATATTTTTCAAGATACAGAGTTGGGTTGTCCATCAGAGCTTTGACCATTCTCATCAGGTATATCAGCAAGGCTAAGTTATTCTGAACAACGTTTACTCGTACCTGTGCCACACAAGACATAAAAGCCAGACATAATAGAGTTTACCTAGCCATGTACGCTCTAAAGACAAAACCAGTTATTCAGAGACTTACCCCTTCAGAGATAAATGTGCTGAAGCGAGGCAGCATCTGGTAGAGTCCAGGATCAGTGGCAATACTCTGCAAAGCTTCCTATGCATGAAGACAAAGAATAATATTATTCAATGATTACCACTAACCTTCTTGTTTGCTACAACACTAAAGAATGGCTACTTACCGCTCGTTTAGCTTCACAGGAACCAACACAGGCTTCAGTGATCTCTTTGTAGTATAGCTGTTGTTCAACAGACAGCTCATGGGTACTACGCGGTTTCAGCTTCATTGCGCTGCCCTCTATCAGCTTTTTCTGGTCTTTGCCTGCCAAAATATTAAAAGAAAACATTGGTCCTCTTACTGACACTGGCCTAAAAAACAACCATTAACTTGCTAAGAATTTTCAAGTGACTTTGTGAATAACTTACAGACTCCAGAATTATTACATGTATAGGAACCTCTCTCACTAGGTAAATCAGTGATGCTCTATATAGGTAAATTAAAGTTATTTATTCTTCTTTTCCTCCCCCCAATGTCTGTTTGGTGCTTGGAGGGGCCAGGGAGACACAAACACAGATAGAGTTTAATTTGTATGCCTCTTCCCACTGTCCTCGGGTGTCTCAATTTCTTTCACAATATATGTTCCCTCAACGTTCCTCCTATGCATTTCCTTGGTATCCTTGTGTGTCACAAGCTGTCTTGGCCAGTGCGATCTCTGTCAAGCCCATTTCTGTAAAGTCTGGTTCTCAGAAACTGTTATTCTGTGGCTCTTTGCTTGACTTTTGTCCACTTTTTGACTACCAGTGGTAGACGGCATTCCAATACCCACTGTGAAAAGAGAAGTCATATTCTTGTACATACTTCGTATCTTTGTACACCTAATCAGTCAAGCCAAAGCTAAACTGACCAATCAGAATGCTTGGAGTGACTGGACACACACAGAGGTATTGGCGCTATTTTATATTGTAGATTTTTAGTTTGATGTGTTCTCCCTATTCATCTCCTTCTTCTATGTTTTCAGTAAATACATGATTATTTTAGACAACTTTTGGCATGTTCTTTTGTGTTGCGCACATAGGTGTTCACTGTCACAATGTAAACTCACTTCTTTTTTCTTTTTAAAACTTATTACAATCTATTACAGTTAATTATAATACTGTTCTCAACTTTTATCTTCAGGGCTATGAAAGGTGATACTTAAAATAAATACAGTTCCACTGAGTGACAGAAATTAAGTTAGAAAAAGATGCTGCTCAAGTAGTTTTGAAAATCAGCTTTAATATAATTAGCTTTCTCATATTTGTTTTAAGTTAAAATTATCATGTGTGTATACTCAAGCACTTAGGGCTCTTTGATTATAAAGTACAGTATTAAGATTTCTGGAAATCAGTTTCAAACATTTTAATAGAGAATGAAATGTATTATATAGGAAGTTCTTTTTTCAACAGCACAGCCATTTCAAATTGTCTTTCTTATTAAGTCAGATGTCCCAGGGCAGGTAAATCCCACACACAGCACAAACCTACATCATGAAACGATCTTCACACCACCTGCTTAATCTGGGAATTGGTCTTCAGAATAGCAAATTTATATTAAATTTAACATCTTCATCTAATTCAAACTATCTCAAGGTTCTGGTAGACAATGATAATCAAACATGTGTTTTGATTTTATGTAATTATCAGGGCTCTAGTTACAGTAGTTTATAATAGCCCTACATCATAATCAGAAATAGCAGCACACAATAATAAACAAACTAGTGTGATTACTAATATGTCATTCTTTGCATGACTCTTAAAGAAGTTACTGTATATGTTTCATCAGACACAGAATTTTTTTGCATTATTCCAGCTGAGGGAAAAGATTAAAATGAAAAATATATTAGCAGATAACAGAATTATGTACTTTAGAACTTTTAACTAAATGGAAAGTATTAAAGTGAGCTATTATTTGGTAAAAATCTACATAACAGTTTAACAGCATCATGAGATAACCAGGAACCTGAGTTTAATTAACATTAATGTTTAGACTCCAAGTAAAGCAGATTATTATGTATCACCTATTTTGGAAGTAGCTGTAGAGAAAATACAGACAACATACAGACTAAGGTAGCCTCTTAAGAGCTGGAGAATATTTATTTTTATGCTCATATACAGCTATGAACACATGTTAAGTCAATCATTTCAAATTAAAAATAACATGATATATATAAAACACAAGGCAGTAGCAGTAGTTTATGTATAATTTAGAGCAGAACTAAGAACTGATTCAGGAGAAGCAATATTACTGTTAACCAACACCCTTTAAGGGCCCAATTTCTAAGATAAACTTATAAATATAAGGGCAATGTCTGTGTGTCTAAGACAGCTGTAAGTGAGAACTAATAGACACCAATTTAAGACTATGGTCTTTACAATGCAAACTTTCAGGAAAATGGGTGTGTCAGAAAAAAAGATAAAGTTACTAAAATGCTGACAAAGTAAAATCATTATAAAAAAAGATAAAGCTACCAAAACTCTGACATAGTAAAATCACTAAAGACAAAGTCACGAAGTTATTCAAAATTGTTTGGTAGAATATATATGAATATTTACATCTATACCACTAAGAGATATTATTTTTAAAATTTCATAACTTCTAATCTCACCCAGAGTAGTGTTTAAATGTTTTTTAAAATCTAAATAAGAGGAAAATAAATTTTTGGCATATCATTCTTCTTAAATTAAAGAAATATATATTTTGGAGACTTTCAAAATGCTACAAAGCATGGATTTTTTTGGAAGATGTTAATAATAATAATAATAATAATAATAATAATAATAATAATAATAAAAACATCCAACATGCATTACTTTTAAGATGTGCAATTAAAACTGGAGTGTCCACAGGCAGGAACCACAATGTGACCTCTCACCAACAATGGCAGGTTGAGCATTCTAACCCAGTTTATAGGAGTTGTCAGGCAGCAGCATTAACCACTGATCCATTATTTCATTAACTGGGTTTAGGCAATATGTCGGTATGTCAACTTTAGCGTCTGTCTTTATTCTCGAACCCACAAACCCCACTAAATAATACATGAAAGGTTTGACCAGTGCCGGAGCCACAAGATAATACTGTCTGCTTGATGTTCTCACTGTGATAAGCTTGCAAATTCTATCGTGTATTTGTGTGGATTTTCTTTAGCTGTTACTTCTAGGTTATCGTTACAAAAAAATCCAATTTCATTAAAGTCTCCCTATTTTGAATGGTATGGTGTGAAAAAGCACCTGTTTTACCTTTCTGGGACAGATCATTCTGCTTGCTAATCACATAGTCAAGAATTAGCTAAACCTGGGTCTCTAATTTTAGCAAGGTGTGAGATCAAGAGTGAAACTGCAAGGACATTAGAGCTATACACTGTACACGCAGCACACAACTCATATACATATTTGGGAATATATCTGTTTCTGATGGTTCAGGAAATGTGAGCAACTGTATGCCACTGGATGCTTTTAGTTATTCCCAGATCTGCTGAGGACAGTTTTCCATGGCCTGCTGCATTAGCTATTTTACTTTAAGCATGACTTGATGGCTTTGGTGTACTGCTGTGTTTCACAATTGAATAAGGCTAGTCAAATATTACTTGCCCAAATTGTAAGTAAGAAGTAAACCACTTAACTGGCTTGTGAATACAGTACTTTATTTGTTTCAGTAATTTAGATAATGACAATTAAGGCAAAGGCCTATATAAGCTAAAGTGTAGCAGGTAGCCAAAAGTCCTTATACCAAAGTTTAGAAAGTGCAAATGCATAAGGTTTCCAAATATAGTAGTTTCTGAATGGCAAAAATAATCAAAAACACAGACAAAAGATATTCCACTGATAGTCTGAACTTAAAAGGGCAACTTCTACCATTTTCAATAAACAACTTGTTATTCCAAAAGATTTATTTTTTGCACTTTTCACAGCATATACTAAAATTTGTTGGGGAGTATTTGGGGTTAGGGGGGAGAAACTGGGTACATATATTGTATTGCATGGCTCCTAAAAAATGTCTCTGTTTTGACTGAAATGTAATCATATCCACTACCTGCACAGTGTAAATACCTAGTGGGTAATAACTCAAAATGCAATACCAATACACACTACTCCCATGGTTGCTTCATCTCTGTAACACAGATAGACATATTGCCTACATTATAACAAGACTGAAGTTCCCCACTACATCTTTCAATACCAAAAATCAAAAAAATTACATTTGTTCAAGACAAGGGTATAAATGGTATGTCCTATGTCATCTTAAAATAATTATGACAAGCTCTTGTGTCCCGTGTCTACAAATAATTTTGACAAGTTAATCTTTGCTTATGTCAACAAAAACACCAAAAACACTCACCTTGTCAAAAATTGGAAACTGTCACTTTTAACTTCACTTTGAAAATGATATGCTTCAAATATAATTAAATAGAGTAATATCTTCTAGCATGAGATATTTAAAACTTTTTCTGCTAAGTGAGTCATTTAGCTGCATTTTAGCCATAAACAGCTGCATACAATTTTGCAAAAGAACAGTGGACTTTTATTTTTATTAACTCTCCTGACATTTTCAGCTTTAATTATGATGGTGCCTATCTTAGCATACACTGGATTTTGTCATTGCAAAAATGTATGCATTGAAATCATCAAAAAAATGTTCTATAACTTTTTACTACTTTTTAAGGCAGCTTAAGCATCGATACAAAAATGCCAGATTATTGTGCATATTGCTGTTAACTTATGTTTACGTACCTTTGCAGGCTTGTCTCTGTATAAATAAACTTTATTTTCATGGTCTGTTATTTGTTAAAGCTAACAATTTTTAAAAATAAACTGGTCTGCTTGTAACATATGTGAAATTAGCTTTTTTTAATTTATTTGAAGAAAATAACATTCCACACGATCAAGTCTAATGTAACAAAACAGAATTCAGCCTCCAACCAAGACAGAGGAGAGCCAAAAGCAAGGGCAAATCTTTAAAAACAGCAAAGAAGGGAGAATGTCCTTTTCCCGATATAAATGCTTTTTCTAAAATTTTATTAAATAAATTTTGCCAAAGCTCCTCTTAAGTGAAAATTAGATTTTTTTTCCAATTTCAAATAGTACAGAACATCAGTTACCCACTGACTTATAAAATGTGGGTTGAGGTTCATCCAGTTGAGCAAGATAAGTCTATGTGTTAGTAGTGTGGTACAGGCAATTAGAATCAATTGGTCCTTCTACACTTTCAGCTCAGCTGCAAGTACACCAAACACAGCCGTTAATGGTTTAGGAGTGATTGTGATAGGCATGTAAAGCTTTCTGTCCAAAATGATGTTAATTTGGTGCACTTCTAAAACACGTGGTCCAGTGAGGCTGGAGCCAGATTGCAACATTTGCAGGATGAAAATGAGCTTTTTCAGTTTTCAACAGTGAATTTAGGATGATGAGGGGATATATTTCATCATCACAGCCCCGCCCCGAACCCCATAATTCCATTTTTTAAAGTAGTTTCATACGCCGATATAAATATGGCATGTGGAAAAAAATAAGACCATGCAAGAGAAACACTCAAGTAGGAACCGTCCATACCCTTTGCATCAGTGGCTGCTGTCCCCTGTCCTTTGTTATGCATTTGAACCTCCTCCTGTCCAGGTTTCACAGCTTTAAGTGGCTCAGTTGACTCAGCTTTCTGCTGTTCCTTTGAAGCTGGAGAACAAAGCAATTTTAAAAAACAAAAATGAGAAAAGCAAAATAAACCTCCAAAAAGTGAATTAACTCCACCACAATGTACTTAAAAAAGTAGGCATTAAAGTTTATCCTTTGAGCTTCTTTATCAGTGCAAGCTGGAAACATTTAAAGCCATATAGTATTGATGCCACATTAGATTAATGCAAAGTATAAAATTTGGGTTAAGAAAACAAAATCACATATTTTGCACAATTTTGGCATCTTGCACCCAATACTTAAACTTAGTTTCTTCCTTTTTAAAGTCTATATTAAAGTAAATAAGTAAAGTCACAATGTGCTGTACAATAAAACAGAAAAAAAAAGAAAAAGATGAAGCTAGGTAAGACATTGACACATTAAGATACACAATAGAATAAAATCTAATAAATACATTAAGTAAATTAAAATAAATAGAAATAAAATAAAAATAAAATTAATAACAATATGACTCTAAGCAAAAGCTTGGCTAAATAAGAAAGTTTGTAACTGTTTTTTAACAGAGTCCAGAATTAAAGGAGATTCCTTATTTCTACATTACATGTTCTACATGTTTAATCCCTAAAAAAAGGATCACACACAGATTTAAGCACTGTTGACAACTATACATTATTGGCAAAACCGAGGTTTGGTAGGTGAAGTAAGAACTTTAACAAGACATTAAGAGACAAGAAAATATACTCACCTGGAGGTGGATTTTCTGGAATGGCAGGCTGGACACCTTCAATGCTAAGCCAATGAGCTAAAGAGGTACAAATTAAAATTTAAAAAATATGTTTGCAATACAGGACACAAGACAAAAAACATTAAATCATTATATTTTATTGCAATTTGATGCATATTATAGAACGTGCAGGACAGAAGCAAGAGACTGTCAACTTTTATGTTTAAAAAGAAAATAAACTGCAGGCTGTGTCAATTATAATCATGTATACAAAGATTGAAGCATTAGAAAGTACCCGGAATTCTGGTAAAAAGTGATGATGGATAAAATATGCATTACACACTGAATTCATATTTCCACCATACATATTTATTAAAGAATGTAACCGTCTTTACAGACTGCTTTAGCCATAATATGAAGTTTCAATATAATTGTGACTGTTAAACAAGTATAGTTATATTCTGCAATAAAGGAAAACTGGAAAGCTTTAATATAGTATACTGCACTGACCAACTGAATATACATTAATTCTGAGAGTAGCTAACACTTACAAAACAATGCAATGATTAATTAAATACAGGAAAAATATAATACTTTACATAGAACTATATTTTTTGTAAAATTCATATTATTTTCTTTTATGTCTAAACTATAATGTATTTAAAAGAAAAACATTCAACATAACCAGTGGATTAAAGCTTACTTCCACACTGCATGTAAACTGGGACAATATTATGTTTGGTTTGTCATTCAATGACAGCAAAGACAGAGTTTCTAGATGAAGACACTGCTTCAGTCATATGAAAGTTTAGATAATAAACATGTCAGTTCTACTGCTGTTACTTTAAATTACAATAAGGGAACAAACCTTCTAAAAACAGGCCAAAAACATCAGAGAGTTCCATCCAGAGACTTTTTTTTATTATACAAATGCTAATTTCTGTATAAAAGCATATCATGAAGCCTTTGCTGTTTACCTTTCAGCGATACATCCAGTGGTACCCGAGGCAGTGGAGTGTTGATAATGTCACTTAGCTCCACCTCTTTCTCTTCATAAAAATATAGCTCTCTACCTCCTCCACTAGCAAAGCGGAAGGGGATAAACTCCTGGGCATGAAACCCGTATAGGGGCTGAATGAAAAAGTGAAAAGTGGTTACTATACACATTTTCAACTTTAATTTTAAAAGATAAGTTCAGTATTTTTGAATAGCATGCATTAGTTTCCCCCAAAATGTGCATTATTACATGAATATCTTAGTTAAAAAAACAAAGGTTTGAAACTTATCATATACCTCTAAGCCAATAATGTTCCTGATCATTGATAAATGTTGTGAGATACCACTCATATTGGAAACGTGTATTCATATATTTTTGTTAACATATTGCATATTTTAATGAGACGGCACCAGCTATAGTCTCTGTATTACAAAAAAGACACAGCAGCATTAGAGAAAGTCCTGAGAAGAGTCACTAGGCTCATTTCAGAATTGGAAGGTGTGAGCAATGAGGAAAGAGTACAGGAGCTGAACCTTATTAGTTTATGCAAATAGAGATTAAAACGTAACATGAATGAAACTTACAAAAAGAATAATTATAGTGGATCTCAGCTTTTATTATAGAGCAAAGAGACATAGCTGAAAATGGGTTAAAGGTAAATTTCATGCAAATATTAGAAAGTTATTCCTCACACAAAGAAATAGATACACTACACTGAACAAGTTACAATGAACTGTGGTAAATAGTAATACTTTGGAGAACTTCAAAACTCAGTTCAATAAGTTTAAATGTACACAAAACCAGAATAAGGCAAATAACCTCGTTAAGCCACAAACCTGGTTTCTTAAAAATCCAGATTTACATGGGACAAGTGTGCCTCTAGAGTTCTCCCTTTACCAGGTGCTCTGACATCATTAAACTGTGCAAAAAGGAGTTAAATACCAACATCAACTGCCATGAATCGAATCCAAAGACAAGTATAAAGCCTGTGATAATTTCTTTGTGTTTTATAGAAACATTTAGTCCTTCATGTGTGGTGAAGTAAAAAAAAAAACATCTGTCCCCTTTTTACATCCTTAACCAACCCGAGGCACTGATAAATCACAATATGAACACTGGCCACTGCATCGCCCAGTCACATTCAGTGCATTTATGTGTGCTTCAAAACCCTAGTTATGCACAGAAACTTGATTTCTAAAATGACATGTTTACCATTATTCTGATTAGAGCAGTTGTTCCCTACCTTTTGTATGCCCCTCAGTCCTAGAAAATGTTGTTTGCACTCCCTACATAAATAGTATCACATCTGAAGATCAAGAAGGCAACTTTCTAATTGTTGAACTACAAATTAAACCAATAAAGTTCCGTGGATGATCAAACTGAAGTAAAAATTAAGCTTTTTACTCAGCGTATAAAATTTAATTTGAACAATTTATCTTTATAAATCTCAATAATCTTGTAAATGTGCCCCCTGTGAAGCTTCATTTGATAAGTGACACTCGACTGATGAGCACTGCGAGGAAATGACACACAATCTTGCTGCCAAGCAAGGAAACACAGTTGATGAGCTTTGTCCCCCTATAACACTTGCACTGCAGTTCAGAAACAGATGTGTTGCACAGTTAAAATTGCTGTGCTACTGCCAGGACAGTCAGCAGGAGAGATGGGCGGAGTGTAAGCACCAGGGGCCTCATGTATAAACGGTGCGTATGCACAGAAATGTTTCCACGTTCAAATCGCGATGTATAAAACCTAACCTTGGCGTAAAGCCACGCACATTTCCACGGTACCTCATACCCTGTCGTATGCAAGTTCTCCACTCAGTTTTGCAGACTGGTGGAACCCAGCATCAAGGCAGTGCTACTGTTCCTGTGTGGTTTATCTTTCTTTTTCAGATCTACATTCCTGACGCGGCTTTATAAATACACTGAAATTAACTGCGTTTTGTTTATTAGTTTAATGCATCTGATTGTAATTAACCTGTAACAATATAATGGTCCACAGAATGGTCAACTATTCTAAATACCACAGCTGCTTTAGCATTGTTACTCTCACTACACCTTCTTCTTCTTTCAGCTGCTCCTGTTAGGGGTTGCCACAGCGGATCATCTTTTTCCATATTACTCTCACTGCACCACTTGGAGTAGCTGATCGGAAAGAGAATTATCGGTATACAGCATCAAGCACACGCTGCCTCAGCCATGCTTCCTATTTGTACTGCTTCTCACACAGCAAACGCTTCAAAACCTTTACTGTACGGACCTCGTGGATCAGAAAGTGTTACATCTCAAGAGCTCTAAACGTACTCCATCAACTTGTAGAACTGTTTGTACTTATAAGTACAATTACCTCACTGTAAACTTGCAATACAGTAATAATATTACACAACCTGAGCCACTTTATAAAGCGCGTATTTACATACGATGACGATATCATTTTAAAGATGAAATGCAGCAAAATATGTTTATTATATTATACAGATAAAACTTTTAACTTTATTTAAATAATCTATATTGTTAATAATTAAAGGACATGGTGCTGCTACACTAGCAAGGATATGGCGCTCCATTCACGGATTGTTCCTCGCACTGTATTCTTCACTGGGACTGGCGTGAAGGACAGAATAATAAAACATGTACTACGAAGATATTTCAATGTTCCTTAAAAGTTTTGAAGAATCGGCGTTATAAGCTTACAGATGGCTTATCGTCTATTACATAGCTGATTGTGCGGTGATTGGGTATTTGGAGAAAGAAAAGGAAGGACAGAAATTGGAGGTTTGTACGTTTGAAAGAGACAGTACTGCTGCAATAAATTATTTTATTGAAGGTCGCGCACAATCATTGCGCCATTGTGTTCCCATGTTTAATAATATGCTTTAACTCCTATCATCATGAAAATTATATCATGTATACATCTCAGTATTTTAGTTATTCAGACAGCTGTAATATCATGAATGTAATGGATTCTGTGTCCTGTCGGAGGTAGAGAAAGCCGGTTTAAGAAGCACGTAGTGATTCACACACACAGAGCACATAGAAGATCAAATACAAAACAAAGCATTTAACGTACTACTTTAGTTACGATGGGATTTGAGAAACTAGTAAATTAAACGATTTTAAGATTAGGTTTATGATGTTCTACTTTAATGACAAAATAAACTATGTGATTAAAGTGGAAATTTCGAGATTAAAGTTGACATTTCGTGCTTTTCCCCCATATCTAAGTGGTACATGTCATACCTTTAAATATTACTGAAAAGGTGGGAACAACGTATGTATGAATTCCATTGTTTCATTGTATTTCCCTATCTCAAGTGAAAGACTGTTTTGCTAAATAGCCACACACAATTATTTCTTGATATTCTACTCTACCACTTTCATTTTGCATTGCAGTTTTCTTTACACTGGCAGTTTTTCCATTTGCGATTTATGTAAACCTCAATTGTAGGCAGGAGGGGAAGACATTTTCTAACATTAACAGTTTTCTAGAGAAAACAAATGTATGCCACAATTGTGAACCAAATAAATTCAGCTTCAAAAATACTAAGCTTATCCTTTAAACCTAAGTGAACATCAAGGCATAAATCCATCTTACCTCAACATTCTTCAACTTCAATGCATAGTCAATGTCACTTGTCATCAGTTTCCGCCTCTTCCCATGATGCATGAATTTTAGGGCATCCTGCAAGCAATAACATGTGACTAGACAATTAGAATTAATTTTAAGCTGAAAAAAGCAAATTCAAACTAAGCAGACACATATTAACCAACAATATAGTAGCCCAGGAAATCTAGTATTTCACAACAGGTAGGCAAATGTATTATTTTCTGTGCAACTGAATATATATAATACATTATTATTTCTTAAAGAAAACTACAGTTTACATTTAAACAGTGTATATTGGAAACACCTCAATGAGTACTTAAGACACCAAACCATGTTGCATCACATTTATCTCATTGATGGGAAAGATTTAGAAACTGACATATTAATGCTGATTTATTACTTAGATTTAAGGCTATTGTTTGATTAAAAACTTGTATTAATATTAATCAAAAATTTATTTGAAAGTATATTCAAAATGTTTAATTTAATTTAATTTTTAATGCTGCTGGATTATATGAATTTCCCCTTGGGATTAATAAAGTATCTATCTATTCATAATTTTCTATAAAGCATTTGGTTATGTTTTAATAATTAAAAAAAAGTTTTAATAAACACTTGCACAGGCATATCATATTATTCCATTAAGTTTACTGAACAGTTTTGTGTAACATAAACAATTGGATAAACACTGAAACACTAATCTGACAATAGCGCACAAAAAAAAATTTAAGACAGTATCACAATGTAAATTATTCCAGCATTTTGATAGGCTAAGTTAATATTGCTGTATTTAAAGTGATATGAAGTTGAAAAATGAGATATTATTGATTTTCTGACTATTTACTCACTGGTTGTTGAAGGGACGATCTTTTATAATAATCAACATATCCAGATAAAGAAAGAAAATGTCCATGGGGACCAGTGTCAAGAAATTGTACTTTTAAACTTAACCTAGTTACATTACTCATTACTTACAAAAAAATAACTAAATATGTAATATAGTTAATTATATAAAATGTAATGAACTACAAACAGTGCATTACTTTTTAGTTACTTTTCCTTCTACTCTACCTTAATAAAAAGACAAGTATGTATTTATCTGTTCAGTTGCTATGTCTCTGTTATATGTCATTTGGTATGGGATTCATAAAAGTGACAATAATGTTTGAGATGCACCATCCGTAGGAATTACACAAAAATACATTCCAACAGATGGGGCACTGCAAATGTTAGTACTGAGGACTAAATTGATTAATTAAATTCAAACCCATCTTATACAGGTAGCACAGCCAGTAGAAACCTACACTTGTTATCAAAATAAATTTATTTCTTTAAACAAAGAGTAAAAAAGAATACACATTACAACTTCATACCAGGTCAAGATTTTAAAATAAAGCAGGATTCAATGCATGCATTATATCATGCAGCTTTTACTGCTCCTCATTTTAAGCCTTTGTTATTTCTTACAATGTCAGATCAAGCAATGCATACAGTAAAACAAAAGCATATTTTAAATTTAAATGTAGTGGTTAACTATTTAACTAATTAAGAAAATGTTTCCTCCTTCAAGGGCTGTGTAGTGAATAATATCAACACCCATTTTCCATCCTCAATGCAAGCTCCCAAAGATTTATGGCATGAACATTAGCCACTGCACCACCAAATTACATGGTTTCAAAATATCCATAGCAAATAACTGAATTAAAAATAAACAGATACATTATCTACAGGTTTCTGATACTGTATTGCACAAAGCACTTTTCTGATTGTCTTTATGACTGAGCCCTGCATAGCACCAATGTTTGCTTCTTGCCTTACACCCAGAGCTTCTGCAATGATCACTGGCTTCTTATGACCCTAAACTGGGCTGATTAAATTTGCCCCTCAGCAAATGCAGCCTCAAATACATACTTATAACTTTGTTCACTTCTTTTCACTTGATTGCATGCTACGCATGTGCTTAACCTTTTCTTCACTAGATGTTACTAGATGGCCGGAGCACAAGTGTATACAATGCTACTGAAGCCAACAGCCAATGTCTTTGTTATTAAAAAAAAAAAAAGTCAACACTTCTGTGTGAGGGTACAATTTACTTAACAAAAGTTCAATTCTATAGATGCCCTCACCATCTTTTTTGTGTGGAAGTAAAGGTTTCTTTTTTGGTGTCCAGTTGATCAAAATTTAAATGTGTCCATTAGTTTTCTGCTTTTAAAATAATGAAATGCATGTACCTACATCCTTTCAGGTGTGCGTGAAGGGTCGGAGGACGATGTCCGGCAGAGGGCTGGAATATTCATGGTTGGGAGTGAACAGAGTTGAGACTCTCTCTCCTTGAAGGGCTCTTAGGGAAAAAATAAGACTAGGACAGTGTGTTGCCCTCATATCTGTTCAGTTCTGAATCACTCACTTGCTGGGGCTAGATAGAAAGTAGCAAGAAAGGAAAATTCTGTAAAGTTTTGAAAAGTGCACTTTTGCAGCTTTATCGAAGCAAGTTGGCTGGAGATTAAAAAGGGAGCTTTGGCAGGCATGGGAAGGGAAATGCTGGAACCAGGAGATGTTGATGTTCATGGGTGTTCACCACCAAGGTTTTGTGAGCAAGTTGAGTATGTATGTAAAAGAGATTAGTTTGCTTGTATATATGAATACGTACGTGTGTGACAGGAGAATGGGTGACCAGGTTCCTTGTCAGCTGACAGCAGGACAAGATTAGAAATGAATTGTGAGAATTCAGTATAGGGTCAGTCAAAGGTGAAAGAAACAGATGCAGTTTAGGTAGTCATGGAAAGTATTATGGATAGGAGCACGTTTTGCTGGACAAGATTGGCAAAATGTATTTGTAGTCGTAACCCGCTACTGCTATTGATTAACTTGGATTAATTTTGTACTATTTCATTAACGATGTGTGAAGCACAGTCAAATTAACCAGGTTAACTGAACACATTTAGGGATTATGTTAAAACATTTACCGTAATTGCAGACATTTTTAATGCATTAATTGTGATTCATCAGCATCCCTATACAGAAGCAGCAAAAAATTGAAAGGCAAGCTGTCTACAGAAAATTTTTAAATAAACACAAGCTATAATCAGTTATACACTGGCAGTCAAAATTTTTAGAACACCTCAGTTTTTTCAGATTTTCGTCAAATGTAATCAGTTGAAATGCAATGAATGACCAAAAATAGTGAAAAGGTAAGCAGTAAACTACCAGAGTTTTAAATTTGAAGTTTGGGTTAGCAAAAATTGAAAAAATGAAATTTCAGAATATTACAACTGGGCCTTCTTCAGGGAACAACTAATAGTTTAAAACCTATAGATGTTCTGTAGCAATTGAAGTAAATTAAGCCTTGCAGGTCAAAGCAAAGAATTTGCACTGGTGTCACGACTTCTGTTGATTACTCCGTGTCTGTACTTAAAGCAGAGTTGGAAGACTGTGTTACTACATCCTCTGAAGTGCCACTTAGACAATATTAAACTGGCATTGAACAAATAAACAATGGCAAATTAAAAAATAAGTCAAGTAACCCTTAAGTGTACAAAATTTTATTCAGATTTTTTGATTTATCAAAGTAGCCACCTTTTGCTGATATAACAGCCAAACTGTAGTAATCCTTATGATTCAGAATGCCAGTCCATTTGTGCATACCATCAACTCTGTCTCCAGCAAAAGAACCCCAGACCATCACACTTCCTCCTCCATGTTTGACAATTGGTGTCACACACTGAGGAACCATCCTTTCACCAACTTGATGGCATACAAATACACCCTGCGTGATGAACCAAAGTTTTCAAATTTGGATTCATCGTTCCATAAGAATTTGACCACTCTGCAGTAGTTCATAGCTGGCATCTCGAGGCCCTATTTTGTCTTTTAAGAAATGGCTTTCTTACTGCCACTCGCCCTGTCAAAACTGCAGCCCAAAGTCTTCTCTTCACGGGAGAAACCGAGACTTACTTTTTCCAACCACTGTTAAGCTGTGCTTGAAGCTGTTGTACTGTGAAGAGCCTATCCCACAAATTGGTGACCCTCAAAAACTTGTCTTCTGATTGGGCTGTGACTTTGGGTCTGCCAGATCTCTTCCTATCAGAGTTTCTTCCAGTTTCCAATTGCCTTTGGATTGTAAAGCACACCATACTTACTGACACTTTCATTTTTTTGCAGTTTCTCTAAATGAAAGAAATACACTTCTAAGGGTAATGATACTCTGTCTCATTTCATTTGTTAATTGTCATTTTCTTACCATTATCACTGTCCAAGTAGTAGTACTTCAGAGGGTATAGTAACACAGTATGTTCCAATTCTGCTTTAAGACAGAGGGTTTTTAAATAATCAACAGAAGTTGAGACACCTGTGCAAATTGTTTGCTTCAGCTTGCAAGGCTGAATTCTTCTACAGCTTTATTCAGTCTTGCCAATGTTAACACAATATTCTTAGCTACAGAAATAGCTAAAACCCCTTCAGATGCTTCCTTGAAGTGATTTATCCACCACTCAGGAATTTCTGCTGTCAAAGTAGTCACTTTCCTAATACAGCAGAGGTGACCCTGGGTGTTGTGCCACCTACTGCATACTTTCCAATATTCATTTCATATCATTAACACTTTACCAGGACTCCTTAAATGCTTAAACATTATTTTATATAGTCTTGTCAAATTCCTAGTACACCTGGGTCTTTCCTGCTGTGACTACTACAGCTGCTGCCTTCCTGGACAAATCTGGAGACATTCATAATAACACTATATATAAGTCCATGTTCTAAAACATGAAGGCTTTCCTCTTCATGAATATCAAACAACTTCTACAAATGATCACTGCCATTACAGTCAGTGGCCAACCTCTGACCATTCTGCCATGTAACCACCACAAATACAACCCTGATCTAATTAACCATTAAGAGGTGATCACCTCACAGAGCAAAACCATCTAGAAAATACAGCCTTAGATCACCTGACAGAAATAGAAAATTGATCATTGATATTTGGCACACATTAGATTCATGTCGCAGACAGTTATCATACAATTTTAAATAATGCTTAAGTTTTTATTTTATCAACTTTATATACTATTATAGCTAAAGTTGAACTAATATTCTAATAACACACTGCATCATAAGAGTTTAAGAAATATCCATCTATCAACAGAACTGAAATTGTAAGTAAACTGCTAAAAAAAATTAACTATGGATAAATGACTGGAAAAAATACATAGCCACGTCTTTCAAAATATTAGCCCACATTCTACTTTTCACCTAAAAGAAAAGTGACATATTGGTCTTGACTAGTTCATGGGGGATATTTCACATGTGTGACAATGTTAACGTCTCTATCAAATATTTTCTTTGAGGCTTACTTGTTCTGTAGTGCAAAAATATTTTTATCCCAGATTGCTCCAGAATGGGAATTATTCTCTAGGAACTTGACGTATCACCACATCAAAGGATTGTGTCATGTCTACTGTTAAGTACTACAGGTCCTTTGCTAGTTTCCTACCAATATATAAATATACCTTTTTGCCTAAGGGATGGTTGACTCTTAATTATAGCACACAATATAATATTTGCACATATTTTACATTTTCCGGTGGGCTGGCACCCTGCTCGGGGTTTGTTTCCTGCCTTGCACCCTGTGTTGGCTGTGATTGGCTCCAGCAGACCCCTGTGACCCTGTAGTTAGGATATAGCGGGTTGGATAATGGATGGATGGACATATTTGACATTCATCACTATTTTTAGAAGGAGTTTTTTTTAATTTTGCCATGCAATTAATAAAGTTGCATCTAATCTAATTTGTTTATAGCTTCATGGTCGTACAGTACATTAGAATACTAGATGTACTGTACATATTTCACACCATTTAACACCTGGTAGGTTTTTATTATTAATTAATTAAACTGAATGTATAGTTACTTTTCCCATTTACTGATTTGTCACACCAGGTTGCACATAAAATTCACTTTGCATCCTTTAATGCACATTAGGTTTCTCAGTGCAGAATCAGAAAATTCTACATAGTAAAAGGGAAATTAGGGAGAATAAGACATTCACATTCAGTGTATTTAATTTTAATATATTTCTTGCATGTGCCAATAAAATTTAAAGTAATTTGTTCCTCTTTTCAGATCATCAGAAAATCATGCAGATTATTAAATCAATTATAAAAGGTTTGGTTGGTATTGTTGGTATTACTCATCATCTGACAGTGTTAGTGCCTACAATATATGCATGATGAAGCCATGCACAAATATATGCCACAGAGAGTTTCTCCTATGCAAGAAATATGATCACTGCATGAAACCTTCACAAACTAATTAGAAGAGAACGGTACAATATATGAACAATATTTTCAAATTTTACATGCCAGTCTTACAAAAGTATCAAGAATAAGCAGATACATGAGAAACAAAATGAAAAACCACTACAAAAACAAAAGGAGGCAAGCACTTCTCACACAAGGCATCCAAGATACACCAAAACCTCTGCTGCAAAAGTGAATTCTGTGAAGTGCGGCACCAAGGATATACTACAGTGATTGTTACAAGTCACACCCCTAGGAAATCAACCTTTTCAATCAAAGCTCAACAAAACTTAACTGATGAGACTTGGTCACATAAATGTCTGTCAGCATTAAAATTAAGCCACATTTCACTGTATGCAGTTAATGTTACTAACCTGGGCAATCTCCTTTATTCTGTAACTGGCTTCCTCACTCAGAACTTGACATGTCTCCTCCTGCATCTGAGACAATCCAATCGATTCCCCTATCACCTTCATTGATTCTGTGGGAAGGAGGGTGTTGGTAAGCTTCTGCTTCTTTTCTTCGGCCATGGTGACTGGGCTAAAGCTCCCACAGACAGAGAAGCATCAAGCTGAATGAGAAAGTTGAAACCAAAAAATGTAAAGTCAAAAGGCATTCCCAATAAAGTGTGTTTGACATAAAAATGAAAAAATGTAAAATGGATATGTGTGTGAGTCAGTAGGATAAATAAACTTGGTGTACAATTTAAACCTTTTGATTGATGAGATCCACAAGAAAAACACACACGTATAACTATTCTAAATAAGCCAATGGGAAAAAAAACTTTCTGATAATTATGTTAATGAAATCTCTTAATAAGGACTATACAACACTGTCGCCGGTACCATCACATATTAAATGCTTAGTTTGTTAAACCCACCGCACTATCGTCGTACACCAAAACATTACTTCTGAATATCGCTGCAATTGGCTGATGTCTTTTTCTGAGGCGACTTAAAAATTATGGTTACTTTAAAACTTTGTACATTTTTCATATGCTCAGAGTTGCAAAGTAATTCGCAGACAAGAACCGAATTGTCAACCGTGGGGTTTAAAGTCCAGTGTCACTGTCTTGACCACTAGACCACACTGCCAACAAAGATCTGTCAGTATACATGCGGCAGGAACAAATTTAACGTTCCACCAAGGCGGTGTACATCTCAAACTGTCATTGAACATCATCAACAAATAATCACTCCACACTGGTATCTCCATTTGTATTATAAAGGGTGCGTATTATCTAATTTAAACACTATAAAGCGTTATACTACCACCAGCTTGGCACAACACTGCGAGCTGCCAAGCTGCATCTGCAAACTTCATAGCAAACCCCTGTCAGATACTGAGCTTTACAACTCGTGCAGAACGATGCTATAATGTGTGTCACTTGGCTTCATTCATCAGGCTTCCATAAACACACCTTGAGGAGCACAGAGGGTGCGCTCCATTCGGATGGGCTAACGGGCCGTTCGATCTTCGATTTAACTGGATGACAGGATCGGAGTTGAGGTTCACTACACACCTTCCACCTTGTGGGAGCGCCGACGAATGCAGCGTTCTTGCCCCCCGAGGTTCTCGCAGTTTCGACTCCTGTCTCACTTTCCCTCCCGCCGTCAGCCGTCTTCTCTCACTCTCCCTCAGTACAGTGCAGCCCAGCTTCTCCCAACGGCGCCATCTTCACTGTGTATGCACAAGCTGTCAGGTCTGGGCAGGGAAAAAGACTAAAATGTCTTAGACACAAAACAGGAAATATGACCAAAGTTATGCGACTAATGATTAAATCAAATATTAAGTTTAATTTTTTGGAAGAACCTCTGTTAGGTGATTAAATCCGTTATCTTTTTTACTGTAATGTTTTTATTAATTAATCTGTCATGACCTATCAAATGCTTCGAGTATCTACTAGTCATGCCTGAATCGCAAGGCGCAATTTTCTCAAACGCCCGTCGGTCTATGGAGATTTGACTGCGCATGCGTGCCGGTTGCTACTCTACATTTTTCTGTATATGTGGCGGAGGGGGCGTGGGTGAAGTTTCAGTAAATTTCTGAAGAAGCGGCATGGGGTCATTACTTTTGTTATTTGTTTTGAGCGTAGCGTATCCTGCAACATGGGCTGAGGACGAGCGGATTCCTAACAAGTGCGAAGGTAAGAAGCGCTCAGAAAGTTCGCTACATGACACTTGTCAAAGGAACTTCAGTCCATCTAAGAAAATACCTCTGGTGCTCGACCGTCCGGACACGGAAGTTACGTCAAAACTTTATCTCATGTGGAGCTAGTCAATTGTTCAGACATCACACTCTTTCCTGTTATACCAATTACACTCCTTTTTTAACAGTTAATTTATTTTTTGTTTACGTTTTTAGGACCAGGTTATTTCACTGAATACTTATTGGCACCGAAGCCGATCTGACCCGGAACACTTCCTGTACGGGACGCTAGTGCATTCCCAAGTCACACTCTCACACCCACATTTACTTATATTGGGCATTTTAAGATAAATCCATTAGACAAACAGTTTATGAGAAAACGATTGATATGTGTTTTAAATATTATTGTCAATTTTGAAATGACCATGTGGTCGGAACAAGGGCCATTTATGTGTCAACATGTACTATACTTGTGATTGACAGGTCAAGCCTTTGTAACTTTTAAATATTGAAGTACCGCGTGCCATATGCGACGACTTCTTCATAATAGTCTGGTACTCGACTTATTGGTCAATAATGATCTAATCGAAAAATAACGATTTATTTTGTTCTTGGCTTGTCAGAGCATACGTACAATAAAATTATTCAAATTTGGGAAAAATTGTAAATGTAGTGAAATTGGTTTATTAGCATACAAATAGTTCGGGTTCTTTATCGCATGGTGCCTCAGAGTTAATCAAGGTGTGAAACATGGGGTCCAATTTCTCTACTACTCATTATAGTGGCAGAATTGCTTTCAGTTATGAAAAAAAAAACAGTTTTTGCAAAACTGACAGCGTTAGGTGAGTTTGCTGCAGACACAATAATATTTATGAAGAATATTGAACTGCCCTCTGCAGCCAACTCATAATATGTCTGTCAAATCTATTTTGAAGTGCTCAAATAACCATAAATAAGTAACATGTTAGAAAAATCTCAAAACACGGAGCAAATTGAATGAATGCAAATCATTCCTGGTCACAAAGAGACATCTCCATTTTCTGCTGTGTATGTTTGACAAAATGGAAATTAGATTTATTTATCCAGCCTATTTGGCATTTCCTAAAACAGCCATTAAAGCTGTAAACCAGGCTAGTTTTGATTACAATCACAAAATAAGGAAAGTAGAACGTGTTAAAGAATAAAAAGAAAGAGAATTACATGCCATAGGTAATGGACTGTGTTAAGGGTACTTACAGTGTAAATTGGGTAAGAGCTTTTTTTAAAGAATCAAAATAATTTATGTTATCAAAAATTAATTCAAAATAACTTTTTAATATAATTTCCTTCTAAGATGTTATGCTGATTTAAAATGACTGCCTGTCAAATTGTCACAGTTTCATCAATAAGTATTACTATATTTGAAAATAATCTAAAAACATAATTTCAGTCTTCACAACACCAGCCTATGGAACTGCCGGTGTGTGTTGATTAGAAAAAAAGTCATTGTTTATAAAGAATTAGTTAAAAAAAGTGAATATGGACAGTTATGCACTTCCTAGATTAGAGAGGAAGGTATGAAGATTTCTGTTTGAAGTGTAATATATTAATTGACTGTAAACAGTTTAGTAAATTCGCTAAGGAAATTTCTCAGTAAATATTACTGATATCCTATAATGCTTCATAAAATGCTTTCAGTTCCACTGCATGTCTTCAGAAGCTTTTTGTGTGTGGGCATTGGGCATGACTTCATTGGCCTCAACTTTTCAAATACCATAATTCTGAAAATTATTATTATTTCTATTGATTCATTATTTCATTTTCAATTAAACAAATTCAGTTTTTCAGATAATCAATGACACAGAAAATCATTTCCAGTAACACCAAAATTGAAGGAAATCCATTTCAAAATTCTTACAGGTATATATTCTTCTAGATAATTTTCAAAACAAGGGATTTGTGTTGGATTGTAATTTTTGTACCTTTTGTAATAAAGATTTTGAAACAACAGATCATCTGTTTTATGTATGTAAATTTACTAATGATCTTTTGGAACAACGTACACTATTGGTTGTTTCCAAATATTTTTGGATTGAAAGAATTCAAGCTTTATAGATTTCTATAAATTTTTTTTCTATTAGTATGAAAGTCAATACAGTAAGTAAGTAAAATTTATTTATAAAGCGGTTTTCTCAGACAGGCATCACAAAGTGCTATACAATAAAATAAAAAAAACAAAAGTTATAATAAGAAGAAAATAAAGTAAAAAAATATTAAAACAAACCCTTGTCTAAAGCTGGGCTTTAAACTGTTCAACTGATTGCACTGATCTCAGTGCAGGAGGAAGACTGTTCCACAGTCTGGGAGAAACAGATTGAAATGCTTGATCCCTACGTGACTTCAGCCTGGCACGGGGGACAGAAAGAAGGCATTGTTGGCTGGAACTCAGGGCTCGACTAGTGGTGTATTACAGTTGAATTATTCATTTATACAGTCAGTAATTGAGGAAAATTCTTAAATTATTATTAAATTTATAAAAGTTAAGCCATTCTTTATTTTCTTTCATAAAAAACGATTGTGTTCCTATGCTCTTTCTTTTTTTCTGTATTTCATTATTTTATTCTCACTTTGTAAATAATCTGTGCCATTATTGTTATATTGTGCTTTGTATTGTTATTAAATACAAAAAAATATGCAGTGATTTCTTATTCATCCAGTTTTTATTAGCTGTTGGTAAATCAATGTAAGGTTCATTACCGCAACATACTGAGTAGGAATGTGGAGCATAGATTCAGGAAGTGTACTGTAAGTCTCAGGGTAGAGAAAGGAGGGATGCCATATCAAAAAGTCCAATGTTTTTAAAAAAATCAATTAAATACTTAGATATGTTATATTGAAAACACTGACCAAATCTAATTTCCATAGTATATTGCTAATTTCATAAAGATTCCAATTTATCAATAATGTTGTCTTTGATCTTCATACTTGACACATTCCATCAGCATATGTTTCACTGTTTCAGTATAAATGCATTTTTTTGCAAATGCCCAAAGATAACAATTTATCAATGAGATATTGTCTTTGATCCACATAATTGGTACATTCCATCAGTATATGCTTCATTGTTTCAGGATAAATGCACTTTTTGCAAATGCCTGCATCAAGCTTATTCATTCTGAACAAAAATAATTCAGGTCATTGTGACCAAGATATAATACTTCTTTCCTTCTATAATTTCCTGCTAACATTTAATTTCTTAATCATACTCTGAATTTCATTAAAATAAGTCAGTTTTCTTTGTCCCAACTTTATTGTCACAATGATTGAACAAATATTTTTAATTATGACTTTTGTTTTTCCTTTATGCAATCCTACCATTATATTCACAGTTTTAATTTTAAGTGACTGCTTTGCTTAATTGTCTTGTACCTCGTTTCCTAGCATACCTATGTGAACAAGAACCCATAAGAAATAAAACCCTATGCCAAGCCTCTTCAGTCTGAACATATGTCCAATCAATAATAAAATATCTGGTCTACATTTAGAATTTCCTGTTTTAATATTAGATAGATAGATAGACAGATAGATACTTTATTAATCCCAAGGGGAAAATCGCATACTCCAGCAGCAGCATACTGATAAAAAACAATATTAAATTAAAGAGTGATAAAAATGCAGGTAAAATAGACAATAACTTTGTATAATTTTAACGTTTACCCAACCCGGGTGGAATTGAAAAGTCGCATAGTGTGGGGGAGGAGCGATCTCCTCAGTCTGTCAGTGGAGCAGGACATTGACAGCAGTCTGTCGCTGAAGCTGCTCCTCTGTCTGGAGATGATACTGTTCATTGGATGCTGTGGATTCTCTATGATTGACAGGAGCCTGCTCAGTGCCCGTCGCTCTGCCACGGATGTCAAACTGTCCAGCTCCATGCCTACAATACAGCCTGCCTTCCTCACCAGTTTGTCCAGGTGTGAGTAGTCCTTCTTTATGCTGCCTCCCCAGCACACCACCGTGTAGAAGAGGGCACTTGCCACAACTGTCTGATAGAACATATGCAGCATCTTATAGCAGATGTTAAAGGATGCCAGTCTTCTAAGGAAATATAGTCGGCTCTGTCCTCTCTTGCACACAGCATCAGTATTGGCAGTCCAGTCCAAGTTATCATTCAGCTGCACTCCCAGGTATTTATAGGTCTGTACCCTCTGCGATTATTAGTTAAGAAAGATAATCATCCTGAGCATACAAGTACCTATTCAGAGGTTAGCGGTATTCTATCTTTTCCCACAAGGTATTCTTTGTGTGTGATTAAAAATTTTAATGTATACACCTGGTGCTTCAATTCCCCCTCCATATCCCAAGGACTTGTGTGTTAAATTCATTCTCAATCCTAAATTGGCCCTCTGTGAGTTATTGTGGCCTCTAGTAAGCTTGCACACTGTTGTTCCTATTATAAACAAAATGCTGCCTTGAGAGGTATGGCTGTTCTTGATCTTAAACTTGAAAACCTCTGCACATGATGGCTAGATGGATACGAGTAGATTAGCATACTATTTTAAGAAAGCCCTATGTTCTTAGCATCATTCTAAATGTTAAGAGATATCGGAAGGAGTCTGAAGAGTTAAAATGGACATTTTATAGAACATGACTCATCCCACACAAATGGCAGTCCAGACTTTTGTCTAATTCAGCTGAAGTCAGAGATGGCACATGACCAGTAGCAGAGATTGTCATGGTTGCTGTGGATGTTTGTCACCTCTCTAAGTCCTCAACCTATTGCCAAAAGTATTTCTCAGTCATTGGTTTAGAATGCAACATGTGGATAATTCGTGCAAAATGATGATTCAGTTGAAGTGATAGGATGTTGAACACACCTTACTTTATGTTATTTTACTAAGTGGCCTACAGATATTGTTGTCAGTACTGTCTCTCTTTCTCACGTCAGTGGACTCATTGAAAACAAGGATTACACTCCAGGAGACTTGCTCATTTCTTTATAGAACTAAGCAAATCCCTCATCAATGCATTCTTGGTGGCTATATTGGCAGCTCAGTTGTTCATAGTTTACCATGATTCTAACCTACCAGTTATAACGTTCATACAGTGAGTCAGATGTGTGGCTATCATAAACACAGGGGGCATGTGTATCATCTGTATACATAGATGTGTGTTTTAAATTTTAACCTCCACTTCTGGAAGCATATACTGTGTGTGTGTATATATATATATATATATATATATATATATATATATATATATATATATATA
>JANRMT010062791.1:119067777-119115538 GCA_026402145.1 Polypterus bichir lapradei
ATATATATATATATATATATATATATATATATATATATATATATAATTGAAGTGAAGGTCTGGAAATCCACAAAGGGAGACAATGAATCGCGCATCTTTAAATAGTTGTTTATTCCTAAGCTTTTGACTTTCAAATCCAATGAAAACACAATTAACAGACATTTGGACATGAACCCAGCATATGCAGGCTTGAAAAGAAGAACATGCAAATATTAAATCGGACTTTATGAGCAACACCCACTGAGCCCCACCTCATTAATCTCTCATCCCCATCCACATCCACCTATCCTCCCCTCCTTATTTGCTGTATATTGCCTTAGATTCCTGTACGTCTAATCTTTGTCCTATGATGAAGATTCCTGACAGGAATGGAAAGCTTAGGAATAAAAAACTATTTTAAGATACTTCCATGACCCCTGCAAAATTCAAAAGACAACTTAGCATTCTGTTGTTGTGTTCCATTCAGATACATCTATTATTCTTCATGGATGCAGAAGACAAACATTTAAACAAACACTGGAGTGAATTGTACTGATTCAATAAAATGTAAATGGTTGGAAAAGGACCCCATTAATTGTGAAAGAGACAATTTCAATCAGTGATTTGAGCTACAGGATTCAAATAAATAATTTCTATCTGCTCATAAATTAATATAATTATCTATTCACAGAATTTAGGGTGCTGTTTGTTTTTCCTTTATTTTTCTGTATTTCTGTTTTTATTAGAAATAATAGCTGTGTTCCTGTGACAGATTGTTCCCATCATGCTGTATTTTTTGAAACTGCAAATTCCTTATTTTTACAAATTGACACTTTTTCAAATACTGTTTATTCAATATGAGTATGTGTGATAAATGGTGCGGCTGATTTAGGGCATCTATTGCTATAAGTAGATGATTAACTGAGATGACTGTCACATATATTGAAATCAATGTAAAAAATTAAGTCGTAATCCTCAGAGCTATTTACAATAACTTATGGACAAGTGTAATGACTGGGGTTGCAATTAGAAGATTACAGTTAACCATGGTTAAAGCCATTGTGTCCCCAGCAGTATTGTGTTACTTATCAATGGGCCTTCCTTCTCTACAGTGTGCAAGTACTTGACAGCTGAACTGCAGTCTGCTTTGACTAAGACTAGCCGCTCAAAAGAGGTCCTCGAGCTTGGAGAGGTGCTGGACTCTGGGAATCGCAAGCGCAAAATCAAGTACAATACCTCGTAAGTATCTGTGACAGATACTGGTCGGGAATGTGTACCAGTTACACTGGAGCTCATGCATCTTAGAGTTCTAAAGGCTAACTTGTTTGCACAGGGAGACTCGTCTTGCAGAAGCCATTGACAACATATGTCAGGGGATCCTTGAGTACAGTGTTCATGCAGAAAGACCAGGCAGCTTGCGGTATGCCAAGGTGTGCACTATATAGAATGTGGAAGTGAATGGGTGGACCTGCATTGACCAATAGCCTGTTCCTAATGTCTCCCTGCTTCTGCTGCCCAGGGCACCAGTGAAACAATGGCCACTCTGAAGAATTTGGTACACAAAGGTGTAAAGGTGGACCTTGGAATTCCCTATGAGTTGTGGGACGAGCCATCTGTTGAAGTGTCTGACATGAAGAAGCAGGTACAGGGTTGAAAACGGCAAGTCCAAATACTGAAGAGCACTAACTTATGTCATGCTTAAATTGTTTTCAAAACAAATTTAATTGTTGACATATCCTCTGATAGTGTGAAACAATGCTGGAAATCTATGAGGAAGTGGTAGAGGACTGGTACTTTAACCACCAAGACCAGCGCCTGGAGGCATTTCTCTGTCAGAAGCATGTTCTAAAGAATAGTGACCAGGGTGAGTATGCTGTGTGCATTTGACCTTGTGAGAGAAGTTTACCTCCTAGCATAGGGAGGCAACACATTTTGTACATCTTTAAAATAAGATCACATACTGTCTGTAATTAGATGTACAAAGATGCATATGGTTAAATTGAAACCATAAACTGGCCTGGCATTAGTGAGTATGGGTGTGTAAGTGCCTGCACCCTGGCACAGGTTTAAACAGTATTGGCTTGAGTCTTGCATTTGGTGCTATCATGACCTTGAAGTGAAGGAAGCAAACTCAAGTAAGAGAAAGAGAAAATGCATTTATAAAGCCCGTTGGCAGTGTGTCCACCATGAAAGGCAAGAAACAAAATATTTAGTGAAGTTAGAAGTCAAATTTATTACATTGAGTGAACAAACACACTGTGTAGCTCAGCCAGTTTGTACACGTCTGAAATGTGTCATTCTGCAAAACTTTTTTTAATTAAGAAATAATGCTCTGAAGCTCATTTTGAATTTTCTCACATATTCTGTGAGTCTTTGATGACCAGAAAAGGAATGAATTCTAACCTTCCATGGGTGGATTGTTAAATTATTCAATAGGAACACATTGGTTGGGTGTACACATCTGTGTTTAAGTAAATCTGATGTCCACTTGTCAGACTTGTGATAACAGCAGCTGTAGCTAAAAATATTTAATCTGTCCCCAGTAACCTTTATGTCAGTGCTTCTAAAATGCCCAAGTACTGTCTGCTTAGCATGGAAACTTGAATATCACACACAGAGTCCATCTGTTTTTTGAACAGCATGCAGTTTGTAACTTTATAGTAAATAAATATGTTCTTATTTTTTCCTTTTCAGAGTGTCTAAAAGAGGTATGGAAGGGTGACCCTGGGAAAAAAGAAAAACAAAGTAAATCACAGAAAAACTCAGAAGAAGCATCAAAAGATCAAGAAGAAGAAAGTATGGCAGATAATCTCCGAAGTATGGGGGAATTGTGATGGCAAGAAATGGTACTAATGACATGAATTCTCTTGGAGTTTTGATGAACTATGGCAGCACTGGTCTAAGAATAGCATGTGTTTTGTTGTGCTACCTTTCTTATTATAGTGTTAGCCATATTCCTTACCTGTTATATACCCTCAATGGCCAAGTGACTCAAATCTGAGGGGGTTTTTTTTCTTTCAAATTTTATACATGTATTCACTTCTTCATAAATTACCTTCCTGAATTCCGGTTTACCCATGCAACTAAAGCTTCCTGATCATTGTTGTTTTCCATACAGACTAGGGTGTTCCAGGAGTTCAGTGATGGCATGCCCATAGCAGAGGTTGTTACGGTCACTGTGGATGTTCATTATCTATACAAGTCATCACCCCATGGTCGCAGTGATTCATGTAGTGTGCAACATATTGTATAAAACATGAATGCAGTGCATGCGATGGCTTGTAATTCTCGTCCTCCGTATTTCCCCGTTGTCGAGGAGTCTCATTCAGTTGTTCATACAGCTAACACATGTCAGTATGTTCTTGGAGGACTATATTGGCAGTTCAACCGTTCATTGATCGCCAGAATCCAAGCCTTTCCAGGCTAATTTTGTAATCTCTATTATTATTATTATTTATATATATATATATATATATATATATATATATATATACACACACACACACACACACACTAATGTGAGTAGTTTATTATTGCTTTATTGTATGCTGAGAAGCAGACAAAAATTCATTCATTGCTCCAGTTCTTATGTGCTATTTTGTATTCTGTTTTATGTTTAGTTTAAGGCTAATAAAAAACATTTTTTGCACTCTGCTTAAAGTGTTACACACAACTGGATTGTGACCTTGCATTTAGCTAGTAAAATCTGTTTTAAAATAAATAGTTTTTTTTTCTGATAAAGCAGAGTCCTTTCAAATATTTTGTGGTAAGCTTTTAGTTAACATAGTAAATAAATAAACATACTTTATATCTTTCATGTTGTGTTTTCATTGCATTTATTCAGAAATGTCTAACAGATTTTATATTGTAAAATCACAATTAGCAGACATGCTTAAATATATATACTGGTTCATTTTCCTCAAATAAATGTTAAAAAGGTTGCTTTACTAGTAGCATTTAAAAAAAAAAACAATAAGCAGTTTCCTATTTTGGGAAATGCATACAAAGACAATTAATTATGCAATCTTCTCTTTTTACTTTACTGTAAATTTTGATGTGTCTATGTTTCTAATTGTAGTGCAAATTGTTTCTTTAAGAAATTTCCAACTATTTTGAACAATTCACTGTAAATTAATAGCTGTGATCCACTGTTCTAATTGACTTCATAATTGTAAGTTCTTTCTTTGCTTTAATCATCCATCCATCCATCCATTATCTAACCCGCTATATCCTAACTACAGGGTCACGGGGGTCTGCTGGAGCTAATCCCAGCCAACACAAGGCGCAAGGCAGGAAACAAACCCTGTGCAGGGCACCAGCCCACAGCAGTTGCTTTAATCACTGTATGCTTAAACTGAAAAGATTCCACCCATGCCTCTCAGTCCTGGAATCAGCCTAGTTATTCTTCTGTGGACTTTGTATAGCACTGCTGTATATTTTTTGCACTATGAGACTAAAACTAAACACAGTACTACAGGTGAAGCCTTATTGGGTATTAACTGACTTGGCATGTGCACATTGTGCTATATAATGTAACATCTGACTTGCCTTCTTGATCGCTTCCTAGATGTAGAAAGTGTGAGTCCAGTACGAGTCGTAGGCCCATTTCATAAGGAGCATTTTTATGTTTCAAACCGCCCTTTATGTATTCAAATCTAACATTTTAATTCCTCTGTGTAATACCTTACATTTACTTATATTAAATTGCATCTGTCACAAATTTGCCAGAGTATTTATGTTGTCTAGGTCTCTCTCTAATAATTCAGCTGGTTCCACATTATCCACCAATCTACCAAGTCAGGTATCATTTATAAACATAACCTGCACAGCTTGTATATAAAGCCCTGTCACTCATCGTCTGAGGGGCACCACTTGAAAACATTTCTATCACCTAACCCTGTTCCAAGCCCATTTTGTATCCACCTACACACTGCACACTGAAATCCCTGTGTAAACAGGGAAACCAACTAAAAGAAGAAGGCATAGCAGACTTAATTCTAGAGAATAAACTCGGGCGGGGAAAAAAGTTAAAGCAATAGAAAAAGATTGGTATTCAGCATTGATTTAAATATGAAACAATATGAATCAAAATTAAACATTCACTGTAACTTGTGTTGTGAGCCTTAGGAAGAATAGGAGAGAAATGAATTTTTGCAGTGTGTGAAGAAGCACTGAGGGATATTAAAGGGTGTGGACAGCTTTGAAGAGCAGTGCTGCTTACTTAAACACAGTACAGAGTTTAGCAGTAATGGACTAAAAGCCTATTTAGATATGGTTTCTCCCTTGTACTGATTATTGCTAGAAAGGTTATAACTCCCCTCAACATGTACTTGGATTAAGGATTTAATGAAAAGAGAGATATAATTATTTGTGTAAAATTTCAATAAAAAGTAAATGTAGATGAATTTTATATATCATAACATTTAAAAAGAGTGATATTATTACAGTAGTAGCTGTGCTATCTGTCTGAAATCTGTTGTATTCTGAGTAACCAATGTAGACCTCAGCTGTAACATTTATAGTTCACCACGCGATGTGTATGTCTGTTACATGCCATTTGGTATGGGATTCATAAAAACAATGCTAATGTTTTTAGAAAAAAGACATTAGAACACTCTAGATGAGAACAGGCCATTCAGCCTAACAAAGCTCGCCAGTCCTATCCACTTATTTCTTCCAAGAAAACATCAAGTCGAGTTTTAAAAGTCCCTAACGTCTTACTGTTTACCACACTACTTGGTAGCCTATTCCAAGTGTCTATCGTGCTTTGTGTAAAGAAAAACTTCCTAATGTTTGTGCGAAATTTACCCTTAACAAGTTTCAAACTGTGTCCCCTTGTTCTTGATGAACTCATTTTAAAATAACAGTCTCGATCCACTGTACTAATTCCCTTCATAATTTTAAACACTTCAGTCATGTCACCTCTTAATCTTCTTTTGCTTAAACTGTATAGGCTCAGCTCTTTTAATTTTTCCTCACAATTCAACCCCTGTAGCCCTGGAATCAGCCTAGTCACTCTTCTCTGGACCTTTTCTAGTGCTGCTATTCCTGGAGACCAAAACTGCACACAGTACTCCAGATGAGGCCTCACCAGTGTGTTATAAAGGTTGAGCATAACCTCCTTGAACTTGTACTCCACACATCATGCTATACTGTATAACCTAACATTCTGTTAGCCTTCTTAATAGCTTCTGAACACTGTCGGGAAGTTGATAGCTTAGAGTCCACTATGACTCCTAAATCCTTCTCATAAGGTGTACTCTCGATTTTCTGACCGCCCATTGTGTATTCAAACCTAACATTTGTACTTCCTATGTGTAATACTTTATATTTACTGACATTAAATTTCATCTGCCGCAAATCTGCCCAATTCTGTATTATATTCAAGTCCTTCTGTAATGATATAACGGATTCCAAACTATCTGCTAATCCACCTATCTTGGTATCATCTGCAAACTTAATCAGCTTGTTACTTATATTCCTATCTAAATCATTTATATATATTAAAAAGAGCAGTGGCCCTAGCACTGACCCTGTGGAGCATCACTCTTAACATCGGCCAGTCCTGATGAGGTTCCTCGCACCATCACCCTCTGCTTCCTGTGTCTGAGCCAATTCTGCACCCATCTAAAAACATCACCCTGAACTCCCACTTCTTTAAATTTGATGCCAAACCTCTCATGTGGCACCTTATCGAATGCTTTCTGAAAGTCAAGATAAATAATATCATAAGCTCCACTTTGATCGTATTGTTTTGTTGCCTCCTCATCGTATTCCAGCATGCTAGTAAAACACAACCTACCTCTTCTGAACCCATGCTGACTGTTCAGAATAACTCCTGTCCTTGCCATGTGTTGCTCAATCTTATCCTTAATAATTCCTTTCAATAATTTTCCTGTGATGCATGTTAAGCTTACTGGCCTATAGTTGCTTGGATCTGCCCTGTCACCCTTTTTATATAATGGGATGATATTTGCCATTTTCCAGTCCTTCAGAATCTCTCCAGGGTGCAGTGACTTCCTAAAAATATGTGTCAAAGGTTTATATATATACTCATTAGCCTCCTTAAGAACACGAGGATAAATATTATCTGGTCCTGGTGATTTGTTTGATTTCATCTTATTTAATCTAAGCAGCACTTCTCCCTCTACAGTTTCCAAATCCCTCAGTACCTCCTTAGCAGTCGCGTTTACCACTGACAGGTTTTGCACTTGCTCACTTGTAAACATCTCAGAAAAATGTAAGTTTAGGGCATCTGCTATTTCACCGTCTGTATCTTTTAATTCCCCTTTACTATTCCGGATGCACTTGACCTCCTTCTTAACTGTTCTTTTACTACTAAAATACTGAAAGAATCTCTTAGGGTCTTCTTTTGCCCTATCTGCTATATTCCTCTCCAACTGTCTTTTAGCCTCCCTGATATCCTTCTTAATGGTTGCCCTCATGTTCTCATACACTCTGATTCACTTTGCAGTCATTAGTCTTATATGCCTTATAATGCAGTTTTTTTCCTTTGCAACTTCTTTTTTAAATCTTTATTAATCCACCGTGGAGTTTTTTTAGTTTCCTATTAATTCCAAATTTAGGTATGTATATGTCCTGCATTACATTTAACACATTTTTAAACCTGTTCCACTGCTCCTCGACTGCCTCCACACTTAAAAGCTTATCCCAGTGTATCCTACTTAGACTTTGTCACATCTGCTCAAAATTAGCCCTACCAAAGTTCAACTTAACAATTTTAGTCTTTGCATCTGTACCCGTACAAAATACTGAGAATTGTATTACATTATGGTCACTTGACCCTAGTGGTTCAATCACCTCTACACCCTCAATTCTATCCTGATTATTTGGTGATGTGCCATCTGTTGAAATGACATGCTATTCATTTTCTTACTGAAAATGTCTGTGACGCTCCATCATCTGGAATGACAGGGACATAACAGTTGGATAGACACAGAGACGGACCCAGGCAGACATCCGTTTTATTAAGGAGGATGTATGTTCAGCAATGCAACTGACACAGAGGATGTGAGGAGATCCTTGTTTATCGTATTAATAACAGAAAATAACTACCCAGACAACTAAGAGACAACTTCAAGGTACTGGAAACGGAACACATTATGACGACTCGCACTATTTTTTCATGTTTCTGTCTCGTTTTAGAAAACGACCTTTTAATGGCTCTGCCAAGAATGAATGCCCTATTTAATGGATATGTAAATAGATTTGAAACAGTGACAGTTTACAAACCATAACACCAGTATGTTATATTTATTCAGTAGTCACAATTTGAGCCACAAAAACCCAAGTATGATTAAAACTATTTTAGCTTCTTTGGGTATAAAAGTGGATCACGTATTATTGTGGTTCAAAATCCAGACATTTTGTTTACTTATACAAGATGTGACATATATCTTTAAAGCCCAATAAGCCAACGCTCGTATAAAAAGTCAGTCGGGAGAAGCCCATTAAACCACTATCTGCCTCCTCACTTTTTCTTGGCAAGACGGAGGCGATTCCTCATTCCGTAGGGTCCTTAACTTTATGTAAATCCAGAAATGTCATCTGGAAACATATGAACCCCAACACTGAAAAATTCACTATGCAAAACGAACAAAACTGATTAAAGTTGCCCACAAGCAACAGTAAACATATAAAACCAATCAGTGTGTCAGCACTCAGCATGACTGATGTAGTCGCTTTAGGTTTCCGTCTCCGGACAGGAGGAGTAAATCAATTACCGAAACATCGCTCTCCACCGGGCTGTGCATGTTTCGACGGAATCTAGCCCTTCTATGAAAACAAGCGGGCGGCCCTTTCCAGAAACTAGGAACTGGGAAATTTCAACTCTAGCAGCATTCCAGATAAAGTATATTGTTATAAATATTCGTGTGTTCGTATATGTTACATTTTTTGTGATTTTCTAATTCTTTTTAGAATTCTAAAGTGTGCGTATGTGTTCACGCAAGAGCCTTCTAAATGAATGAAATTAAGTTTGATATTAGTGTCTTTGTAAAATGAAAACAATTAATTATATATATCTAGGGAGAGATTTGGTGGTTAGTTGTACTTTTGTTGCAAGGTCGTGTTTGGCCAATTTGAGTTTCGTTCATCAATATTCTTTACACGTCAGTGAGCACGTGAACTCATGTCATAGTAAAAGTTGCTTTGTATTAAGCCTATCACATGCATGAAAGGGAATGCTGTTGAGGAAAACTAGACACGCGAGGCGCATAAAGACCAGTGACATTTTGTGCAGTTTTTGGGGCTGCGCGGAGGCATAGTGGTTAGCGCTGTTAACTCATAGATTGAGTAGCATCCACTTGCAGAGCCACAGCACCATACGACACCGCAGTTGCAGACTCGGAAGTGACCGAAGCCTCAGGACTGATTTCGTACTTTCGGAAGGTCTCGGCAAAGCCAAGAAAGTAACGGCGAGTCAACAACCCATCAAAAATTTAAAATGAGAAGAAAAAAAAGTACATCAAACCAAATAATAAGCATCATTGCGAAATTCGGAGGGTTTTTGTCATCACGTCGTCTCATACGTCAAACTAAACAATACGGATCGTTTCTGTGAAATACACTATTAACATTTACGTTGTGTTCGGGTCTGTGGGAAACATTTAACATGTCGACAAAATTAAAATCATTAAGATATGTGTTAATTGAACATAGTTTTTCGTTTACATTCATGAAACGAAATTTACAATATAATTACAATGTTTACACCATGTTAAAGTTTGCTAAAACGTTAGTAATAAAGTGATACAATTTTTTTAAAATATGCAATGCATGGATGCAATATTGTTCTAAACCAATTTAGAATGAACATTTAAGCCAGTCTAATATTTTTAAACATATGTGAAGAAAACAGCAATACATATTCTACACTGAATTATGCTATATATTAATTGCCTTGTATAGAACTGCTCTAGTTTTTGTCATTTATTATTTATAAACAACGGGCCACCAAAAGAAAAAAAATAAAAATACTAATAAGAACACAGTTTATTTATATAGCACCTTTCCTACGCCCAAAATTCAGAAAGAACAGCAGGACTTATATAACATTGGCTACAAGTAATATCGTCACTAAATAAAGTTAAACACAGGATATAAAAAACTTGCAAATAGAATGTGGACATACAATAAAAATGAAGCTGCTGGGGCGAGTCTAGAAAACTAGGAAAACATAATTCTGGGACAGTACATGGTGTCAAGTTAAGATTAATTTTAGATTAATTTGTCTTGTATAAAGTACTGTATAATGAAATTCTTGTTTGCATGTCTTGCAAACAAGACAACCACAACTGACAAAGAGTACAATACCAAACATTAAAACCAACATCAAATGAGATGTATGTACAGTCATATGAAAAAGTTTGGGAACCCCTCTCAATCCTTTAGATTTTTGTTTATCATTGGCTGAGCTTTCAAAGTAGCAACTTCCTTTTAATATATGACATTCCTTATGGAAACAGTAGTATTTCAGCAGTGACATTAAGCTTATTGGATTAACAGAAAATATGCAATATGCATCACAATAAAATTAGACAGGTGCATAAATTTGGGCACCCCAACAGAGATATTACATCAATACTTAGTTGAACCTACTTTTGCAAATATAACAGCCTCTAGACACCTCCTGTAGCCTTTGATGAGTGTCTGGCTGGAGGTATTTTTGACCATTCTTCCATATAAAATCTCTCCAGTTCAGTTAAATTTGATGGCTGCCGAGCACGGACAGCCTGCTTCAATACTCAAGTCAGGGGACTGTGACGGCCATTCTAGAACATTGTACTTCTCCCTCTGCATGAATGCCTTTGTAGATTTCTAACTGTGCTTTGGGCCATTGTCTTGTTGGAATATCCAACCCCTGCCTAACTTCAACTTTGTGACTGATGCTTGAACATTATCCTGAAGAATTTGGTGATATTGAATTCATCCAACCCTCGACTTTAACAAGGGCCCCAGTCCCCGAACTAGTCACACAGCGCCACAGCATGATGGAACCTCCACCAAATTTGACAGTAGGTAGCAGGCGTTTTTCTTGGAATACGGTGTTCTTCTGCCACGCAAAGCGCTTTTTGTTATGACCAAATAACTCAATTTTTGTCTCATCAGTCCAAAGCACTTTGTTTCAAAATGAATCTGGCTTGTCTAAATGAGCATTTGCATACAACAAGCGACTCTGTTTGTGGCGGGAGTGCAGAAAGGGCTTGTTTCTCATCACCCTGCCATACAGATGTTCTTTGTGCAAATTGCGCTGAATTGTAGAACGATGTACAGACACACCATCTGCAGCAAGATGTTCTTGCAGGTCTTTGGAGGTGATCTGTGGGTTGTCTGTAACCATTCTCACAATCCTACGCATATGCCTGTATTTTTCTTGGCCTGCCAGACCTGGTTTAACAGCAACTGTGTCTGTGGCCTTCCATTTCCTGATTACATTCCTTACAGTTGAAACTGACAGTTTAAACCTCGGAGATAGCTTTTTGTAGCCTTCCCCTAAACTATGATACTGAACAATCTTTGTTTTCAGATCTTTTGAGAGTTGTTTTGAGGATCCCATGCTGTCACTTCTCAGAGGAGAGTCAAAGGGAAGCACAACTTGCAATTGACCACCTTAAATACCTTTTCTCATGATTGGACACACCTGTCTATGAAGTTCAAGGCTTAACGAGCTAATCCAACCAATTTGGTGTTGCAAGTAATCAGTATTGAGCAGTTACATGCATTCAAATCAGCACGATTACAAGGGGACTCACAGTTTTCACATTTAATTTAATTTTATACAACTAAATACTGCTTCAGTAAAAATCTTTGTTCGGAAAACACCCCAGTACTCAGATGTTCCTAGGAAATGAAAGACATACCACTGTTATCTTTTTTGTTGAAAGTAGAGTAAATTATTATGCAGGCTGAGAGGGGTTCCCAAACTCTTTCATATGACTGTAAATACATATATTTATATATATATACATACATACACAAGAAACATAGTATATTGTGACACTAGAGGGCACTGTTGCTCCTCTAACCCAACAGACAAACGTCCAGGACACCAGGTAAAAGCATAGAAAGGTTTTTTAATTCTTTCCTTTGTGCCTGTAAGCACCCCAAACACCATACACTGGCAAGTAATATTTATAAATACAGTAATTATTCTCAACAATAATAATTCTCTTCACAAGCTTTGTCAACTACCTCCCAACTCCGGCTCACTTGCTGGGTTCTCAACAGTCCTTTATATAGTCCTTGACCCGGAAGTGCTGGCAAGTCACGTGGGAGGAAGGAGGGTTTGAATTTTCTTCAGCCCGGACGTACTTCAGGGCTTCGGTCCCCGTGACTTGGGAGTACTTTCAGGCTATACGGGAAGCAAAAATCCCCCTGTCTCCCTGCATCGTCTCATGGCGGCACCCACGGTACCCAGCAGGGCTGTGAAGCCGAACTCCATATCCCATGGTGCCCTGCGGGAATCTGGGGCACCGCTATGCTGCAGGGAAATCCTGGGGGTAGGCAGTTTCCAAAAGTAGCTGCCTTCCCCCATTCTTCCATTGATTTGGGTGTGCTGGCTGGGATGAGCTGCCGGCCGTCCATCACAATAGATAGATAAATGGAAAAACTTTACAATATAAATAGCTGTTCCATAGCCTTTTGAGTGGTGACTAAAAAATGTCTTTGAATTTCATAGTGTGAGTGCTAATAGTGTTGTACCATTTGCCAGAAAGGAGGAAGGTGAAAAGTGACGGCTTAGGATGGCTGAGGTCTATGGTATTAGTTATAGCCTTTCTGAGGACCTAGGGGTAAATCCGATGCCACTTCTGGGTGTTCGGAACCTCCATGAACTGGAGAAAACCTCCTTCGGCAGCTCCAGGTGACACCCAAGTTCTCCAACAGAGCTGTCTATCAGGACTACAACTCCAATATTGCCCTTTGGGTGAACAATGGAAGCTCCCCCAGAGGGATGCTGCCATCCACTATATCTGGGAAATACATGGCCCCAGGAGAAAGTCTCTCTCTGTCTTTTAATTATGATAGCCTCCAGGTTGTCAAAGGTGCCAGCAACCAACCTGGCGGGGATGCTTATCTATCCATAACCTTCTAATAAAATGGTGTCCCAGGTGGGTAAGAAACCAAACATCCCATGTCGTCTGTGACACTATTAATCCCAATTAAAATTTCCACATATGACAGGCTGGTGTCCTGGAGGTCGTTTCTCCTTGAATCTTTTGCAGTGACCTGCCATGATGTAGAGGTCCAGAACAGCCAAACCAGTATCATCATTAATTATGTGCACTTTGATCATTTTGGACAGGTGAATCGATTGTTTTAACTTTTTATTGCATGTGATGGTAAACTTAGGTCACTGACCAACTTAATTTATTTTGGCTTATTTTTGTTAGTGGTACCAAGAAGAATTTGGCTGTAGTCTAATGCTTGCTTTGGTGATATTCTGAGACAGAAATTGGGTTATCCGCCTAATGCAAGTTTCAAGACCTTGGAAATCTAGATTTTCTATGTTAAGGTAAGCATAATACTTCCTTGCATATTTAATATTTTAGCAAATGAACAGATTTCATACATACAGCATTCACACACTAGTGTAGGGGTCGCTGCCCAGTTCCTAGAGGACCACAGTGGCTACAGGTTTTGTTTTGCTTCAATGCATTTGTAAATCATAAGTCAATCCCTATCGTTAATGAAACATGTCATTTAATTATTTGCCTTTTCAGGGCTCTGATTCTTCTCCATTAGTCTTTCTAAATATTGTGGATTTTCCAGTTTGTAGTCCAGCACAAATTCCTACTTCAAAGTTTCCTTTTTTTGTCTCTCTTGTTTCTTTTCTAATATTTTCTGAGATAGATACCTTGCATTGAATACACAGATAGACCCTGACCAAATTAGCTTTTTGTTCCTTTATTATTTGCATCTCTTTGTTGATTGGCAATTAAATAGAAAAGGAAAAAAAAAGATTATGAATGCTGCTGTTCTAAATTGTAACAGTTAAGTAAACTAAAATTAAGGTTAAGTACAAAATAAGTCCTATTAGTAGCAATAATTGGTTTCTAATAAAGAAAATTGTATGGAAGAAAAATCTGCTGTCCCTTCAGCTCTCTAAAATTTAGAGATCTCAGAATGAATGTTTAAGTATCTTGAAAAGCATTTTAAGATATGTTAAGTAATGAATATCCAGTAATACATCATTATAATATATTATTTCAAGGTTAATGGAAAAAATATCCTGGTCATTTTGAGATATCTGAAAAGAAGTTTAAGCTATCTCAAATGCAAAGGCAGGTCATTTGAAATAGAATTCACGATATCTCAAAGCGACTTGCTGTAAAATAGTTTACATTGTCAATAGGACTTCTTGTGATTCTAAAGATACAGTCAGGTCCATAATTGGACAGAGGCACAATTTCTATAACTTCGACTTTGTACACCACCCTGATGGATCTGAAATAAAGCAATCATTATGTGATTGAAGTGTAGACCTTCAGCTTTAATTTTAGGGATTTACCAAAAATATTGAATGAGCCATTTAGGAATGACAGCCGTTTGTCTGCATTGCCCCCTCATTTCCAGGGGCTCAATTGTATTTGGGCAGTTGACTGACAAGCTGTTCCCTAGCCAGGTGTGAGCAGGTCCCTCATTATTTCATTAACTATTAAGCAGGTAAAAGGTCTGGAATTGATTCCAAGTTTGGAGTTTGTACTTGGAAGCTGTCACTGTGAACTCTCAATATGAGGACTAAAGAGCTGTCCATGCAATTAAAAGCAGTCCATCATGAGGCTGAGAAAAAAAACACAAACCCTTTAGAGAGATAGCAGAAACACAAGGAGTGGTCAAATCAACCATTTGGTACATTCATAAAAAGCAGGAACACACTGGTGAACTCGGCAACACCAGAAGATCTGGAAGAACACAGAAGACAACAGTGCTGGATGACTGCAGAGTATATCAGCCCTTGGTGAAGAAGGACTCCTTCATAACATTTTGCCAGGCCTAGAATTCTCTCCCTGAGGCAGACCTATGATTTCCAAAGTCTACAATCAAGAGAAGACTTCATGAAAGTAAAGACAAAGGGTGTATCACAAGGTACAACCCACTGGTAAACCTCAAGGACAGGAAGAAGGACAGATTAGACTTTTCCAGAAAATATTTTGTAAAAAACAGTCCAGTTCTGGAATAGTTTTGTTTGGGTAAAGGAAACTAAGATCAATATATACCAGAATGTCAGAAGCAGAAGAGCATGGAAAACAGAAAAAAATGGCTTATGATCCGATGAATACCACATCATCTGTGAAACATGGTGGACATGATGTTATGGCATGGATGTGCATGACTGCTAATGGAAGTTGGTCACTGTTTATTGATGACGTGACTGCTGACAGGAGTAGCAGGATGATTTCTGAAGTGTACAGGGCTGTATTTTATGCTCAGATTCAGCCAAATGATGCGAAACTGATAGGACAAAGCTTCACAGTACAGATGGACAATGAGCCAAAGCATGAAAGCAAATCAAGTGTTTTTCAAAGCAAAGAAGTGGAATATTATTCAATGGCCAAGTTGATCAACCGTCCTCAATCTAATTGGACATTCATTTCACTTGCTAAAGTCAAAACTTATGGCAGGAATTCAAACGAACAAGCAGCAACTGAAGACAGCTGCACTAAAGGACTAGCAAAGCATCACTAGGGTGGAAACCCAGCACTTAGAGATGCAAACTTCAGGTAGTCATTGACTATAAAGGATTTTCAACCCAATATTGATAATGTTCATTATATTTATGATTGTGTTAGTGTGTCCAAGTACTTTTGAGCCCCTGAAAATAGGGGCCCAGTATAAAAATGTCTGCCTTTTCAAAATAGCTCATACAATATTTTTGTTAATCTCCTTGAATTAAAGCTGCAAGTCTATACTTTAGTCACATCTTCATTACTTTGTTTCAAATCCATTTTGGTGATGTACAGAGCCACAATTATGAAAATTGTGTCACTGTCCAAATACTGAATGCGCCTGACTGTATGTTGAATCACACAGGAAGTTAAGGTAAAATGTGGTTGTTCTGAGGTATTCTGAAATGTAACTGCAGTCTCTTAAAATGCATTTCATATATCTTAAATTATCTCACATTTGAGACATGTAAATCACATTCTCAGATATCTCAATATACATTCCTGATAAATTGATTTTATTTCTCCATGTGAGATATATTAACATGTATTTAAAGATAGTTCTAATTTGATTTCAAGATTTTTGTCACTTTGAGAAACACAGTCAGCAATATCTCAAAAGCGGCTCCAGATATGTCAAAATAGCATCCTGCCTATTTTAAGATATCTGAAATGTATTTCAAGAGATCTCAAAATGGCTTCCCATGATTTTGTGATATCTCAAATACATCTTAAAACTAGTAGGAATTCCTGTTGAAATGCTAGCACATTTTATAGTAAGAAGTTTTAAGATATATTAAAGTCAATTTTAGATATCTTAAAATATATAGCAAACTAATTTGAGATGTCCTGAAATGCACATTGTGTTATAAAGACATACCTATGTTTGTGATACATTGAAGTTCATTTAAGATGTCCGAAAATGTATTGCAGACATCTTAAGATATATTAAAAGCTTTTTTCTATGATATGTTCAAATTAGTTTAATGATTTGCAGCTTTCTGAAAAGCTCAACTGCAGTTTAAGATTTGAATATCTTGCAATGCTTCTCCCCTTCGATAATTTATTATCCTGTAGAACTGGCTACTACTTGAGTGGTTACAAATGTACCGTATATACTTGCGTTTAAGTTCTCCTGCGGATAAGTCGGGACTTGATTTTACTGTATAATTTCAAGTATTTTATAATGTCGGTCGTATAAGTCGAATGCGGAAAATTCATGCTATTTGTCCAAGAGATTATGATATGCTAATGTCCACCTGTGAGAGAAACCATTGAGCTCACTGCCTTTTTTTTCTATGCATTGTGCCTATGTGACAACACGGTAACACCCAAACTATTCCGAAGCGACGTTTGCACTGTTTTGTGTTTTTGTATCTCACACACTCATACACCTTTATTGTAAGAGCATCCCATATTTATGATGGAGCATTCGATCAGAAGAAAATATGAAGCTGGTTTTAAATTAAAAGTCGTTGAAGTGGCGAAAGAAATTGTTAACTGCGTTGCTGCAACAAAATTTGATGTGTCTGAGAAACTGATGCGAGATTGGAGGAAACAAGATGTAAAAAATAAATAAATAAAAATTAAGTGGCTCATTTTTGAACAGGCATATAAGTCAGGGTCTGATTTTATGATCGATTTTTTAGGTTTCAAGACCCGACTTATATGTGAGTATATACGGTAATTGTTGTCTGAATTAAAATTCCTGCAGGTCTGGTTTTCTTATAATAGAATAAAATGTTTGACCAGCACGGTTTCAATTTAGCTGAAACTGATCCTTACTTATTAAATAGGTCTACTGTAAAATTACTTTCTTGGCTTTTAAGGATGTAAGATTTGAGAACACTTTTTTCTTTTAAGGTCATGGAGATCTTTAACATTTTAACTTACAAAGTTAATTGATTGATCAGGATTATACCATTTCTGCCTTCTATGGAACATTTTTGCACTGTTGTTGGGGGTGGGGGGGGGAGGGAAGAAATGTTTATTTTAAATTTTTTAGTTTTACCACCAATTTCATATTTTCATTGCTGGGTCTTGCAGCCATTAAAGTAACAATTAATTTAAATAATTAGACAGTGTGGGGTGGGGGGAAGAATAAGCTTGTTGTCTCTCATTTTGAGATATCTCTAAAGGATAATCAGCTTGCCATAGGAACTAAGTTTGAGAGCCCTGCAATTATCTGCTCTTTCAACAATGCAGTGTTTATGAATAAAAAATAAGTAAATTTGGTAGGCCCAGGAAAACAAAAAAGAATTAAGTTGCTGTTAGACCAGCAGATGGCTCTCTTCCTTTGCAATCACAAATTTCCAATCATACTGTATGTCTAAGTTAAGTAATAAGATGGTGGTTATGTGATACACTGCATAGAGGAAGGACAACTTTTTAAAGGTACTAATAATGGGAGAGCCTGTTGCTTACCTTTTAACAGCGTGTCTGTAATCGCAGGAGTGTTTTAGTCAATCTAACTTGATTTTTTTGCAGTGCCAGTTTATAAATAATACCATACATGTAAAATCAATGTATATACTTAACAGTTTGGTGAGTCTTCCATTCAAAATTCTGAAAAATATTTTTTTTTATAAATAGATTTATGTCAGAAGTTACTTCCAATTTTTTTTTTCTAAATGTTGTATGAGTAGTTATGAAAGAAATCAAATTTCTTTTTCTGTCAAGTTAACCCATCTGACAAATTTGAAATATTTAATAATACATTTGCTCAAATCTGGACATCAAACCTTTTATTAATGATTTTGATGGCATTTTGGGGGTCATTTGGCTTAGTTGTTTCGTTATTGGAAGTTGTTTACAAGTATAGAGAAGCAAAGTATTTGGTTCTCATATGTTATGTTGTATCTGTTTTCTTCTTTACTTAGCTCTTCATTTGTTTCTTTTGGACATTCCTTGTGCGATGAGCTGCGTAAAAAGTGTGAGAAAAGAGCTCCTCCAAGCAACTGAAATAAAAGGTAACCCCTACTCTGTGTCTGTCATTAAGGAAGGCTACAGCTTCACAGACCATGAGGGCAATTCACGAGCTGACGGCACGATTACCCTTATCAGTGGACCGGTTGTGATCCTCGTGGACACTGGTGGACCATGGGATCGGCTGCATATCCTCAATGCCTTGGCCTCCCGGGGGATGCAACCTGAGGATTTATCCTATGTCATTTGCACACATGGACACTCAGATCATGTGGGAAATCTGAATTTGTTTCCGTCTGCCACCATTGCTGTGTCTTTTGATATTTCAAAAGGAGACACTTACCTATCTCATGAGCTAGCGGAGGGAAAACCTTTCATTATTGACCAGCACATTGAGATTCTCCCCACCCCTGGTCACACTGGCAGTGACACGAGTGTTCTAGTAAGAGGTACAGAGCTGGGGACTGTTGTTGTGGCGGGAGACCTTTTTGAGAACTATAATGATGAAGATGGGTGGAAAGCTGTCAGTGAGAACTCTTTAGTACAGCAGTGCAGCCGTCAGAGAGTGATGGAAATTGCCAATGTTATCATACCTGGACATGGAGGTGCTTTCCAGGTCTACCATAACAATAAGCCACCAACTGGAGTATGAGTTCTGCCTGTGAATGTGGGCACCATTTTAATATAGTTTCTGTTACAAGGTGAATGCTTTACGTTGTTAAAAGTGTTCTAAAACTGTTATCAAAATAAAACGTATAGTGAAGTTCTTCTTTATTATTTGTATTTTGTTTGAGGTTGTGTTCTCTGTACATTTCACAAATTTCTTGTGGTTTTGTGTGTTTCTTCCAGGGACTTCAGATTCATGGTACAAGCAAACTATATGCCATCAGTTTTATTAATTATTGCATGTTACCCCACTGATGGATTGGAATCAAGGTCTTTTTATTGTCATATATATGATCTACAAAGAAATTATTACTTGCGTAATGTTCCTTGCATACACAATTGTCAAATCACAGTAAATTAACATTAAGCAAAATGTTATGTATGCTATAATCACAGAAGAGTGGCACTTAATTCTCTCAGTTAATTAAAGACAGTTTATCACATATTAGCAGCCTTATTGCCTGTTGGTAAAAACTATTCTTAAATCTCACAGTTCAGGTATTATTAGTTCTATAGTGCCTGCCTGATGGTTGGAGGTAGAAAATATCATTGCAGGGTGACTGGGGTCCTTTATGATTAGTTTTGCCTTTCCCAGTCATCGCTTGGCAAACATGTCCTGCAGAGATAGTATCAGATGTCTTGGTGATGATCTGTGCTGTTTTCACCACAATCTGCAGTGCATTGTGGTCATTAGCTGAATGGCTGCCATACTAGCGCACCTTGCAGCCTGTCAGACACCTGAAGGACTCTGAGATGGTGAGAAATAAGATTCTCTGGTCTGATGAGACCAAGATAGAACTTTTTGGCCTTAATTCTAAGCGGTATGTGTGGAGACAACCAGGCACTGCTCATCACTTGTCCAATACAGTCCCCACAGTGAAGCATGGCGGTGGCAGCATCATGCTGTGGGGGTGTTTTTCAGCTGCAGAGACAGGACGACTGGTTGCAATCGAGGGAAAGATGAAAGCGGCCAATTACAGGGATATTCTGGACAAAAACCTTCTCCAGAGTGCTAAGGAACTCAGACTGGGCCGAAGGTTTACCTTCCAACAAGACAATGACCCTAAGCACACAGCTAAAATAATGAAGGAGTGGCTTCACAACAACTCTGTGACTGTTCTTGAATGGCCCTGACTTAAACCCAATTGAGCATCTCTGGAGAGACCTAAAAATGGCTGTCCACCAACGTTTACCATCCAACCTGACAGAACTGGAGAGGATCTGCAAGGAGGAATGGCAGAGGATCCCCAAATCCAGGTGTGAAAAACTTGTTGCATCTTTCCCAAGAAGACTCGTGGCTGTATTAGCTCAAAAGGGTGCTTCTACTAAATACTCAGCAAAGAGTCTGAATACTAAGGACCATGTGATATTTCAGTTTTTCTTTTTTAATAAATCTGCAACAATTTCAAAAATTCTTTTTTTTTGTCTGTCAATATGGGGTGCTGTGTGTACATTAATGAGGGAAAAAATTAATTTAAATGATTTTAGCAAATGGCTGCAATATAACAAAGAGTGAAAAATTGAAGGGGGTCTGAATACTTTTCGTACCCACTGTAGGTGTTCACATTTTTTTTTTTTTTTTACTTAGGAGCTGGACACTCACTTTATACATATACTAGCATCCCCCGTGGCTCTGCCCGCGTAGTAGTGAAACAGGACAAACTTTAAAAACCAATAAACAAAAAGGTACCTCTACCTAAACGCAGGCAAGGTACAATCCAAAATGCAGAGGTAGACTGACTCCCCACTCCTGATGTCACTCTTCCCCTCCCCTCAGCCTGCAGTGAATATATCGCTCCTGCAAGCGAACTTTGATTCTTAGCGCGATGAGAGAAGTCACAATATCAACCGGAATATTCAAGCAAATTCTAGAAAAAAACCCGATCTCACTCTATTAAGTAGTTCTCTCGTTCGCTAGCTAATCAGATGTAAGATACACCCTGAGGCTGGCGTGTGAGTGAGCGGGCCCCTCCCCTCAGCCTGCTGCGTCTTGCTTGGATTCGCACAAATAAATTGGTAATGCAAACAAACGATGATATGTAACACGATAATAGAAGTCGTAAAATCAACGGTAATGTTCAAGCAAATTATAGAAAAAAAACTCAATCTAAATCCATTAAGTAGTTCTCTCGTGAAAAGCGGGCAGATGTACAGACAGACGTTCGATTTAATATATATATTGAGATATTTTGTGATTGAAAAAGTATAAATTACAGCAGCATACCGGTGCTTTGTCCGGCCTGTTTCCTGCCTTAAGCTGGTTGCTGCTGGGATAGACATAAGCTCTCTGCATTCCTGAACTTAATTAAGCAGGTTTGAGATGGTTATATAAAAATATTAGCGTACTGTTTATCATGAGATTGTTCGCTTTCAAAGAAATTTGTAATTAAAACATTATCTTCTGTCGTATGTTAGACATAACCATTTATATCTGAGGTAGACTCCAAAATTACAGTATTGACTCATTATGTGCTGGGAAATAAAAAGTCATGACTTCTGCACTGTTTGCCAGAATAATTTGGTTATTTTTTTTCTTGTGTGTATATAATGAAAAACCTGGCTTTATTTTAACTTATCATTTGTTTGCACTTATGTGGTGGAGTACATTGAACTGAAACAGTACCTCTCCAAGAGGCCAAATTTGAATCCTGGATTGGTCATTACTTCTGCACAGTGTGTGTATTCTGTCTGTCTGAGGCTGGGAGGATTTTTCTTCAGGTGCATTGGTTTTCCTGTCTGAATTCAAACGTGAACAGGTCAGATTAACTGACCCAGTGTTAAGAACATTAGACCAATCCAGACGAGAACAGGCCATTCAGTCCAACAAAGCCCGCCAGTCCTATCCACTGACTTCTTCCAAAATAACATCAAGTTGAGTTTTGAAAGTCTCTAAAGTGCTACTGTCTACCACACTATTTGGTAGCTTATTCCAAGTGTCTGTGGCTCTCTGTGTAATGAAAAACATCCTAATGTTTATGTGAAATTTACGCTCAACAAGTTTCTAACCGCGTTCTTGCTGAGCTCATTTTAAAGTAACAGTTTCGGTCCACTGTACTAATTCCCTTCGTAATTTTAAACACTTCAGTCATGCCAGTTAGACCTCTTTTGCTTAAACTGAAAAGGCTCCACTTGAGTGAATGTGTATGTGTGTGTGTGTGTGTGTGTGCACAAGTGTTTCAAGGGACTGGCATCTTTTATTCAGGATTGCTTGCTTCCTAGTTTCCAGTGGTGGCAGGATCGGCTCCAGCCTCACCACAATCCTATATTTAAGTTAAGTGGGTTTTAGAAAGGAAGGGTGGATGGTTTTACTTCTATATAACTGCTTGTTAGGTGGATTATTGACTTTAAACTGGAGAGTGCAGATGTATGTTTGAGTGCGTTTTATGGTGGATTGGCATTCCATCCAGGGTTGATCACCAGAGTGTCTACTTGTATGGACTCTGCATTGGAATATTTGTGTAACTGAATAAATTAACATTTTTTAGATACTTAAAAGTTTGAGGAAATGATCAAGTACGTAGCCCATCGTCAGAGTTGCTTGAATTTTTTAATTCTGTCCTTATTTTCATGAAACATGCTTTTTTTCCACTTTACATCTGATGTCTTTACCACCCTGGATGCTGCTTTTTTATTTGTCTTCCTGGGCAGTGCCAGTTTTTTGTGTATTACTTCATCATTTCTCTTTGTTTTTTGCCTGGACACGTCAGTGCCTGTATTTGTTTCCATAAACTGACGTTTTATTTTTTTTTTTTACCATGGGGTTAGTGACATGTGGCTTCATTTTATCACAGTAGGTGTGGTTGCTCTCGGTTTGATGGTACAGCTTGGCACTAAGCAAAAAAAAAAATCCTGTAATCAGTGTGAATGACCAGAAACCTTTAGAAGGAAGTGTCTGTTTACTCTTCGTTAAATATAACTCTATGCCAGCACAGTTAACAACAAAGATAGTAGGTGACCATGAGCACCTGTTGTCCAGCCCTCTTCTAGCTCAACAGGATCAATTTGTAAATCATATCAGCACAAAAAGCTCAGTTTTATGGTTTGCGAGGTCAAGCCAGTCCCTGTGGTTACATATTAGCAGCATTCTTCTTTGAACAGTACAATAACTTAGTGTCACAGCTCCAAGTACAAAGTAGCTCTTGTCTATCCTGGCACCAGAAACATGGAGATATATAGTAATGGCTTGAGGGCATCTCTCATTTTTAAAAAATGAAAGTATCTTCTGTTTTTCCTTAAGGTTAAAACACAGCAAGCCAAAGTTAGGAAATTATCCTGATCCTCTATCAAGTGAAAACCCTCAATATATATATATATGTTTATGGTAGACACTCCTAAAGCTTAGAGGACAAAATCGGCCTATCCATATTTTTAATGATGACACTGTTCACAATTCCAAAAGTCTGATAAATGATCTTCCTTGTAGGTGTAGTGTCTTTTGCTCCAGCATTTATATTAACACTGAAGATCGCCTAACCCAGGGGTGTCCAACTCCGGTCCTGGTGGGCCGCAGTGCCTGCAGGTTTTCATTCTAACTGTCTTCTTAGTTAGTGAGGTATTTTTGCTGCTGATTCACTTGACTTCCCTTTATTTTAATTGACATGACTCAGATGCCTTAGTTGTTTCTTTTTCCTTAATGAAGATAAATAAAGAAAGGTGAAGGTCTCAGTCATGTTGGACTACTCAGGTCACCAAAACATTTTAGAAAAAACAGAAACTCAGCAGTCTGCTGTGGCAGAATGAGAACAGCAACAAGTCCCGATATTCAATAACGGCTTTAATTAACAGCAAGAATTGGCTTCTTATTTAGAAACTGGTTAGAATGAAACTGGCTTGAATTTGACGTTCCAATTAAAGGTCTGATGTTGGCTCGTTTCACATCTCCTTTCTGTTTGGCGGCCATTTAATGAAGAAAGGAATCAATTCAGAGGACTGAATCCTTAACAACAGGGTTATTAAAATGAAGGGAAGAGGAGTTAATTAGCAGTGAAAACTGGTCACTGATTAAGAAAAGGGTTAAAATGAAAATCTGCAGCCACTGTGGCCCAACAGGACCGGAGTTGGACACCCCTGGCCTAACCTCTATGATAATGTAAAAAAAAAAAAAAAAAACAATCCGCAGGCCCAGCATTATCATTTCCATGACCATACTGTTACCTTTACCGTCTAGACACAAATGGCTTCTTGTCTGTCTAATTGTACCCAAGCCTTCTTTGGAGCTGTAAACTATGGTATATACCATATTAAGTGCTTGATTGTATATTTAGGAAGCATAAAGGTTCAGATTTTTATAAGGTACTTTTGCTTGTTTTTTCATGCCTCCTATCATTGCTTGGGGATGTTTAATGGGTGATATATGTATGTTTTTTAGTTAGTGATTTTTGAGTATCCAGGTGATTCTGTGTGCTGTTTTTAAGATCAGAATTGGAACCACTTTTATTTGCCAGTACTTAATGTACAGGAATTTGACTTGTTAGATTTGGAGCTGCTTATAACAGAACATAACATCACATATAAATAACATAAATAGCTTAAGTTAAAAAGAAAAACTTCTAACAAAGTTATAGAATAATAAAATTATAAAGGAGATGTGCAAATGATGATATACAAGTGAAAAGTGTGAGTGTGTAATGTGTATGCACATTAACCCTAACCCTAATCTGTGACAGACTGGTATCAGCAAGAGTGAAAGGGAAGGTCTACAGGATGGTAGTGAGACCAGCTATGTTATATGGGTTGTAGACGGTGGCACTGACCAGAAAGCAGGAAACAGAGCTGGAGGTGGCAGAGTTAAAGATGCTAAGATTTGCATTGGGTGTGACGAGGATGAGTAGGATTAGAAATGAGTACATTAGAGGGTCAGCTCAAGTTGGACGGTTGGGAGACAGAGTTAGAGAGGCGAGATTATGTTGGTTTGGACATGTGAAGAGGAGAGATGCTGAGTATATTGGGAGAAAGATACTAAGGATAGAGCTGCCAGGGAAGTGGAAAGAGGAAGGCCTAAGAGAAGGTTTATGGATGTGGTGAGAGAGGACAAGCAGGTGGTGGGTGTAACAGAACAAGATACAGAGGACAGAAAGATATGGAAGAAGATGATCCGCTGTGGCAACCCCCAACAGGAGCAGCTGAAAGAAGAAGTGTAATGTTTATGCACGTGCACACACATACAGTATATGTACATACACTATACACACACAAACCCCTTGATAAGTATATGACAGACCACATGAATATACAAAGAAGACCGACTAAGTTACTGGTTTGACTGGGCTATTGAGGTGTCTGTTAGTTTTAGTTTTGACCTGACCTGAAGCATTTACCAGAGGAGAGTTTTTGGAATAAGTGATGAGCAGGGTGAGATGAGTCCGTGGTGAATATTTGGACATGGTTAGTGACACGAGATGTATACAGGTCTGCAACAGATGGAAGGGCACAGCCAATTATTTTCCCAGAAGCCCTCACAACATGCTGTAATTTAGATCTGGAGTGAGCTGTTGCTGAACCAAACCAGACCATGATGGAGAATGTTATTACACTTTCAATGACAGCTTTGTAAAATTGAACTAGGATTGGCTGGGAAATATTTAGTTTGTTTAGTTGACATAAGAAGTAAAATGGGTGCTGTGCATTTTTAGTGATGGAGGTGGTGTGAATGTCCCAGCTGAGACTGTTTGTGATAGTTGTGTCCAAAAAAATTAAAGATTTGTGTGTCTTTATCGTGAAACAGTGAAAATCAAATGACAATATGTCATGCTTCATACTTAAACAATGATGGATGGATTAAAAGGCAGAATTCTACGTGACCATCATCATCAAGCCTTTCCGTGAGAACCCTAAATCCAAAGAGGACTGTTTCATTTATGTTAGGTAGAATGCCCAGTGGGGACTGGGCGGTCTCATGGTCTGGAATCCCTACAGATTTTATTTTTTTTTCTCCAGCCGTCTGGAGTTTTTTTTTTGTTTTTTCTGTCCCCCCCGGCCATTGGACCTTACTCTAATTCGATGTTAATTAATGCTGATTTATTTTGTTTTCTTATTGTGTCTTATTTTTCTATTCTTTATTATGTAAAGCACTTTGAGCTACTGTTTGTATGAATATGTGCTATATAAATAAATGTTGTTGTTGTTGTTAAAGTTTTTACCACAATTTGCCTTACTGGACGGATTACAGAAAGAAAGGATTTTTTGGGGACTTATCTAAGCAACTCATACAGGCTTGTAACTGTTTCTGTTGCAAGGTTGTATCTAAGGCTTTTATTTCATTGCTGATAAGATAAAATCAGGTTCAATATCCACTCGTTGTCATAGGAAAAGCAAGGACAGCCTTACGTCAGCAGGGGTATATAATCCCAAATGAGGCAGAAAGTTCACTTTTTCACTGAAGCGTGTGCAGGAATAGTTTCCTGCTCCCAGAAGAAATAACATAAAAGTGGAAATTCACAAAAAAACAAGAACTACTAGAGAGCATTTAAACAACTGGAACCTCTGAACCTGTATCTGGACCTTTATCTCGAAAGTGTTAGCAGAATCACTGGCGTGTCAACATGTGTACTGGAAAGTGTGCCAAGTTTATTGGGGTATCTTTGTACCCCTTGGCAGTTGCCGCGATCATCTGTAACATTCTGCTCTTCTTTCCTGGTTGGGATACTAAATACGTGCAGGAGGATAATAAAGGTGGCAACAGCACCATTACAGAAGAAGTGAAGTACATGGGTGGTCTCGTTGGTGGAGGTATCATGGTAAGGAGGGGGTGAGTGGGCATGTGTGGATGACCTGTTTACAGGATTGATGTGAAATATTAGAAGATTCAATTTTGTAAAACAATATTCTGTTTATTTTTTATAACGCTCTCTCCTTCCTTTTATAAGCTAAGAATCCATTTTTTTTCCTGTGTGGGGTTGTAGCATATCTGGGCAGGATCAGGTGCAAGGTGAGAACTCACTAAGAAGAAGAAGCCATTCTGTTACGCAGTTTCGTTTAAAAAAAAGATATCAATATACACCAACAAAACTACAAATGTATACATTTAAGTATAGCCTTTCAAAGATTCTTAAAACTTTTAGAGTAATTGTAAAGGGAAGAAAAGAAAAATTCAATGTACAGCAGGTCTCAAAGAAAAGTCTCAAGGGACCACACGTAAAGGATCTGTAGAGCAGCTGCTCATTCAACCCCTTCTTGGCCATTTTGTGCAGACTACTGGAAATTCTTAGTAGAATAAGCCAGAGCTCATATGACGATAGAACATCTAGGATGAGATTCAGGAGGTCAGGAGGGATGCCGAGAGAATGAGAAAGTGAAGGCAGCCACTAATGGTTATGATTTCAAAAATTATTAAACACCCACACAGGCAGCTTTAAGAGATGTATGCTGGTTGGGCAAGCAAATAAGATGTCCAGTGTTCTCTTTACACAGGTCAGTGTTATTACTATCATTAAGCGATTTGACTAAAATGCCAAGACTAACAGAGACCCCCCTAATATTGGCAGGTAGATTATTTCAGAGTTTTAGTGGCCCTTGTGGCTTTTATTTATTCTTGGATTTTGTTTAAAAAAAAAAAAAGAATGCCTCTTGTAATTGTAGAGCTTGAATGATATGTAGTTCAATAAGGAAAAGGCAAGGTTTAATCACGAGGCGCAGAGAACAAGCTTCCCAGTTCAAGGTTCAAATCTTTAGCACCTGAAGAGCCATACTGCTACAGGCTCAATCATTAAGCTTATCGCCTTTACCAGACAGTGCTGAGAGAGCTGTTATCACACAGCGCTTCCTGTGACATCATAAAAGAAGGAGCGTTGTGTTAACAGTGGAGATTATGGAAGTCTAATGGGACGGTTATTAGCAGTGGTGACTCACAGATCTAGCTTTGTGGGCTCATACTTCACTATCTGCGTGAACTTCACATGTCCTCACTGTGTCTGTGTGGGTTTTGTGCCCACATCCTCAAAGACATGAGTGTTGGGTTAATGCCCAGACATCCAAACCTGAATTGCTTATGCTATAGGCCATGGCTAGTTACAACCTTCAAGTGGATTGAGCAGATATGACTATGCTATGTTAATTCTCCCGGTTTTCCCTGGCTTTGTATTCCATATTTGTTTGTCTCCTCCAAGTGTCCAAAGTCTTGTGAATTTCTAACAGCTTTTCATAGCTTTTTTCAGCTGGAGCTACTTTGCTGAGCGCTGGCTCCCTACATGTTTGGTCATATAATGCAGGGCCCGTACACAACTGGTTAATATGACACTGTTTGTTGTGCATGTTAAGACTCTTATGGTAGGTGTTATGGCCAGTGTGAGTACTTTATTTGTAAATGGGTTCATAAAAATAGAGTAATAAAATACAGGGCTTTGACTCAGTGTGGGGTGGAGTACTACAGTTAAAGTAAAAAACAGGTTTGTTCCAAAGGGACGATGTCCTCTGATTTTTTTTTTATGTGTTATCAGATTGTGCCCTTTAATTGATGCCAACAAAAACTGGCAACAGCTGTTTAAAGCCAGTCCATTACACCACATGTGACTAGTGTGAACTGGGCAAGGACCTCAAGGGTCTGAAGCTGATTTAACACAGACCCCTTGTGTCAAAAACCATGCAATTAATGGGAACTAGGACCAATGCTGCACAGAGACCAGTAGACAAAGGAAATGGAAACGTAACAAAAATGTTAATACTGAACAGTGTTAGCAAACATGCCAGAGAGTGGTGACATGCAAGGAATAATTTCACTGTACTCGATACATGTGACAATAATGTCCCTGTAATATGCTAAAGGCCTAATGGAAATAGACTCAAACCAGTGTGCACAGCTAACCGTTCATGGCAACGGGTTACTGGTTAGTGGCACAAAACATGGCATTGTTTATCTCATGAAAACAGAGTCCTACATCGGGTAGATGGCCTTAAATACCAAAAACACCCTCCATTTTGCAATAAAACTAGCAGGTTGGGACCTACCTGTGAAATACACATTCACTGGAGGCCAACACTTCATGGGGGTCCATGACATGTACACCTCTCTCCTGAGCCAGCAGTATCCATTGGAAACTGGAGACTGGAACCTGTTTGCTAAAAAGCCTGAATGACTATGCTAGATGTAAGAACTAATCTGGCAGCAACCGCTGATTTTTAGAAATAAGATTATTAACTGAGGATATTATCGGACAAGCTCATAAAATGCCGTCTGAAGCTGTGTACTAATATGATATTCAGTTTAATTAAGTAAAATGTCCTCTGGAGTGTTGGCCCCTTTTTCGCATTGGAAATGTGTCATTGACTTTGAACTTTGTGCTACATGCAGCTTGTGTAAAAGATAAGCAATCGATTGACTTCAGGACCCCCCTGTCATTTCATTCTCTTGTACAGGGTATCTTTGTGTTACAGCTAACAGGCATGTGCTGTGGTGTAAGTGGACCCTCATAATCATTGTAGCAGACGTGGGTCACAATGGCATTGCTGCCTTTGGCTGATCTCTGTTCATATATATTTTTTTTTTCTCTCCAGGTCTTGATCCCTGCCATTCATATCCATGCCACAGGGAAACAGGGCTGCTGTGCCAATCGATGTGGGGTAAGTTTGCCAAATGGGGAATGGGGTTGAGGGAAATGAATATGGCAAATAATGGGTGAAGCAAGTGGAGAAAAAGAATGGTTTCATGTCATACCTTTTGTATCTTGCAGATGTTCCTGTCCATTGCATTTGCTGCAGTAGGGGTTGTTGGCAGCCTTTACAGTTTGGTGGTGGCCTCTCTGGGCCTTGTGAATGGACCAACATGTCTGTTTGTGAACAGCACAAATCAGACAATATGGGGCACTCCATTTAAGTCCAACGAAGACTTTGGGTAAGCTTGGAGTAACACTAAACACTTAAGATATACGAATACACACTCCTGGATCAAAGTGGTGTTAAATCAGAACCTTTCTTCTGCAACCAGACTAAATGCTGGTAACATGTTGCCCATAAATGAAAAAACTAGAAACTCTTCATCCTTCTAGTCCTTATGACATAATGCACTTCATATATTTATTATTACTGTTTATCTATTTTAAATGTTGTTATGGACAGACCCTATTCTGGCAAGAAGGCAGGGACAATCTCTAGATGAGACACCAGTCTATTTCAGGGCACAGTCACACACACCCACCCATACTCATTTGTGCAGTCTCCAGACTACCCGACATACTGGTTTTTGGATGTGGGAGGAGACCCGTAGACAACATGGACACCCCACACAAATGGAACTGTGAAGCAGCACTACCCTGGTGACATCTTACCACCATAACTAAGATGGATAACTTGCAAACAAATTTGATCGCTGCTTTTGTTATGTGAGATAAACAAATCTGAAAATGAAAATTTGATATTTTTCCATGGGCACCACTAAAAATGTTCGCCTTCTGCTGCATGTCTTCTTTCCACAGGAATGACAGCTACTTGTTTGATAAAGCTTTATGGGACAAGTGCAAACAACCAGAAAACGTGGTTGAGTTCAACGTTATCCTCTTCTCCATCCTGCTGGTACTCAGCATCTTGGAGACGCTCCTGTGTGCCTTTCAAATGATCAACGGGCTCTTCGGCTGTCTGTGTGGCACGTGCGGGAAGAAAGGGGTGAGTACCTGTCCTTAGGAGGCTGTTCATGGGCCTCCTAAACATCATGGGTTCATGTTTTGTATAGAGTCATTTCAAAGAAAAGCCCATTTTAACTAGAAGGAAGAAAAAAATAGTCACTCTATCCCTAATCTGGGGTGTGAAAAAATCACAAAAGTAAATGAATGTTCAAGAAGAATGCTGAGCGTCACTTTTTTTTGTTTTTCTGTTTTTCCAGCAGCAAGCCTAAGACTCCATTTTAAACTCCTTTCACCCTGATGATGGACGCATTGATGGTCATTTTCCTGTTGTTTGACTGAAGGCACACACCAAATTGAGCTGAATGTAGTTAGTCATTTATGTCACGAAAAGAACTTTTTAATGTATGTTTGTTCCTTGAATTGTTTTTACAATTGTGCTCAGCAAATGTTAAATTCAAACACTGCTTTATTCTCGGAGATACCTAAACTGACAGCAAAGTGCAATTTACAAGGTGCCCTTCCACAGATAGGGTTAAGATGGAGTAGGAAAGTTGTGTAGGCTAGGGCCATCTTAACGTATAGGCACAATGGGCAATGGCCGAGGGCAAAGGGCCCATGAGGTTTCTGATGCCTATGCATGTTATCAAAACAGGGGCCACAGTGCACTACTTTGCTCGGGGGCCTATGATGCTGTGAAGACAGCCCTGGTAGGCCCTTCAGGTCAGCAGGTAACCAAAGCCATTACTGAGAGTGTTTCAGCCCTCATGCTTTTACAGAAAACCCCAACTTCTGCTGAGCCAGTCTTCATTTTGTGAGAGAAGACTGCCTTTATTTCACTAAAACCATGTTGTTTTTGGTTGTAAATACCAAAAAAATGACCACCACTCAGAAACGTGTACTTTGAACATGTGAAAAATCACATCCTGTGTGTTCCAATTTAACTCCTGTCCTAAGGGTGAAAGTGGAGGTGGCCGTCTTACAAGGGTCTTTATCGACCATTATCCTGTAAGATTGGCATTCCTAATGTCACTGTATATACTTGCAAACAAATTTAACTTTTTTTAAAAAAAAAACCTTAAAGCATTGCACTTCTACTTTAAATTTATCAATCCATCCTTCCATTATTTAACTGGTTGTCCAGTTCAGGGTCACAGGAAGCTAGTGATCACCTCAGTATTTGGGAATCAGTCCTACAGAAACCAACCAAGTTTAGTTTTAACAATGATTTACATAAAAAACGAAACAGATAAATAATAAGTAAATGTAAAATGAGAACAGGACAGCTTGGTCATTGATGAGATTTCTTTGTGGCTGTATTATCCTTAATGATTAAAGAAATGTTTGGTGTGCACCAGCTCTCTGCTTTTTAAAGGAGGACGAGGTGGAGGTGGAGGATGAGGAGGCTGCCTCCTGTGGCGAGTTGTTTGCACATTTGCTATGTGTGTGAAATGGTGTCAAGAAATGGAGAAGGTAAAGGACAGGATATATATTCAGTATGAAAACCTAAGTACAAGCACATGAAAACAATAAAGCTTTATCATTTAGAGAATACTGTTTGATTTGTATATATTGCATAGTACTGCTACGTTTTTATGAAAGAATGAAAATATAATATTGTATTACAGTTTAATGTTCATGCAGATAATATATATATTGTTGCATATGCTGCAATAAAAAGAGCAATATTTTAAAAGACACGCTTTGCATTTGTTTTATGTTTCGGTGTATTCTTTAGCAGACAATCTACCAAAATTATTTTACAATCCACAGACTGACATGGCAGCGCTACATGCTGAGCAGAGAACAAAAGCCAAGTGTTCCCCTGGAGTAAAGAGCATGTCCTGCTGTACCAGCTAAGGGGAATAAGTTGTGAGGTGAAGTAATGCAGACCTTAAAAAAATCTATAAGAATAAGTAGTGCTGATAATAATAATAGATAGATAGATAGATAGATAGATAGATACTTTATTAATCCCAAGGGGAAATTCACATACTCCAGCAGCAGCATACTGATAAAAAACAATATTAAATTAAAGAGTGATAACAATGAAGCTATAACAGACAATAACTTTGTATAATGTTAACGTTTACACCCCCGGGTGGAATTGAAGAGTCACATAGTGTGGGGAAGGAACGATCTCCTCAGTCTGTCAGTGGAGCAGGACATTGACAACAGTCTGTTGCTGAAGCTGCTCCTCTGTCTGGAGATGATCCTGTTCAGTGGATGCAGTGGATCCTCCATTATTGACAGGAGCCTGCTCAGCGCCCGTCGCTCTGCCACAGATGTCAAACTGTCCAGCTCCATGCATAGAGCCTGCCTTCCTCACCAGTTTTTCCAGGCGTGAGGCGTCCTTCTTCTTTATGCTGCCTCCCCAGCACACCACCACCTAGAAGAGGGCACTCGCCACAACCGTCTGATAGAACATCTGCAGCATCTTATTTCAGATGTTGAAGGACGCCAGTCTTCTAAGGAAGCATAGTCGGCTCTGTCCTCTCTTGCACAGAGCATCAGTATTGGCAGTCCAGTCCAATTTATCATCCTGTTGCACTCCCAGGTATTTATAGGTCTGTACCCTCAGCACACAGTCACCTCTGATGATCATGGGGTCCATGAGGGGCCTGGGTCTCCTAAAATCCACCACAAGCTGGTTTTGCTGGTGTTCTGTTGTAGGTGGTTTGAGTTGTACCATTTAATAACAAGACATGCTGTAAGCCTCAGTTGCAGCAAGTAGCAGGAATGAGACATAAGAGTTCCAACAAACAAGGCAGACAAGTTGATGAGAAAAACACAAAACATGTAGACAAAGATAGACTGACAGACTGAGTACTGACCAGACCAGGACAGCCAAGATTGACTGACATGCTGCTTTGCCTGAACCGTGCTGAGCTGCTTGAGCTGAACACGGCTGTCCCGTCACTGAAAACGCAAAAAGCAAGGTATCAGTTTTAGAAGTGAAATCATATTAGTTATGTCAAAGTTGCTAACCGATATTCTGCATGTACTGTAGTCCTCTGTGATGGCAGCCTCCTAAGATGCTTGAAATGTAACAGTGTCATTACTACAAACCAAAATGAGCAACTGCAAGCTTAGCAATTAGGAGAACAGGGATATTTTATTTCAGTAATAAACAGGGACAAGAAGGTGTTGTGAAACAAGAAGTGAGCATCTTTCACTGACGTCACACTTCACAAATACTCTTATGATTTTCAGTCATTGTGTTCTTTTATGTAATCTTAAGGAAAATCAAAGTGAGGTTTAGACTATCGTGGCATGTACCATTTACTATCAGTTGTGTTGTGTGACACCTCCAGTGATTCAGTCATACCACTCTTAACAGTCCCTATAACTCTCTTCAGTTCAATAAGACAAAATCAAACTGGTTTAATTTTCTCACAGTAAATAACAATTAGAGTTAGAAGCTAACGAGTGCTCTATCAGAACTACAATGCAAACAAGTCCCAAAAGCTGTGAAGAACAATGGCACCTGCAAGGAAAGACGGAAGGCGAGTATTCTGGGCTGTGCAAACAGACAGATTGTTGTCAGTCTTTGAAGCCAGCTACCATGTCACGTAGCTGAAGCAGAAATCTTGACAATTTTTAAAAAAAAAAAATAACTGCAGGAGATATTATTATTACTTAGCCGATGCCTTTATCCAAGCCAGCTTATAACATCTGATATACAATTGGTTACATTTCTTTTATTTTTCTAGGTAGGTAAAGTGACAAACTCATTGTCACACAGTGTCAGTAGGGGAATTTGAATCCACAGCCTCAGTCTGAAGTCCAAAACCTTAACCACTATGCCTGTCAATTGCACAATAACAGCACAGCTTAACCCAACAAACTTAATTGCCTGAATGGTCTCTTCTTCTTGGTGAAATTAACATGCCATTTAGCCCAGCATAGCTTGTCAATAGCATAACTCTCTTGAAGAAAGAACATCAAGTCAAAATTAGCCTTACTAATTTCTGCTGTTCGCGTGAATATGCATTGTGGTCTTCCCTATGTTTTGAGATCTACCACCAAGTAGCACATAAAATGCAGCAAAATCTAACAGACAAGGATAGACCTGGGGCTTCATAAAGCTTGCGTAAACACATTTCAAGCCTTGGGATTTATAAAAGAAAACTTGCGGGAACATGTATATGTTTATGGCAACTCTGACCGATGCGTATGCAACATTTCAGAGAAGCTGGGAACTGATGACACCCTTGACAAAGTATAGAAATGCAGCCAAACCAGCCAAATGACAAATCACATTTATAATAATTCATATCACCGAGCTGTTATTAAAATATGTGTTGACATGAGAAACATATTAAAGCTCATATGTGATGAATAACAGCAGTAAGTCAAACCCGTTTCCAGTGAGAGTTGGACTCCTCCAGGGCTGCCCTTTGTCACCAATTCTGTTCATAACTTTTATCGACAGAATTTCTAGACTCAGCCAGGGTGTTGAGGGGGTCCAGTTTGGTGGACTCAGGATTGGGTCACAGGATTGGTTTGCTTCATCAGGCCGTGATCTTCAACTCTCTCTGAATCGGTTCGCAGCTGAGTGTGAAGCGGCTGGGATGGGAATCAGCATCTCCAAATCTGAGACCATGATCCTCAGCTGGAAAAGGGTGGAGTGCCCTCTCAGGGTTGGGAGCAAGATCCTGCCCCAAGTGGAGGAGTTCAAGTATCTCGGGGTCTTGTTCACAAGTGAGGGAAGAATGGAGCGTGAGATCGACAGGTGGATCGGTGCGGCATCCGCAGTGATGCGGGCTCTGCATCGGTCTGTCGTGGTGAAAAAGGAGCCGAGCCGTAAGGCAAAGTTCTCAATTTACCAGTCGATCTACGTTCCTACCCTCACCTATGGTCATGAGCTATGGGTAGTGGCCGAAAGAACGAGATCGCGAATACAAGCGGCTGAAATGAGTTTCCTCCGCAGGGTGTCTGGTCTTTCCCTTAAAGATAGGGTGAGAAGCTCAGTCATCCAGGAGGGGCTCAGAGTAGAGCCACTGCTCCTCCGCATCGAGAGAAGTCAGATGAGGTGGCTTGGGCATCTGATCAGGATGCCTCCTGGATGCCTCCCTGGTGAGGTGTTCCGGGCACGTCCAACCGGGAGGAGGTCCCGGGGAAGTCCCAGGACACGCTGGAGGGACTATGTCTCCCGGCTGGCCTGGGAATGCCTTGGGATTCTCCTGGAAGAGCTAGAAGAAGTGGTCGGGGAGAGGGAAGTCTGGGCCTCTCTGCTCAAGCTGCTGCCCCCGCGACCCGACCTCGGATAAGCGGAAGAAGATGGATGGATGGATGGATGTGATGAATAATGATTTCAAGGGGACTAATGCTATGTATTTGCACTGAAGAACTTTTTTGTTTATTCATCAGTTTATGTCAGCTACCTGTTGTCACTTCTCAGGGAACTGGCCAACAGGTCAGGAATATCTCAGCCAAGCTTCACTCCATCATGTCTGCTGTGCTGAAAGCCATTTAACAACCAGCAAAGCGCTACAGCCAGTTTTTGTCAACATAAAAAGGCAAAATGCAGGAGGGTCTGGTGAAATTTTGTAATTTACTGCACTCATATTGCAATAAGGGCACCTATCAAGAATGAAGTTGCTTTTGCTAACTATGAGCAGTGGCATTCCATTCATGCAAAAGTCAGCTAAGATAAGTGGCTAACAAACGTCAAGACTCAGTGGCCAGTATCAACGCACGATTCTTTATTTTAAGGCAAATTAGCTTTGATGGATGTGACAGTACTGTTTCTGGTAAATGACTTGTTGGTAAGGTAACTGGCTGAACCTTTTCATGTGGCCTGGACTAGTCATTATAACAGCAATCATTACATGTGCCAGGTGATAGTGTCTACCTGCTCAGACGATGGTGCCTTACACCCATCCTGGACCACCAGAGTGCAGAGGAGAGGTAATTTAATGCTGTGCATTAAAGCCAGGTACTCTTGAAGGTGACATGGTCTTGACGTACCAGGAGGGAGGCTGCTCTACCAGCCAATGAAGTTCAGCAGCATCGTGACTGCATATTTAAAAGGTGATGGGGATTTACAAATAGTAAATTACATTGAAATGTGTGTATGGCAGGTTTTATAAACCTTTTTTTTTTTTTGGCGTGCATATTTTTTCTGTTTTTTTTGGCATGTTTTCACACTTGAACCCACGCAAAGTTTTATAAATAAGGTCCTGTCCTAAACATTTGGTCTGATCCTCAGGTATCCTGACCCCCAAAATTCAACATATGCAGGCTTCAGAGCCTACACATGCTCCAAAATATGCAGAAGGATCTTACATAATAAATGTCGCAAAATGTTTACAAAAAATGGAGAAGGGGAAAACCAGCACACCTTTGATTCAACAAAAAAAAAGATAAGAATGGTATATTTAAAAATAATTACAGAGATACTAAAAGAACTGCAAAAATTAAGGCAGTAGCATAATATAGAACAAAAATAGGTTTGCCAAAAAGGCAGCAGCTAAACAAAACCAGTACCTTTAAACAAGTCATGTAATATGATTTAAAAATCATCATCTACTTTATAATAAAATGCAACTCTGTGTGTGTGTGTGTGTGCGTGTGTGTTTCGGGGGTCCGGTCCCTCCAAGCAATCTGATTGATCAGGCTGGCCTTGGTCTGGCTCAACGGTAGAGGTGATGACATGATATTTTATGTGTTCAATTCCAGATTGTGTCATTTTGTTTTTATTTTTTACAAAACTAAACAGCTAAAACTGAGTATTTTAACAACAACAAAGCAAATAAGTTACTAACTGACACTGGGTTGCTAAATACTAATGAGGTGATACCCAAAGCACCTTCAAAGAAGGAATGTATCACCAGAATATGAATGATGTCTTCACAGTGAGTAATGGAGGAACAGTATACCATTGGTAATAGTCAAAAAGTGGACAGGAGGCGAGCAACAAACCTCACAATGGCAGAATCTGAGAAGCAGGCTTTACAGAAACGTAATCAAGAGAGGAAGCAACAGCCATGACAAATTGAGACACACAAGGATACAGACAAAAAGGCTTACGAGGACTGCTGAGGGTAAACGTAGATCAAGAAATATCAAGTGTTTTTACATTTATTCTATTACCTCTCTTCGACAGGTAAGGTAGCTGATATTAAATAAATAGAATGATAAGACTGAACCAAAAACATAATAAGATAACATGAAAAATGATATTTAACAAATAGCAAAAAGATTAAACAAACAAAAGATAAATTTGGACCAGGGCAACAACCCTGACTATACTAAAACAATCTGAGCCTTTTCTCTCAATATTCTGAATTTTTATTCATTCTCTTGACACCATTTTGATTTTTGCATGGTCACCTTTGCACAGCTGCAGCCATGCTGTTTATAGCTGCTGACACAGAGATCTCGCTTCTCCTGTATCACATGGCAGTGCCCAGCAGTGTGCGTCCGAGTTTCGGATCTCATGCTAAACCTCCAGCCTCTTTTCTTTAGCAATAGTGGAAGTTAAAAGGCGCTTCTGTGAAAATTTTAGTATTAATCAGTCAGTCATTATCCCACCCACTATATTCTAACACAGGGTCACGGGGGTCTGCTGGAGCCAATCCCAGCCAACACAGGGCGCAAGGCAGGAAACAAACCCCAGACAGGGTGCTAACCCAATGCAGGGCACACACACATACACACACCAAGCACACACTAGGGACAATTTAGGATCGCCAATGCACCTAACCTGCATGTCTTAGGACTGTGGGAGGAAACCGGAGCCCCCGGAGGAAACCCATGCAGACACGGGGAGAACATGCAGGATTTTTAAAATGTTTACTTTCCATCTCCTATTTATTTTGCATTTTGAGTTCTTGTACTTGGTTCAGATTGCTGTTTTTGCTTATTTTGATCCTCACTCACCCCCTAACTGTGCTCTTATAAACATGAATCCATATGCTAGCTTTTCAAGGATCAGTCATAACCTTTAGCCCCTGTTGTCTCTTAGGTGTTCAGTACAACTATCTCCCACACGAATCAGTGATATGTTTCAAGTGTCTATGGTTCTCTGCACAGAAGAAATAAATATAATTCACCCCTAACCAGACTCCATCTGTGTCCTGTTTTCTAGCTGAAGGACACACTTTATGAACAGGCAACCATATTGGTACTAAGCAAAGTGTAGTGTGAAATATTTTAATATGACTTGGGCTAACTCGCTGTAGTAAAGTTACAAGAAAACAAATTCTTCTTTCAAAGTTTCAATCTGTGTTTTGTTATGACCTTGAGATTTCCCAAGCATGTAAATCCCAAACAGTTCCAAAAATGGCAACCAGATAGGTTGCTAGTAACACACAGGTCTGTTTGTCAAAAATTAGCTCTGATGTGCATGAAGGCAAGAAAGAGTTGCGAGCAAAGGCAATCCAAGGAAAACAAAGTTCCAATATTCCAATATGAAATGCAAAAAATAGTGAAAATTCAGAACATAGAGGTTAAATATCTAGTAAACAGCAAAGCAGAAGAATATCACCACTCCCAGATACATTCCAATGAACCGCAAGGGACTGTGGCTTGCCCCTGCCTTTATAGGGCTAGGGGCCATCCCTTAGGAAATCACCTACAAAACACAAGGAACACAGCAAAGGCATAGGAAACACAGCAGATAATAAACAAAAGTAACATTAACATAAATCAATGACTCAAAGATTAACAAAAAAAACAAAAAAAACATAAACAATAATTTGAACCCCAGCTAGGGAAATATAACTTTTTTCTATTAGTCCACAAATAAGTTTTCATAAGCTGACATTAACATTAAATTTGTTTCAGTTAAACACATGGGTGGGTGAATACTAATTCAATATAAAAAGTTCAGTTGACATGGAATGAGTGGCTAATTTGGTGGCGAAGCTCCATTCTCTGATTTGAATAATACAATTGGATCAAGCCATGAGTTTAATTAATATTATTGATACATTAATTCAATTCAACTTATTGTCACTATAGCTTAATGTACAGGGGAAAATATTTGTAGCTAGTGTGGACTGAGCAGAAACATCTAAGAAGGAGTGAAAATAGAGTATAACATCATACAAGAAAGCCAGATTACTTTCATTTCGACAGGCCTGGCTGCATGTCAGTGTTTTTACTAACCAGCCCTGTGTATTGACTGATAAACTGAACAACGTGAATGCTAATACATATATTGTATTATTTTTGCAGATAGTTAGGGTATCTCAGTACATCATGGGACACACTCACTCACACACATGACTAGTTTAGTCACATCTACCAGAGACCACACAGCTCAGCACTCCTGCAAAGCAAACCGCTAACCATAAGCCTCATCCTCTGTTTGGTCTGCTGTGCAGAGCAGACAAATGTCATGTTTTCTGATATAAACCTGACAAAATTAAAAAGCTAAAAATACATTATTGATACACAGATCTCTAAAGGCCTTAAAATAATGAATGTTCCACATATTAAATATCATGCATTTTAGTGAAAGAAGAAATGTACTTTATGACACAGCAATCATGTTTCATATTCTTAGGAACACTATATTAATACTGGGTAGGGCATCCTTTTGCTCTCAGAACAGCCTCAATTCTTTGTTGTTTGAGATTCTGATATATGTTGACATGATCACATCATACAATTTCTGTCAGCTGCACATTCTTGCTGTGAATCTTCCTATTTCCCACCTTCCAAAGGTGTTCTGTTGGATTCAGATCCGGTGACTGGGAAGGACATTGAAGAACACTGAATTCATTGTCATGTTCATGAAAACAGTTTGAGATGACTTTTGCTTTGTGACATTGTGCATTATCATTCTGCAAGTAGCTATTTGAAAATGGTTAAAATGTGGCTACGAAGGGATGCACATGATCAGCAACAATACTGAAATAGGCTGTTGTATTCAAGTGATGACTGATTGTTATTAACAAGCTCAAAGTGTTCCAAGAAAACTTTCCCTACACCATTACGTCACCACCACAAGCCTGGACTGTTGATACAAGGGAGGTTGGCTGTGCGGATTCATGCCAAAATCTGCCCCTATTATCTGTGTTCCTGGGCAGAAAATGAGATTCAACAGGTCAGACTACATTTTTTTCAGTCTTCAGCTGTCCATTTCTGGTGAGCCTATGCCCACTGGGACCTCAGCTTTTTCTTCTTGGCTTACAGGAGTGGAACCTGATGTGGTCTTCTCCTGTTGTAGCCCATCCGCCTCAAGGTTTGGCATGTTGTGTGCGTTGTAAGATGCTTATCTGCTTGCCCCATTTGTACAGAGTGGTAATCTGAGTTACCATAGCCTTTCTGTCAGCTTAAATGACCAGTTTAGCCATTCTACTCTGACCTCTCTTATGGAAAAAGAACTGCTGCTCACTGGATATTTTTTTGATTTTTCACCCATTCTGAGTAAACTCTAGAGATTGTTGTGTGTGAAAATCTCAGGAGATCAGCAGTTACAGAAATACTTAAATAAGCCCATGTGGCACCAATAATCTACCATGGTGGAAATCACCAAGGTCACATTTTTCTTCATTCTTGTGTTTGATGTATTATGCAGGTGCACATAGGAGACAGCTGAAGGGCTCTACTGACTGTAAATCCACTGCCACACCATGGGTTGGTGCTGTGTCTTAACACTTGTCTCTCTTTCTCCCACTGCAGAATGGATGATTGGAGGCTAGAACACATCTGACATCACTCCTGGTATCTGTCCACCTGGACTCACCTCTTCATGCCAGGAGACGTGAAAGCCGAAAGCCCCACTATCTTCACCAGTTCTGTTTTGAACTCGTGTCTGCACTGAAAACTACATTATAATTGCGTGTTTTTTTTACTTTTGCTGCATCCGGTTACACAGTGTGGTCATCTTGGTACCCCAATTCTTTATCATTGTTCTTTCTTTTGAAGTTCCTCACCTGTATCTGCATGATTTTATGCATTGTGGTGCGACCACATGGTGGACTGATTAGATCATTTCAAGGATATGCAAATGTACAGGTGTTCCCAATAATTTCCTGAGTATGTGTATTGTGGATCTATAAAGCCTTTAAGTCTAAACCTGTGGCACCAACTGGGCAGATCCATCCAAAAGCTGATCTATCATACTCCCATCTTCAAGCCTGTTAGTAGATGGCAACAGCTGTCCTATCATTAGAAGATGTTGTGGAAGTTAGGGGGGTGGAAAGTTGTTATTTGTTAATAAATCTATCTATCTACCTATCTATCCATCCTGGTATGGATTCACTATTAAGAATCTAAAAATATGGCTGTTCACTGTCAAGTAATAAAATTGAACATTTAGGCCTCCAAAGACATTTCTTTATTACATATGACAATGTTTAAATATTTTACAATAGTATAAACTATTGTTACATAAATTAATGCTTCTACTTTAACGAAAGTGGATTCACTGGAAAAAGTATGGAATATACAGTAGGTATGATGTTAATTTCAATAATTTTCCTTAACTAAATGCTGGTCTGGCTATAAAAATTTAATTTAACATGTACCAGAATAATGCACAATAAGTATTTATGTTTTTGTATGATTGTAACTCTTAGGTAAAGTGAAGCAATGAAAATGAAAAGTTCAAAAGTAGACTTATTAACAGATGTATTAACTAAACTGACTGTAAACCCCAAAGATTATATTGCACTCATTTAATCTGCCTTGTGTTTGATGCTGCCAGGACAGGCTAAACCCTAGCTATAAACCACAGCTGGACTACTACATTCACACTACTACAATGTTTTTCAACAAAACCATCTCCATCCATGCTAAAATGACCAAAAACACATATGAAGTAGATATTTGCCTGCACAATGATGAGGGTGCATACAGGAGGGAGGTAAAAGACCTGACCATATGGTGCTGTAACAACAACCTCTCCCTGAATGTTGACAAAACAAAGGAGGTTATTGCAAAGGCTGTCCAAACAGTTAGCAGCGTCAGGTTCCTGGGTGTCCAGATCAGTGAATGAATACTCAAAAAGACACAGCAAAGTCTCATCTTAATGAGGAGCTTAAAGAGCTTTGGGGTAGGAACCAAAACACTAGTGAACTTCTACTACTGCACTATTGTAAATTATCCTGGCCAGATGCATTACAGTTTGGTGTGGTAACCTGACTTGCCAGGATCTCAAAGTCCTCCAAAGGACTGTCTTTACAGCTTCTAAAATTACTGGGGCTGACCTTCCACAGCTTCATACCATCTACTCTACCTCATGTCTAAGGAGAGCAAAATCCATCGTCTTAAATAAAAGCCATCCAGCTTTCCCATTTTCACTTCTGCCTTCTCTAAAAGCACTACCGGAGTTTCCCCAGTTGCTCCACCCACTTCAGGTACAACCTCTTTACCAGGCCAGATGGACACTAAACTCTCGGTAAACTATTCTTACATTCCCCATACTGTACCTACCTGCTGATTTACAGGTATGTGTAATTGTACAGTACATTACATGTATACTGCAATCTACTTTTTTTGTTTAACTGTATTTATCTTCTGCTACTCATATTTATTCACTGTATTGATTTATACATCATTATTACCAGCAGCCATACCACATGCATTTCAAAACAGGTCAACCACCAGAAGCATGTTCAGCTCCAGCCAGTACTTGGATGGGAGACCGTGTAGGAAAGCTTAGGTTGCTGCTGGAAGAGGTGCTGGTGAGGCCAGCGGGGGTGCTTACCCTGTGGCCTGGATGTGGACCCAAATGTCACAGTGCTGTGATGAGGACACTGCTCTGTAAAAATGGTGCCATCCATCAGATAAGACTTAAAATTGAGGTCCTCACAGATCTAATGTGTGGTGCGTGTACTCTTGCAAAAATAGCTGATGGTGCATCATCCAAGTGGATGTTACACATTAGTGGTGGTGGAAGTGGTTCCCAATAAGGAATTATTATTATAATTATTTTATTATCTTATTTTATATTATTGCCTGTACATACTTTCCTGCCCCCATCACTCTCGCTGTAACTATGACACAAGAATTTCACTATGCTCTTGCCGTGTATATGACAATGAAGATCTCTAATCAAATTTGCTAGACAAGAGCACATTGGCAGAATCCTAGATGGGATCATAATGCCACACACCATGGGATTTATTGCAAAACTGGTAGATTATTTGCACGTAGCATTCAAACTGTATGAAACACAATTTAGATGCATATAGTTAAGCAACATAATAAGCACCAAGCATCTCTTCTATGTCCACTACGTGGGTTGAAAATGCCGGGGTAGTGTAGACGAAAGGCAAAAATGGAGACTAATGTCTGCACATTTAAACAGAAACCTGGTAGTATGGATGTAGCCTAAGTGGTTCAGCTACAGTGGATCTGAGATTGTACTCTACTAGCAGTATCAAGACTAGACTATGTACTACGATACTACAGGGGGTGATGCTCAGGAGTAATTGTTGCAGTGAACATGGCTACTCCCACTGTGGTCTCGGGTTTATAGTCTGTATGGTCAGATTAGCGCCTGCACACCAGTAACTAATGCCGCTTGGCATTCTCCTATGTTTGAAGGGGCAGGGCACAGAAAGAAATATCCACCTCATGAAACAAACTTAGAGGCACTATTAAATCGTACATCTGCATCGATATTATTGGAGACATGTTACATTAAATTATGGCAAAATGTAATTAAGAGGTGAACTGCAGGTATATTGTAAATATTTATTTCTGAAATTATGAAAAGGCTTTGAAATTCTCATATCAGTACCCTTCAGTTCAGGTCAGGTTGGGGAGCATGCACTGGTACAGTGCATTGCTGCACCCGCCACACAACGAAACAGTTTAAGATCCTGGTTGGCAACCCCTCACCCAGACACGTGGTGCAGCTACACCTTCCGGAAACGACCCTCTATCTGCTGCAGCCAGGTGTTACGTGGGTGTCGGCTTGGCCAGCTCCAGCCACTCGGGTCTCCAACAATGAGGATCCTGCGAGTTGGATCACCCTCGAAGAATTGTGCCACATGGCCGTAATGCTGACACTCCCTCACAATGAAGGTAATGTACCTCATTCGGGACTCCATGAGAAACCGCTCATTCAACACAATGTCAAACCAACGGTACCCAAAAATTTTCCAAAGAGACACAATACCAAAGGAGTCCAGTCTTTGTCTCAGGTCACTGGATAGCGTCCATGTCTCGCAACCATATAGCAAGACAGGAAGCACCAGGATTCTAAAGACTTGGACCTTCTTCTTTTGCAAAGATATCAGGAGCGCCACACACCCCTTTCCAGCAACCTCATGACCTCCCATGCAAAATATCTCCTGGAAAATACTGAATTAGGTATTTAATACTGTGTTAATACATTCACGCTTTATCTTGTGTAATCTTATCTTTAGGTCTGATGTCTTAATTTTGTACTGTTGCTTGACTCATTGATTGAAGCAACATTATCAGGAAATCATATATTCAGCAATTATGGAGTTAACAGAAACAAAATGGAATAAGCGGAGAAGAATTTGAATAGTTACACATTACTAGAATTGCATCTTACACATTATAGCCCCTTTTATTTGATTCTTTTTCTCATTTTGTTCAATATATAGAAAAGCTGGGGAAAAAACACTTGCCAAGTCCCTGATAATTTTGATACTTGTCAGCCATTATATGCACCACTTATTCTAATAATGTTCATAATAACTTTTTCTTGAATCACCGGCACACCCCCCTCCCCATTTAAAGGATGTGGTCTCAGTCTTGCCAGTGGGCTGCTGCCAGTCAGACTTCTTGTTGCATCCAGCCTGTGACGCCCTCGCAGACAGCTGCCTTTCAGTCCCACCTTTACTCTGCTACAATATTTTCTTGCACACTGAACCTGAGCCTTAATTGCTTGCGACACAACCAGCCAGCCTTTATTGAAAATGAATAATAATAACGCCGTAGTATTGTAACAACTCAAGATTAACATCAAACTATGTAACATCAACATTCAATAGCAATTGTCTGAAAAGTGCACTTAATGCAGAAAACCTATCAATGAAATACACAAACTTTCACAATTCTCTTATGAAACAGAGTAAGAAAAAATGAATTTGCAGAGACATTGGGTCAAAGTGACTCAGTTCAGGCTCTTGAGGGTAAAAATTTGTCCACGATTTAAATTTCATAATAGTCCAGAATCCTGTCGAGGATTTTAAAAATTCTAAACATCCATGCCGGGCCCGCAGACCGGCTTTTAGTTTTACCTTTACAGATAACCATTTAAATAGCCATCGATTTTTACTGTACAACTAACTTTCAAGGTGAAAAATTTACTACGTGGCACTTACTGAACAATAATAAAGTGGCAAGAATCCCCAAGATATTGCAAAAAAAAAAAAAAAACGCAGCTAAATTACTAAGTAAACTGTTTAACGTAAAATTGATAGTATTAACTTGAAATCTTCGGTTAACAATAAACACAACGACGTTATAGTTATGTCACAGTGCAAAGAACAATAGTAACTGTATAATAAGTAACGCTGTGTCATGGCGTCCGAAAGTCAGACTCCAAATTTCATTCTAAGAATTATTTTGAGGTTAATATAGCAAAGGAAAACTGTTCAGCTTCCGGAAAATTCTTGTCTTTTTCATCTGGGCCTATTTCAGGAATGGGCCAAATGCTGCAGCATCAATAGCACCCACCTTAATTCGGCCCTGGGTTCAGTGAACAGATGGCTTTGTATTCATCTCTATTAGATAGAGACAAGTAGAAATGTCTACAAAGTGGTCAAATGGTTCTTAACAAGTACAAATAAGCTATAATTTTTTTGGGATTCGCCCTTGACAGAATAATTAATTACCAGGCTGCAGGAATGAAGCCCATGTAAAGTTTATTTAGATGCACCATTGCACTAAGGAAAGATTGAGAGAACAGCCATTACTATATCTGTTGAACATGAGTATGAAAAGGTCAGTCATGTCCCTCATGACAATTGCTAAAAACTTGTTTATTACTCATTTCTTGGAAAGTGCTGTTGAAAGAGTGGAACTCATAAGTCTATTTTGTGAAACATCACATCACAAATTGTGCAAGAATTAAACAATGGAAAAGCATGCAGTTCAGAATGCACCACAATGAAGTGAACTTTGTTATTTTCTTTTATGAAACACAGAACTTTGAAACCTTTTACTGCAATCAACAAGTCCTGAGAGATCATGTATGGCAAACTTAAAAGCAATAAAATTAATAAGTTAGCATAAAGGTGGGAGGAATGGTGGTTAGCACAGCTGCTTCACAGTATGGTCACTGTTTGCATGTGGTTTGTACATTCTCCCCACCTCAGTGTGGGGTTTTTCTCCAGTAGCATAAAGATGAGAAAGTTAGATAGTGTCACTACTCAGGAAGTTGCTTAGTGTGACACCACCTCCTTTATTCACACCTCCTTGCTGAGACAGTGGCAGGATTAGGCAAACCAATTCTGTCAAATTGCTAAAGAGCAATTCTGTATAGCTTAGCTGACCGAGTTGGACTGCTTGTATCCCCAAGGTCCTGGATTCATGTCCCACTGCTGTCATCTTAGGGAGAATGTGTGGTGTTGTCTCCCTGAGTGAATTCCTGAGAACAGACAGATAAGTTGGAGCTTTAAACAATCTGGATTGTGAGTGAGTGCATTCAGCAATGTACTCACAACACGTCTAGATGGTGGTTCCTTCCTAATGCTGCTGTGATGGGCTCTGCTCCCTTGCGATGATGAATTAAATTCAGCCTGTTGTAAAATTATAGAATGGATAAAGTTAAGCTAATCTATACTAATAAAAGGCAAAGCCCTCACTGACTGACTGACTGACTCACTGACTCATCACTAATTCTCCAAGTTCCCGTGTAGGTAGAAGGCTGTAATTTAGCAGGCTCATTCCTTACAGCTTACTTACAAAAGTTGGGCAGGTTTCATTTAGAAATTCTAAGCGTAATGGTCATAACTGGAAGCTATTTTTCTGCATATACTGTAATGGAGTTGAGCTCGAAAGCCGTGGGGG
>JANRMT010062791.1:119135538-119164940 GCA_026402145.1 Polypterus bichir lapradei
GGCCGCCATATTGAATTTTCCAAACGTCACTAATTCTCCAACTTCCCGTGTAGGTAGAAGGCTGAAATTTGGTAGGCCCATTCCTTACAGCTTACTTACAAAAGTTAAGCAGGTTTCATTTCGAAATTCTACGCGTAACGGTCATAACGATCAACAACGTCCGCCATATTGAACTTTCTTATTCATGGCCCCATCTTCACGAAATTTGGTAGGCAGCTTCCCTGCGCTAACCGAAACCAATGTACGTACTTATTTCGGTGGTATGACGCCACTGTCAGCCGCCATATTGAATTTTCCAACATCACTAATTCTCCAACTTCCCGTATAGGTAGAAGGCTGAAATTTGGCAGGCTCATTCCTTACAGCTTACTTACAAAAGTTAAGCAGGTTTCATTTCGAAATTCTACGCATAACGGTCAACAACGTCCGCCATGTTGAACTTTCTTATTTACGGCCCCATCTTCACGAAATTTGGTAGGTGGCTTCCCTGAGCTAACCAAAACCAATGTACGTACTTATTTCGGTGGTATGACGCCACTGTCAGCCACCATATTGAATTTTCCAACATCACTAATTCTCCAACTTCCCGTATAGATAGAAGGCTGAAATTTGGCAGGCTCATTCCTTACAACTTACTTACAAAAGTTAAGCAGGTTTCATTTCGAAATTCTACGTGTAACGGTCATAACGTTCAACAATGTCCGCCATGTTGAACTTTCTTATTTATGGCCCCATCTTCTCGAAAGTTGGTAGGCGGCTTCCCTGCACTAACCGAAACCAGTGTACGTACTTATTTCAGTGGTATGATGCCACTGTCGGCCGCCATATTGAACTTTTCAACAGTCTTTGTTACTTATGGGCCCATCTTCAAGAAATTTGGTACACGGGTTCCCAACGCTAACTGAATCCTACTTACGTACATATATACGTCCATAGCCTGCAGCTTGGTCACCATGTGAGGCGGCGTTGGGTCCCCCATCCCAACGCCTCCCACGTTGTTGGCTGCCTGTCTATATAAGGCCGTCCGTCGCTCCAGTCTTTACATTCCCTTCCTTGCTTCGCCACGGGATTCACGTCTCCCTGCTGATAACTACAGCCTTTTTGTTTAATCCACGGCTTCTCCGCTGTTTTATTGTTTGTTTATTACAATTATAGTTATTGTATAGGTATTTTACACTTACTTTACGTTACTCAGGTACCCATTTCCTTCATCATTCCAACCCCCATTACCATGTCTATCGAGGTAATCACCATCGATCAAAGAAATGTCACTTACCGAGTGGTTTCCTTGCCCGGAGATGGCACCTACCTTTTCCATTCTCTGTGTTACATATTGCACGGCCATATCAGGCTCACTCTTGATATCCGGAAGAACATTGTGTCTTATGTATTGAATGACTGGGACAGGTTCAAGGTGTGGACTGATGACGGTACAGGAGATAATTATACTACACAGGAGCACTAGAAGAGTGAAATGCTTAAGCCCTTCACCTATGGTTCTGCATGTGAGTTGATGGCTGCCGCTGAATTGTTCGGTTGGTGCTTTCAAGTGTACCGAAATGGTCAAATATTTTACACCTTTCGACAACCGCCAATGCCTCTTAAACATCTTACATTCACAGGTGACGATTTCAGTAGTGGACACTTTGATGTTTATGAATGTTTAAACTCTCAAAAGCTGGATGTGAAGTTATCGATGAAACCGGTTGTAAGCTTACAACGCTTGACAGATGCCGAATGTCACTTCAACACAAGTCCTGCAAATACTGTCGTAATTGAAACAAACCATGAACCTCAAACTGATTATGACAGCAGCAATCCAAGCTGTGAGATTTGAGACAAGATTACTGTTCACATGGCCAACTGTAAGTTGCATGCTCAAGAGTAAGCTCAGCGCACAGCTTGGTCATGTTACAACCGGATGGCCGAACTCACAATGTGGTATACAAAGAGATCCTTAACAAATAATTATTGGCATATTTTCCCTCAGTTTAAAAAGGTTAAATTTTCTTCTTAATAAAAATTTTAATGCAGTACTTCGCCGCTGCGAAGCGCGGGTATTTTGCTAGTATATATATATATATATATCACAGCGACACTCGTAACAGTGACAAAAACAATTACATTGACATGTTACGTTATTTTCAAAATGTTTCTCTTTCCTTCTTTAACACACTACTTCTCCGCTGCCAAGCGCGGGTATTTTGAGATATATATATATAGAGATATATATATATATATATATATATATATATATATATAGTGGTCCCCGGCCGGGACGCCCAGGAGGACCAGAGGAGGGCTTGTGCCTCCTCCAGACCGCGAGGGGGTGTCCGTCCTGGTTATATTGGGGGCCTCGGGTACAGGGCTTGGAAGCCCAGCCCTGTAGGGACCCGTGGCCACCGCCAGGCGGCGCCCCGATGCCGGTATATCCAGTGTGGTCCCCGGCCGGGGTAGAGCCCGGCAGGACGGCCAGGAGGACCACAGGAGGGCTTGTGCCTAATCAAGACTACGAGGGGGCGTCCGCCTTGGTTATGTGGGGGGCCTCGGGTAAAGGGCTTGGAAGCCCAACCCTGTAGGGGCCCGTGGCCACCGCCAGGCGGCGCCCAGGTGCCTGAGGAACATTGGAGCCCAGCACTTCCGCCACACCAGGAAGTGCTGGGGGGAAGACGACAAGGGACACCCGGACGGCTTCCGGGTGCGCAGCCGGCACTTCCGCCACACTGGGGTGTGACCAGGAAGCAGCTGGAGCCCATCCGGGTTCCCATATAAGGGGCCGCCTCCCTCCAGTCAGCAGTGGATGTCGGGTGGAAGTGGACAGAGCTGGATTGAGGACTGGAGGCGGCCAGGAAAGAGAGGCACAGAGACTGTGAGGCCTGGACATTGGGGGAATCGGTGCTGGAGGCACTGGGGTTTGTGAGCACAGTTTGTAAATAGTGTTAATAAACGTGTGTTGGGTGCAAAAATGATGTCCGTCTGTCTGTGTCCGGGCCAGCGTTCACAGTGGCGTAGTCAGCAGGGTGGGCCGTCTGGTACAAGACGGGGACCTGCATTCCATTATAAGAAGTCTGTGGACGGCCCGGCGCAGCAGCGGACCCCACACACTGGCCGCGGGAGCGGCCCGTGCACAACCCCGCGGGAGCGGTTAACCCCAGGGACCGCCGCCGGACCGCAGACTGGCCATCCCCGGGTGCGGAGGAGAAGGAACAGACGTCGCCAGAGTGCAGCGGGCTCCTAGAGCCGCGCCGTCAGGAAGGACGGCCCGGTTGGCGTGGCGATAGAGAAGGCCACACCGAGGTAGGGGCCTCGGAGTGACGGGAACCGGGAGGTGAGTGCCCTGCCCTGCGGTAATCGGCCCTTTGGGGGCAGGTATATCTTACTTTTTTCAGGGAGGGACGACCCGGATCCGCGTCGGTGGCAGGAGCACGTCGGTCCACGGGCTGTCGGCAGCGCGGCGGCAGCAGTGTAGGCTGCGAGAGCGGAGCCGCTGCAGCTCGGAAAGTCACAGCAGCTGCGAAGCTGTGAGGGGGCATGTCACCGCACCCAGAGCAGGGGAGATAAGATGGCCGCAGGCCGGATGTCCCGCCCGCTGACAGACACGGGATTGGCTGGTGTGTCTTGTGTGCCCGCCAATGATTGGATGGAGGCGGGACCAAAGAACGCCAGTCTCATGCCTGAGAGAGACCCGATTGGGCCAGAAGGAGTGGCCCACAGGAGACAGGCGTCGAGTGGAGCTGATGGACAGGTAAGCCCACCGGCGTCTGTCTCTTTGTTTCCACCAGCGGCTCGGCGCGAGTCGGAGGAGTCCCTTCGGCCCACCGAGTCGTCTTTATTGCAGGTGCTGGGTGATCTCATTGTCCGTTTGGAGCAGCTGAGGGGGAAGGCGGTCGCGTCGGGAGGGACGACGCGTCTGACGGAGGATCGGCGCAACGCTGGAGCCTTTGGCAATCGAGACACCGCGGGGAAGGTAGGTTGTATCGTCCCCGTAAAGCATAAAGGGGGATCTGCCGAACATGGCCGCGACTTATTTAAGGAGGACCGGCTTCGAGTAAGCGATCCCCCCACAGCGGACGCGGCGGTGCAGACGGCCGATCGGGCGAGGAGAGCGAGTACGCAGGCGCTGGCAGGACAGGGGCTGATGAGTGCCCTGGGTCCTAGCGCCCTGCGCTCCAAGCCCACGGCAGTCTCCTGTCGCTCTGCAGGGACGCAGACGGTGCTGGATTTGAGCTGTTGCCATGGTCAGACCCAGACCGTCAAGGCGTCCAAGAGGAGAAGGAGGAACTGAGGGGTGAATGCCGGGACCTCCGATAGGAAGGGGCGTCTCGCTGGGTGCGAGCGTCCGAAGGAAGGCCGTCCTCTGCGGAGGCAGAGGGAATCCCCTGGGCGGCTGGGCGAGCTGCCTGCGAGGGCGGTCCCAAGGACAGCGAAAGGACGGGCATGGAACCTGCGGCGGAGGACTCTAGCAGGCAAGTCGGGGGCTGTCGGAGGGGGGCAGGAGCACTGCCGGTACAAAGATCGACAGGACGCTTGGGGTGAGTGTCCTGGCAGTGCTTCTGGCTCTCCCTTTTCTCTTTTTGTAGGTCCGAGGCCCCGACGAGCGCTGGAGCCGATGTCGTTGGGGACCTGCCCTCCTGGAACGGGCCGCTCTGCGGGAGGGCTCCCCGCCGGGAGGCCGATGGTGACCCAGCTGGTGGGGACAGCGGGGGCGAGAGTGGCGCAGACCAGAGGGGCACGTTGGCGTCGGAGGGGGTGCTGAACTGAGATGTCCCAGGGTGCTGTGTTGGGCCCTGGGGACATAGTAGGACCCTCTCTGGGGACGTGCTGCCCTTTCGGGGAGTGTCGCTCGGACCCACGTGTCTTCGCTAGCGCCCAGGAGGACTTTTGCTAGTCTACAATAAAGGGTAAAGGACTGACAAAGGGGATGTGTGTATATTAGCCATGTAAATTGCTTTGATTTCTTACTCAATCTTTGGGAAATCAGTTCTCAGCAATAAGAATATTTGAGTTCTTTGCTATGAATGCATTTTCATTTAACTCCTAGAAAACAGAGCACCATAGATGAAGTGGAGAGGAAATTGTAAGAACGGAGAAGGGCTTTGGAAGACAGAGAACTGAAGATAAGTAGGAAGATGACACAATATTTGAGGTTTAATGATGATCAGCATTCAGAGATTAACCTGAAGGGTGAGCTATTGAAAAGAGTGGATGAATTTAAATACCTGGGATTAGTGGTATCTCAAGATAAAAACTAGATGCAGAGAAGACCCACAGAGTGCAGTGTGGATGGAACAATTGGAAGAAGGTATCAGGAGTATTGTGTGATCAAAGAATTAAGGCGAAGCTTAAAGGTAAGGTTTTTAAGACAGTCGTAAGACCAGCAATGATGTATGGATCTAAAACATGGGCAGTAAAGGGAGTACAGGAGAAGAACTTAGATGTGGCAGAAATGAAAATGTGGAGGTGGATGTGAGGAGATACAAAAAAAGACAGAATAAGAAATGAGACAATCAGAGGTACAACAAAAGTGGAAGGGATATCTAAGAAAGTACAGAAAAGTAGATTGACGTGGTATGGATATGTGATGAGGAGAGACAAGGAATATGTGGGCAAAAGAGTGATGGGGATGGAAGTACAGGAGACAAGAAAGTGAGGGGGGCCAAAGGGGAGGTGGATGGTGTCACACGTGTGCACTTAGGGATCAGATTAAGGGCTTTTGTGATTGTAATTCTCCACCGAGACATGAGGGGGCACTGTGCAGTTATGATCTCTTTTCTCCTTTCCCCTCTGCAGAAAGGAACACTAATGTATTTCCACTCGTAATGTCACTTCCGGGATCTGACCTCCTGGACCCACCTCTTCCTCCCAGGAATGAAACGCTATCATTTTCGCCAGTCTGACTCTTCAGCATGACACAATATTGTGTTATACAGTGCGTTTTCTTTTACGTCTTTTGCATACTTATTAATATATAAGGTTTGCTTTTGAGGTGCCCCAAATCTCTTTCTGTGGCATTTGTGCCTTTACAATGAATAAAGTAAAAGAAGATTTGAAAGAAAAGGGCTTGATTGGCGAAAGAGGTGCAGGCCCAAGCTGTTTAGAGAAAATTGAACAAGCTCATCAATCCCACATAGAAGTAACAAAAGATAAAGAGGAAAAAGAAGTCCCGGTTAGTGTTCATGTATCAGAAATAAGTTATCATGAGACTGATTTCTGTGTCTGGCTACTTTACATGTGGGGTATGAACATTCTCCCTATGTCAAGATTGACATTTCTCCCACATCCCAAAGATGTGTGTGGTAGATGAGTTGCTGATTCAAGCTTTGGCTTATCCAGGATGGGTTTCAGTCTTGGCTGGGTAGTGATGCACAAACCCTACTGAATTTGTTTCTCAACTCAAATTCATCAAAAATGAAGAAATGTTCAGGAATTTCTGCAAACTCTGAAAAATGCAAGGAAGTCATTTGGGAAGGAGACACTGAAGTAGTTTTAAGTGGAACACTGAACTAGTTTTGAGTGGATTACAACGGCGCAATGGTTTTATTTAAGTGTCTCTGAGGGCTGCTGGGCTGATTATTGTGGCCAAAAATGTGACTTGAGATGTGAGGCACCATGCCTCCCTAAGATCCAGTTAAACCCCAAGTCATTTATCTCTCACAGTGTCTCCCAGTCTCATATCTGTTAAAATTTCAGATATTTCCTATTGTTATTTGTATCATTTCAATGACATTTTGGGGAGTTTGACAACTGCTGTATTGCTTAATGTTTGCTAGGCAACTGACGAAGCAGTCACATGTTCACACTTCTGAGGTTAAATGTAAAAAATTTTCCTCAAAATCGTTCATTTGCTATCAAAGTTTGCCTTTATTATTTTGTTACTGACCCCTTTTTCTGATTTTTAGATTTTAGTCCTTGGTTAGTATTTTTACACTTTTGAAACCCAGGATGGACCCTAAGTTTTGATCTTTGCATGTCTCCTGGTGTTTCTTTTCTGGTCACCTCTATTATTTTTCAAAGTTTATCCCTGTGATAAATTATAACACTATCAATATGACTAACTAAAACTGACAGGGACCTGTAATGCAGGGGATCAGCATTACATTCTTGGCAGGCTGGCCCTGTGACTTCCTGATAAATGCTACAAAGTGATGTGCATAACATACCTGATCCAATAGTAAAGACACAATGTACAATGAAGCTATGCAGAACAATAAGTATTTTCATAATTTTCTCACATAATATACTCCTTAAATGAAAATAGTGCAAGTTTTTTTTTTGTTTTTAATTCATGTGACATCTGACATGCGAGTATATGCTATAAATTATTCACACACATATAAAGCAGATCAGACAGCACTGTAAACAGTAAGGTAGAGTACTTCTACACAAATTGGAGAAATAACACAGATTGGGTAGTGACATTCTCAACCAACGTGGCTACTATAGCTCTGTGATGTCACACTGGCCTTGTAAAGCATCATGATGCACTGGGCAAAAAACGGTTACGAGAATTTTCAGGAAAACATTCAGAGAACTGGTCAACACTATTGTTGGAATAGAGTCTGGTCCTGTACACCCCCAAAATGGATTAAGTGGGTTGTGCTATTTTATTAAACAATACAAAATGTAATGGTTTGCATTTTTCTTACAGACAGCAATAAACACTATATGTATTATCTCAAATATTACTTCAGAGGACACCAAAAGAAAAGTCAATTTTCATTAAAGGCATATTGTCGTAATTATGCTGACTCACCCACACTCTACAAAAGGGTTTCTTAAACTATGGTAGGTCACCACCATTCAGTCGGGAGTTAATGTTGTACTTAATGGTAATGGATTGAGGATGGTTTGCAATAAACATTGCTCCAAAGGTCATCCTTGAACACCCCCAACCGATTTTCCAAGGGAGAACACTGACAATTGACTGGACATTCAACAAGGAATGAGTCTCAAAGACACTACAAAGGGCAAGACTGGGTTGAGACAAAAAAAAGTTTAAGAAACTCTGCTGTAGGGGATGAAGTAGAAACCAATATTAGTTGTTTTAGGTAAATCAATTTTGATAACCACTATACTTTTAAATGACAAAGTCAAATAAGTGTTAATCTTTTGCCTGTGAACATAAAAAAGAAAGGTTATTAACTGATAATATGAGCAATCAGCATTAGCTAGATAACAATTAGATATTTTGCCAGAGTCAGCATTATCTGAGAGGGGAAGTTTTGCAAAGCAACATTTTGCTGAATGCTGTCAAGTAATTTTCATAATCTTATCAAATATAACCAAGGACAAGATCCTATGAAAATGCATAAAACTGGACTGAACACCATGACTTTGTTCTCCTACTTATATAAGCATCTTCTCTGTTAAATTTTTTTATGTTTAATTTCCTGGCTTCCCACCCACATCCTCTCTTAAGATGTATGTCTTTTTAAAGCTCAGCTAAATTTAGGAGCCTGGGTGAGTGGGGTCTGTGGTAGACTGGTGCACCACCCAGGGTTGGTTCCTACCTTATGTCCAGTGCTGTCAGGATAGACTCTAACCTCCTGTGACTCTCACCCGGATTAAGTGGTTTTAGAAATGGCATGCTGTTAACTATATATCATCCATCCATTATCAAGCCTGCCTAATCCAGTGCAGGATATCTGTTTCACACTACAGCTAGGATAGCATACTCTGAAGAGAAGGTGTACACAAATAAACTTTCACTTTCTCGGTTTGTGGTTCAAATGTAGTAAAAGACTACTTTTCAACTAACTAACAAGCATTCATGCTGCAGTGACCAAAATAACACAGCTTATCCATAGCATAAGGATAATTGACAATGGTTATACAGTATATAAATATATATAGCTGCAAGGCAATAAACAAATCACACACAACATAAATCTAACTTAAACTGGTTTTCTTCCCTTTCTCCTATAAAGTTAGTCACACTGTCAAATGTATTTATTTCTTTAATTAATGTCTAAAGAATTGCCCAAGGAAACTTTATTCATTCAGAAGCAGCCTTTTAATACTTTTGTAAGAATGGTGGTCTGTTAGTCGATTAGACAGATCAGTCCTTATCTTGTTGTAAGCTTCCCAGGGTCTGCCAGTTTGTTTGAATTTTCTTCACAGCTCACCATGACAACTCTTCTGTGTGTATGTATGTGTGTGTGTGTGTGTATCAAACACTCTCTGAAGCTGGAAGCTGCTGTGAACTAATGGAACGTGAGTTTAGTTTTTGTATTAAATTTGGAAACTCGTAAAAGCTAAAGACTTATCCTTCACATGGGTTGTTACTTTCAATAACACCAATGACCAGAAATACATGTAGTAATACTCTCACTGAGTAAATTATTAGGAACACATGTAACCCTGCTTATCCATGCAATTATCTAATCAACCAATCATGCGGCTCCATCACAATGCATAAAATCATGCAGATACAGGTTAGGAGCTCCAGTTAATGTTCACATCAAACACCAGAATGGGGAAAAAATGTGATCTCAGTGATGTCGACCATGGCACAATTGTTTGGCTGGTGCCAGACAGGCTGGTTTGACATGGGCAGCAAGCCAAACATTTGAGTATTTCTGTAACTGCTGATCTCCTGGGATTTTCACTTACAACAGTCTGTAGAGTTTACTCAGAATGGTGTGAAATACAAAAAAACAAGCTGGCAGAAAGGCTACAGTAATTCAGATAACCACTCTGCACAACTGTGGTGAGCACAAAAGTATCTCAGAATGTGCAACACTCCAAACCTTGAGGGAGGTGGTCTACAACAGCAGAAGACTACACTGGGTTCCACTCTTGTCAGTCCAGAACTGGAAGCTGAGGCTGCAGTGGGCACACACTTACCAAAACTAGACAGCTGAAGACTGGAAAAATGTAACCTGGTTTGATGAATCTTGATTTCAGCTGAGGTACACAGATGGTAGGGTCAGAATTTGGCACCAACAGCAGCAATCCATGCACCCAATCTGCCTTGTGTCAACAGTCTAGGCTCAGTGGAGATGGTGGTGGTGTAGTGGTGTGATGATTTTTTTCTTGGCACACTTTAAGTCCATTAATACCAATTAATCATTGTTTGAATACCACAGCCTACATTTTCAGAAAACCCATGTTCAAATGGTTACTTTCAGCATGAAAATGCACCATGTTACAAAGCAAACATCATCTCAAAATGGTTTCATGAACATCACAATGAGCTCAGTGTTCTTCAGTGGCCTTCCCAGTCACCAGATCTGAAACCAACAGAACATCTTTGGGATGTGGGAGAATGGGAGATTTGCAACATGAATGTGCAGCTGACAAATCCAGCCAAATTGCGTGATGCAAGCATGTCAGTATGGACCATATTCTCAAAGGCATGGGGAATCCAGGCTGTGTTGAGAGCAGAAGGAGGTCCTACCCAGCATTAGTATATTTTTCCTAATAATATGCTCAGTGAGTGTATGTTGGCTGACTTTACCCCAAATATGCTGTTATAAACAAATTAAACTCTTTCACTTGGATAGATTTACCTGATTTACATAAAATAATTTCTTAACTAAAACCCTCCACCCAATACCAACAAATTTTTTCAAAGAAGTATCGGGCGTGCTAATTGATAATGTTCTTGATATAGTAAATTCGTCATTAGATACGGGGGTCTTCCCAGACTGTCTTAAGACTGCTGTAGTTAAACCCCTACTTAAGAAACATAATCTCGACCCCTCAGCTCTTGAAAATTTTAGACCCATCTCTAACCTGCCTTTCTTAAGTAAAATTCTGGAGAAGGCAGTCATTATGCAGTTAAATGACCACCTCAATAAACATGATATTCTTGATAAATTTCAGTCGGGTTTTAGAACAAATCACAGCACAGAAACTGCACTCGTTAAAGTAGTAAATGACTTGCGGGTAAATGCAGACAGAGGCCATTTATCTGTTCTCATCCTCTTAGATCTGAGTGCCGCATTTGACACCATTGATCACAATATTCTTAGAAATCGCCTTAGTCAATGGGTGGGCCTCTCTGAAAGTGTCTTAAATTGGTTTGAATCCTACCTGGCAGGGAGAAAATTCTTTGTTAGTTGTGGTAATCACAACTCAAAGACACATGATATCCTATAAGGTGTTCACAAGGCTCTATCCTGGGTCTGCTGCTCTTCTCAATCTACATGCTTCTGTTAGGTCAGATTATCTCAGGACACAAAGTGAGCTACCACAGCTATGCTGATGACACACAGCTGTATTTATCAATAGCACCTGATGACCGCGATTCTCTTGATTCACTAACACAATGTCTGACTTGTATCTCAGAATAGATGAATAGTAACTTTCTCAAGTTAAATAAAGAGAAAACTGAAATCTTAGTGATTGGCAATAATGGATACAATGAGGCTATTAGAAATAAACTGGATACATTAGGATTAAAGGTCAAGAAGGAGGTAAAAAGCTTAGGGGTAACTGTTGATTGTAATCTAAATTTTAAATCACATATTAATCAGATCACTAGGACAGCATATTTTAAACATAGCTAAAGTTAGACCTCTTATATCATTGAAAGATGCTGAGAAATTAGTTCACGCGTTTGTTTTCAGTCGACTAGATTACTGTAATGCACTCCTCTCAGGACTACCCAAAAAAGACATAAATCGTTTGCAACTAGCTAGAATCCCAACTAGAAAAAGAAAATCTGAGCACATTTCTCCAGTTTTGATGTCACTACACTGGTTACCTGTATCATTCAGGATTGACTTTAAAATTCTGCTTATGGTTTATAAAGCCTTAAATAATCTCGCCCCATCCAAATCGTAACCTCAGATCCTCAAATGATTGTCTCCTTAGAATTCCAAGAACAAAACTTAAAAGTGGTGAGGCAGCCTTCTGCTGTTATGCACCTAAAATCTGGAATAGCCTGCCAATAGGAATTCGCCAGGCTAATATGGTGGAGCACTTTAAAAAAACTGCTGAAAACACATTACTTTAACATGGCCTTCTTATAACTTCACTGTACTTAAAATCCTAATACTCTGTATATCCAACTCATTATAATAACTATTCATGGTGGCTCTAAAATTGGTACTAACCCCTACTCTTTCTTCTTTTTCCTTTTCCGGTGTCCTTTTGGTGGTGGCGCATCTACTCAAAGCACCGTGATGTTCCAACAATGATGGATGGATTAAAAGCCAGAAGTCTGTTAACCATCAACATCAAGTGACTCCGTGAGAACCCTAACTACAAAGAGGACTATTTCATTTATGTTAGGTAGAATGCTCAGAGGTGACTGGGCGGTCCCGTGGCCTGGAACCCCTGCAGATTTTATTTTTTCCTCCAGCCGTTTGGAGGTTTTTTTTTTTCTGTCCACCCTGGCCATCGGACCTTACTCCTTTTCTATGTTAACTAATGTTGTCTTATTTTAATTTCTTATTTTGTCTTTTATTTTTCTTTTCTTCATTATGTAAAGCACTTTGAGTTACTTTTTGTATGAAAATGTGCATTATAAATAAATGTTGTTGTTGTTATAAACTATACCAGTTTTGAAACCAAGTATAAAGTAGCAGTGTACTTTTGGGTTGTGTGACTACTATTGTCTCAAAAGGGTGGAGGTAATGCTTTTTCCTGGTTCCTCCAGGGCCCAGGTAGAACTTACCTTTAGGACATGGAAGATGCTGACAAACAAAAGTTGTCTGGATGCTTTTCTATCTCTTGGTTTTAATTATTGATTGTGATTTTAGTCTTTGTCATTTCACACACAGTGGTCTTCTTTTGCTAATGTAAAATTCATCTGCTGGAACCTGCTCATCAGGCAACTTTTTTTTTTCAGTAAGATGGAAGTTATTTTTACATATGGTCTGTCTTGCTTGTGCACCTTGCTGTCCTTTACTGAGGCTGGACTCAATGCTACCACATCCAACTCTGTTATGGATGGTTTTCAGCTATCACAGCTGAGTAATGTAGGAGGGTCACTTCAACTTTCGTTATAGCCACACCCTTTGCAATAGGGTGCCTGCTACAGAGAGAGGGTAAAGAGCACGCAACTAGTGCTGGCAGAGGGTTGTAAAGGAAGGAGTGAATATTTGGCCATTGGCTACTTGTGCATACATAAGCCCAACTTTTTATTAAATAAATGGCACAAAGTTTTTTTTTTCCATCAAGGTTCACAAAGATGAGCCATACCATATTCCTCCCTGACCACAGTGGTAAATAGTACAAGATCAAGCTATCTCTAAGCCTTGGATATACCATCGCCAATGTCATTTAACTGTGATGGAGTCACAGATGTAGGTCCAGATGTTGCAATCCAACAGGAGGTCCCCTGTGTAGCAGTTCTGTGAAACTTGCACTTTGGAAGAAGTTATGTGTCAGGTGGTAGGGGGAAAAATCTCATGTGCCATGCCAAAGGAAAAATTACGGTTATTTATTTATTTATTGGAGTTTACCTATCAATGGCTAAATGAATATGATTTGCACCAGAAGAGGCAGATTCTGTATTCTGCTAGGAAGAGCAGTCAGCGAAGTCAAAAGGAGATGACATGAAGTTTAACCAGAGCAGCGATTACACAATTAAGCTAAAAGCAGTTAACATGGGCAGCATGCTAAATGTTTGTTTTGGTGCTATTGTAATTTAAATAGAAAAACAAAATCTTGAAGGTTTGCGCCAAATTATCATATTGGATTTTAGGTCAAAATTGTATTTTCGTAAAGGCTTACTTAATAAGCAGCAACTTGTGGAACCAAATCTGGAGTAAATTCTACAAGGACAATTTGGTAACAAAGTGTCAGACAAGAGGTGATCTACCAGAACTCATCTTTATGATTGGTTTTATAAAGATGACTTTATGCCCCTATCACTTGTAGTCCAGTATGGGACCACCTAGAATGATGCCAAGTATTTATTTTTTTCAGGTCTCACCAATACAAACACCAAGACATCCCCTAATATTCCTTTATGTCTCACTCATACAGATAGATTGTCACTATTATGATTTAGTATGTTTAAAATGGCAAAAGGGAATGAGGCTGCCTAGAAGACTCACAAATCAGGCCAGAACTTTCTGTAGCCTGTTTAGAAATAGGCCTCACTTCAGGCAGCCAGACCTCAAACCTTATTGGCTAGCTTCAGCCTACACAGGCCTGAAAGGGGTTTTGGCATTAAAAGATCAAAATATATCAGAAATGTCCCAAGCGTACATAAAAATGACCCTCTAGGCAAAGGAACTGTATAATCTCTGGCTAGATGAGAAAGGTCCAAAACAAAATCTGTATAAATTAGGGATTATTTATTCTCAAGTATTCTTATTCTCTTTGCAAAAATAAGATAAAAAGATAAAAATTTGCCTATAAAGGCAAAGCAGAGCAAATAAATCCTAATATGCAATTCAATAATTCAAAACCAAGAACAGAAACAAGAGAATCAAAATAAAAACAACATCCCCCCCCCCCCCCCGAAAATTCATTACATACAAACACTGTGCTCTAGAATGACAATCAATGAACCATTGAAGGACTTAGCCCCCAGTGTCAAATATACATGCTAAGGATGATTCTTCAACCGTAACATCAAAGTGGCCCAGCCTCCAGGGGTTCCACCCACAAAACACAAAGAACAAGGGAGGACACACAATCCATAGATAGTAAATAAATAGACTGAATAAAAGTGAGAAAAAATATTGCTTACTTATTAGGCTTACGCTTTTATCTAAGTCAACTTACCAGATGAAATTGGTTGAATTTCTTTCTGTTTTCCAATTGGAGCACAGGCAGACAAACAGACTGCACATGGTGACACAGTGTCAATACTATTGAACCCCCAACCTAAGGGTTTGAAGTTCAAAGCCTTTAACACTACACCACACTGCCTACATAAAGCTTTTATGTTTTAACCAGGGTTTCTTCGTTGGATTGTTTTTGTGTCCTTTTCATTCATTTAGTTAATATGTTTAATGTATGCATTTTGTTATGTTTAAAAATATGTATATACTGTTTCTTTAAATATGTGTATGTTCCCTGTATTTTATGGATGGTTTCCCAAGAGGTAGGGCCATCTGTTCATCACAGCTGAGGGACTTCTCCCAAATCCAATAAAGGCTGATGGGTACTGCAGACCCGCCATTCATTGAATGTGCTTTGGTCTCTTTGCAATCATTTCTTTTTTTTTTTTTTAGATTAACAATTTCTGTCTCAGTTTTAAGGATTTAGTTTTATAGTTTGGTATTGAAACCTGTTTGCTCAGAATTGCCTTTTAGGCAATTCCTTTTGCCTCATTTTATGATATTGTTTGTTGTTATTTTGTTAAATTTTGTCAATAAATCCTCTTTTATAAAGATTCTGGTGGACTTGTCTCTGTACAAGAGTTTCACAACAGTCCTTCTTCTGAGCAATATTTTGAGATATTTGAGGATGTCTTTTGCATGTTGAACTTTAAAAGTGCGTTTGACATGTTGAGGACTAAACAGGCCTGAAGCCTCCCAAATTCGTGTGGTCAGGTTTCAATAGGGTGAGACCTAGTTTTGGCCAGTTAGGTCTCTAGCTTGTTTTCTGTGGGCCATTTTGAAGGCCTCACCTATTTATGTTGTTTTTGTGTCAGAATCTTAACAAAAACATGCCAGACCTCGGGAATGAATCAGCGACCTAAAGACATGTAATAAACATCAGAAAATTAGTGATTTAAAATAAACAAAGAAGAGGCAGAAAAGGAAAATAACCATAAGACATGGAACACATCCTGGCTGAAAAATGACAGTCACCCAATGCTTACTAGGTGACAATTGAGAAAGTCACATTGCAAGAATGGTAAATGTAAAAACATTCATCCTTTTCCTAAGGTCTTTGTCCTGTTTAAAGTAACACGAGGCGGTGTCTCTCAGGAGCTTTGGGTACAAGCCAACAACCAAACCAGAATGGGATGGTTACCATGATGGAAATGTGTTACATAAAGATGTATCAATCATGCATAAAGTATATCACACACCATATTATTGCAATCATAAATAGTTTGTAACCTGGGAGATCAAGTGCGTAACACTTTGCACATTGAAATTACACCTTACCCAGCTCACTGTGTAACTCTGAGCAAATGATATCACCTGCAAGGTCACCAGATGTGGTACTAAAATAGATCTGGACTTTGAGATCATGGTCATAATGATTATATTAAAAAAAGACCGAGCTTCCCTTTATCTACCATAAAAGGACCTTGCTGTCTCACATCCTTTCATACCTAAAAAAGGAAGAAACACATAAAGGCCTGTTAAGCTCAGATTAGTAACAACTGCTCCCCGGTAGGTTAAGATCTTTGTTGTATAGGTCGCTACTCCTCTGCTTCCATGGTATCTCTACAACATGTACAATCCTGCTGATATGACTCCCGATTTATTTGCTGTAGTGTCATCAGCCATATTGAAACTTGGCAGGTGCGGCTGAAAGTCAAAGTGTAATAAACCTGTCTGAGGTTTAATGTTCAGTTAACTTAGCTGGGCTCATTACTTCCTTTTTGAAAGCCCCATAATCCTTAATCTTCATTTAGTGACAGTTGATGGTTATCCAGTACCTGTACCAAGACAAAACCTGAAAAAGCGAGCAGGGAGGAATTGGCGTGTACTTTTTCATCAGAACATCAGACCAGGTGAAACTTAAAATTTTCCTTATGGCATTTCTATACCGAGTTTCAGGAAGTAATTTGGCCAGCACATTGGGCACAGTTCTGTGCTTTTATAGGAGTGGCTGACCCACTTAGATTGCAGAAAACTGAATGGAAAAATTCAGTGTAGTGTACTGTTCTTCTTTGTGTCACTACTAACTGTGTATTATAAAAGTGTCTATTGTGTGAAAGTGATGTTAGGCTAAGGAGAAGACTGCACCGGAAATTTGGGGGTGATGTGGGAATAATGAATATAGAGATAAGATGAAAACAAGGTAAAAAAATACTTTTAGACAATAGCAATCTTAGTTAAATGCTACAGTGTAGGAGGATTCATGGAATCTTGAGATAAGGACATACAAAATATAAGGGCATTCTTACATTGTTTCTTTTTCTAAGAGTGCAGTGCACCTAGTCCAGACCAATTGCATTTTTTATATATGGCTTTTATTATCCTTTGAGCACTTTGAGCTACATTATTTGTATGAAAATGTGCTATATAAATAAATGTTGTTGTTGTTAAGCTATGCCGTCAAACAGAGACTCTGGAGGGCACCAGTGGCTATAAGTTTTTATTCTAGCCAGTTTCTTAATTAGCAGCCATTATGGTTCCTTTTTAAATTTCACAACCTTTAATAATTTTTTTTTCCTTTAACCAGCAGCAAACAATGAGATGGGAAGAGCCGCAACAGATGAAATGATAACTTGATCCTCATTTTGTGCCTGTGTGTCCACCATGCAATATCTGTTTAAAAAAATATGTCAAAAATGTAATTTTTTTGATTTTAATAATATATATATATTATATATTATATATATAATAGATACATGGCAAAAAAAAGTGAGAGTCTGATATATATCGATCCCCTTTTGGCCCATAAACCAAATAAAAAAATTAACATGGATCTGTCTGGTGTTGCAGAATGAGTTTTTAAAAGATATAAAATCCAATAACAGGTTTTACCAAAACAAAGAACAAACTTCTAATTAAGAGGCTGTCTAAATTGAAAATGATGACCTTCCAGGAATTAAGTTTCTGTTCATCTGTTGGATTGTTTTTCATTCATTCTTATTTAAATGTGGGTTAAAGGGAAAAAAATGGTCCTGCATTTTAAAATGGAGGTCAATTAAAATTAAGAACAAATGTAGGATGTTCAAATAGCAACAGAAAATGGCTGGGAAAAGAACCTGAAGCCAAGATCAGAATTTGATGCCACTGCTTTAGGATTTTTGGGTACTCATGTATAATGGTTTTCCTCCAGCAGGAGGCTCCAAAGCACAAGTTTTGGAATACCTGACGTATATAACAATACTAGCAAAATACCCGCGCTTCGCAGCGGAGAAGTAGTGTGTTAAAGAAGCAATGAAAAAGAAAAGGAAACATTTTGAAAATAACGTAACATGATTGTCAATGTAATTGTTTTGTCACTGTTGTGAGTGATGAGTGTTGCTGTCATATATATATATATATATATTTACACACACACACATAAACATATATATATACATATCTATACATATACACATATATATACACACACACATATATACATACATATATATATCTACATATATACACATACATATACATACACACATACATACATACACACACGTATATACACACAAATACATATATATATACATACACACACACATATATAAACATATATATACATATACATACATATCTACATATATACACACACAGCTATTTCGTATCAGTGCAAGACGCTGCTTGTTAAAATGGATAACTCCCGCTCTTACGTGCAAGTCTGCGTGGATATTATTGTTCAAGTTCTATTTAAATTTTAAATAGAAGGAATTTTTATTTAGTCGACAGAAATATCTTTGGTAGGAATGGTAAAAACAGACAGGAATATTATTCCTGAATAAATCAACTCAAACCTTAAACAACTTATAATATTTTGCTCTCCATAAAAATATATCCTGTCTAAATTATACAAGTTAGAAATAAAGTAAACGTTAAAAGAAGAAACATTCAAATTTCTTTACTCTTATGTAATTTTATATAAAAAATAAACTTAGATTTTAAATATCCCAAAAGATTTTGCTCTCCATAAAAATATATCCTGTCAAAATTATACAAATTCAAATATGAACATGCTGCATAACAAAACCTGGAAATATAAATAAAATGTGTTCCTTTCAGCAATAACAAATCAAATCATTCAGTTGTCTTTGCTCATATGTCATTTTAGAGCTGGACGCCTGGCATCTTTTTTTGGCAACAAGTTCGTTTATGTTTGGTGTGAGGTTCTGTGTTGTGGAGATTCTCAGGATGGACTGCAGGTGCTCATCAGTGAGGCGACTCCTGTGTGCTGTTTTGTTAGTCTTTATCACTGAGAAGAGCTTCTCACACAGATATGTGCTACCAAACATGCACAAGGTTCGAGCCGCATGTAGACGGACTTTTTTTGTTCTTCAAAGTCACCAACGCGCCGTGCGCTCAGTTTATCAGCAAAGTGCGTATTTGGGAACACCGTAGTGACGACTTGGTTCAACATTACTTGGCAACAGGGAAAGTGGGGCAAGTTGCACTGGTGCATTTGTGTCTCCCATAAAAGCAGCTTCACTTGAAATCACTTTGTGATTGTGCACGGGTAAAAACGTCCGCTGAAGTGTCAGATTCTTATTTAATTCTTCTGCTTTCTGTATCTTCTGCATTGCATTCAGGTCTTTCAGGTTATCTTGATGTTTTGTCTCATTGTGCCGTCTTAGATTAAATTCTGTAATTACAGCCACATTAGCTCCACAAATGAGACACACGGGTTTAACGGCAATGTCACTAAACATATACTCAGCCTCCCATCGGTTTTTAAAGGCTCTATTTTCAGAATCAACTTTTCTCTTAAGCATCGTGTGGGCTAGCTTCGCAATAACTTGCAAGCTAGACTTGATTAACGCTGTAAGTGTTCAGCAAGGCAGGTGAAGCGCTGCATTATGGGATCTGTAGTTTATTGTGTTACCAGCGCTTCATATACCCGGGCCATTAATAACAATAATACAGTATATAAAATGATCTCGCGGGCCGGATATAATTACACGCCGGGCCGGATGTGGCCCGTGGCCCTTGAATTTGACACATATGGACTAAATAGAACTTGAAAAAGATATATTTTTTCGTACATCGAGCCCGCGTGCTAATGTGGTTTGGCCTGCATGCCTCAATAAGTGACCCTCCCCTCGCTCTTACTTTTTTACCGTTCATCTAATGAATACACTGAGTATGGCTTTACCAAAACAATCATTGATTGCGAATAAAGTATTCATTATTCGAGTATGTAGATCAGGGTACATATATATATACATATATATATACCCGCGTTTCGCAGCGGAGACGTAGTGTGTTAAATAAGCTATGAAAAAGATTCGTTTCTTACTGCATCAATAAACAGCTCGTCTTCTTCTTTATCTGAGACCTGACACACTGCATGCACGGGTTTTTTTTTAACACTGTCTTCCTTTAGCGGGACATTCACTTTTTCCACCGTGTGCTTTGTTTCTGCAGTAGCTGTACTTATTACATACTTATCTTGTATGTATCAGACGCTTCATATTTTTTTGCTGCCTTTTCAATTGTGTAATTCGGTTTTTGTTCAGCGCTCTTCGGAACTCTTGCTTTTTGTCTGTGCACTGCGTCAGTTCACATGAGCCGCTCGGTGTTCATGCATCGAAGTTTCCCAGCTGTGCTGTTGCCATGTCGTGCTATGTCCATGGCTGTATCTTATGCTACCGAAGTCCCGGTACTTAAAACTTTCTCTCGCAGTTTCGCTGAGTTTGTGCCAAACACCACCCTGACTATCTCATCTTCTTCTCCATAAGCACAGTCCTACACCCGTGAATATTTACCCGTGGCAGATTGCTATTGGATTGCCGCTGACGGACGGCCTTATATGGGCAGGCACTAAATTACAAACGCCAGCGGCAGCCTGTCTATGAACTTAATTTAAAGTGTAGGTTTACACTGTGCTTTGTTTCCGAAGTAGCAGAACTCATGAATATGGTTGTATATATCACTCGCTCGCTTCTTATTGTTTCGCTGCCTTCTCAATTATATAATGCATGTTTTCTTCAGCGCTTTTTGGGGCTCTTCCTGGTTTTCTACGTACTGCGTGATTACGTGGGAGGCGTGATTATGTCAAACTCCGCCCCCACGGGTTTCAAGCTCATCTCCATTACAGTAAATGGAGAAAAAACAGCTTCCAGTTATGACCATTACGTGTAGAATTTCGAAATGAAACCTGCCCAACTTTTGTAAGGAAGCTGTAAGGAATAAGCCTGCCAAATTTCAGCCTTCTACCTACACGGGAAGTTGGAGAATTAGTGATGAGTCAGTCAGTGAGTGAGTGAGTGAGTGAGTGAGTGAGTGAGGGCTTTGCCGTTTATTAGTATAGATCAAACAATTTAGAGTAGCAAAGGTCTCCAGCCTACCCTAAAAAAAAGTAGGAAGCAAACCTGCAGAAGGTGCCAGTCTGCCACAGTATCAACTGTCACACACATACTCAGAGAGCAAATTTAAAATCACCAGCTTATTTAGAGAGTGATATATGCAACAGATGTTAATAAACGTCACTGGGCTAAAAGGATCAACAGTAATATACTATCAAAAAGGGTGACCACACTGGCAAAAAAAGTTTTTTTTTTTTCACTCCCAACAAAAGCTTTAGGTGTTCTTTACAGATTTACAACTTCTTTTTTTAAATGCGCTTTTCACTGAGTGCAGATGCAGGGAACAATTCTCAGCTAAAATACAAATATAGATTATACATATAACTAAATACTGGACTGGTACACATATAAAAACAGATCTGGTAAAATACACAGAGAACAAGTTAGAAACTGATTAAACCAAAAGGGTAACCAACAATATCTGTCCATTAATTAACTAACTATGGCCAGTTGACAATGGAGGAGATTCAAATTGTAAAAGAGAAAGTCAAAGCAAAGTCAGACACAGTCACAGTTCTGGAGATCTTGGCCGACAGGCCACCTACCCGCTCCTCTGTTTTCTATAGTGGAGTTTGTGCTGGATGTCCAATCTGATGAGATCATTTCATCTGATGATTCCAATGCTCCTTTACCCAAAATGACTTTTCAATACACAGTAGGGCTATCCTGGCAATAGAGAAGTGGCACCAAGTGCCACATCCAGATAACAAGTAACTAAGCATCTTAATGATTACTTGAATAATCATTCTGTTCTTGACAAGTTTCAGTCAGATTTTAGTACAAAACACAGTACAGAAACAGAACAGAGGAAGGTTGGTAACAGTTTATTAATATACTTATATTTCTGTACAAATGTCAAATGGAGATGCAGTATGCACAGCTGATCAGCAACTCTACTTGGGGTATTCTGCACTAAAGTAGTGAGTCCATAGACCACTGCACAGCTTTGGTGTCCTGTAACTAAAAACTCAACCTCCCACTGTTATTTTATTAATTCTTGCAATCATAAGTAGGCCAGCATCATGAGATCTTAGTGTATGATCAGGTTTGTAAGTAATAATAAGTTCAGATAAGCAAGCAAGACCTTGGCCATTTAAGGCTTCATATGTTAAAACGAGGATTTTGAAATCTGCTCTAGACTTAGCTGGAAGCCAGCGAAATGACTTAAGAACTGAAGACATGTGTTCATATTTTCTGGTTTGTGTATTAATTCTTGCAGGAGCATTTCAAATTAATTGAAAGCTGCATGAAGAACAATTTGAATAGCCTGTGAACAAAACATTACAGTAGTCAATACTACACCCATAAATGCATGAATTAATCTCTCAGTGTCTTGCCTAATTAAAAAAAAAAATCTTCCATCATTTTTAAGATGGAAAGAATATGTTTTGAATAGATTTGAAGGATATGAATCTAATTATGAAAACAAAATTACTCTATCACTTCCAATGTTTGAGAGACAAAGGTTTAAAATGAAAACACACTATTTTAGAGAAAAAAATACTTAGACTTGCAAAAATGCAAAATACATCTATAATTGTTTAAATATAATTATTTCTTTCCTCTGAAGGTGCTTTATAGCAGAGTTACCAACAAGTGTCTGCTAACATAGCCTCACTCCACTTTCCACTTGTAACATCTCTCTATCAGAGCAATGCCTTGGTGAAACCTCTTCCTATGTTCATCTGCTCCTGAGTTATTGGGGAAAACCCCAAATGAGAATGTATTAAATGGACTTTTAAAGACATGTTGCACTCAAGTACTTGGTGCATTTTTAAAAACACTGCTTCCTTAATTGCACTTTATTGTGTGCTACGGCTCCTTGTAGAACCTTTGTTGGACAAAGAACCATTTCAATCTAAGGAAGGTTCTTTGCACATTAAATTGGTTCTTTGGGCTTTGACAATGTTCCTAATATGTGGATACAACGGAAATAGCTAGCTACACCAGCAGGATTGTAACTGATCAAGAAAACCTGAACTCAGTTTGTGTTATTGTATGTAGTAAAAATCCATTTAAATCACAAATCTGTTAACATCTATTCATGGCTATTTATGGAGACTTTTATGGATCTAAATCAGGGGTGCCCAATGCGTCGATCGCGATCGATCGGTAGATTGCGTTGCATTCAAAAAAAATTTTTTTTAAACGTTAGTCTATAATATATCCTCCCTATGGCATTTGCCACTTGATTGACATACAGAGCGGCCGGTCTGAGATCTCTTCTCTTCTAACACACTGGTAATCCTGCACGCACCATCAAACACGCAAGCTACTGCAAAACTCTGGCTGTGATCTAGTTAGCTTTTCAATTTATATCGACTAAAGAAGGGATTTAAAAAAATTGTTTGGGGAGGGTATGGATTGGATGTGGAATTGGAAGAGGATTTTTTTTCTCACAATGTCACAATCGAAGTGCGTTTGTCTGATCTGTCAAACTATCATTGCTATTCCAAAGAAGGAAAATGTGGAAAGGCACTTTCGAACTGTTCATAAAAACTACGAAACTGACGTCCTTCTTAAAAGCGATCTGAGAAAGAGAAAGGAGAGGGAACTAAAATCACAGTTAATCAGACAGCCGTCATTTTTCACTCGGCTGAATTCAAAAGCTTCTTGACTGCAATATTTGGCTCTACTTATTTATGCGAGTCAGCCTTTTCCCACATGACGATTATTAAATCCAAATACTGTAGTGACCATAAATGTAATGAATTGTTATTGTGCCATAAAGGTTATTCAGTTATGCAAGGTACGACAACATACATTTTATGTATAAAGTATACTCAGTATATATAATTTTTAATGTAGGTAGATCATTTCAACCTGGTCATTTTAAAAGTAGCTCGCAAGCCAAAAAAGTGTGGGCACCCCTGATCTAAATAAATAAAAGTACTCTGTGCAATTGTTCTTTTAGGAACCAAAAATGGTTCTCCTATGGTATTGCTCTGGAGAACCACTTTGACACCTTTATTTTTAAGAGTGCAGAAAGAGAGAAGATCCTCAACTAATTCCTTATAGTTTTCTGCTTTTGTATTCTTAAGATTGTATTCTATTTAAAATTGCTTAATATTTACCTGGTCAATACTTTGAATGGATCAGCCTGACCTTGCATACTTCTGTAAATAACATTTAAACACCTTTCTCTATTCTGGATAACAAAAATACATCTTTCTAACCTTTTACATATAAAGTCTCGACTATTTGGTAGTAATACGAAGAGAGAAAAAAAATAAATGATTGAGAGCAAAAAACATGTAGCAAATACTTGATGTTGGGTTGTTTCCACCTGAACTAATGTTAAGAACATGGAGGACTCTCATTTTACAGCTCATAATATACAAATAATATTCTGAGCATGAAAAATACTTATGCCATAAAACATAATGTAACTTATTTTTACAGAATCAACAATTTTTTTTCCCAAAAACGCTGTTTTTCACTAAATTTAGTACCTCGTGGAAACAGTTTGTGGTAAAGAAATTCCAATTTCAGAAATAGATTCAGCACACCTAATTTTTTTTTTTTGCTGACCAGTGTCATTAGTTTTTGAATTATTCTTCGGTATGTAATAATTTAGAGTTTTAGTAGAAAAAGTTAAATTTGCATATTGTGGGTTGGTGAAAACAAACTGACTTCAGATAAGGGTTGCTATCTCTACAGACAGGAAGCCTAAAGGATGGGGGATGAGAACAACAGCACCATGAAGATAAGAATCCAGAAAAGAATTTCTGAAAACTGCGTACCAGTACTGAAAGGTGAGGTAGAGTTGATTTGGTCCTTTGACTTGCAAGCAGTGCAGAACACACCAGCAAACTACCATTTACTGACACACTCCCACACTCAAAGCTATACAACTATGCAAGGGGGCCATAAAAACTCAATAATGTTATGATGTGAAAAACAAATTGTTTTTACACATACTGTAACTGAACAGCTGCCTCCCAGTGTAGGTCTCTGTCAAGAATAATATCAAGGGCACTAAATGCTGCTCATCAATAAGGATATGTTTATTTTCCTTAAAAGACAAAAGAGAAGGTCAAATAAAGGCTTGGATAAAGGGCTAACAAAAAACAAGAAAGGAAACACAGAGCAATAAAAAAAAAAAAAAAAAATTCCGCTTGGCCTCTAAGTCTGACTGAATGTTACGTACTTCAGTTATTTGCCCATCTTCAAATTATCACAACAAAGTAATGTGGTGTAAGCTGGCTTGCCTGCTCTCTACGGTTAGATCTGCCTTGGGCACATGCATCTCACTAATGTACTTGAACAATTCTGGTTAGCTTCCTCCCTGGCTACCAAGAGCTCTTTCCACCATTCACAGTGACATGTCCTACTGCCTTCTAGTGGCTTATCTTCTGAGACTGGTGTGCTGAGGTGTTCTGTTACTGCCAGTGAGGGTCTCTGTCTTTTCAAGAAGCTTATCATAGGACTTTTCCCTTCCCTTTAGCCCTCTAGTGCCTCTAAAGTTTCTGGGAACCTTTTTGTCAGTTGGGAAACTTGACACAAAATATACCATGTTGCTTAAATGTTTATGAATGCTAAATGAAATTATTTGGTGCATTTTTACTATGAAATCATTATTTAATCATTTTACATTTATTTGTGTAGCAGATACTTTTATCCAAAGTGACTTACAAAAAGTTCAACATAATCAAGTAAACATCATCAGCTACTCCTTATCATTCACTGCCTTAAACTGGTATAACAGATTAGTGTTAACTTTCTATCCATTCACCCATTCAGATGGTGACAGCAGTCTAAGCAATGATGACTGCAATCCAAGCCTCAATGCACCAGGCCCTCATGACTCCTCCTGCAGGTGGAAGGCCCCCCGGAGAACAGACCCATGCTGCTCCTTTGGACTGTGCAGCACCAGGTTCCACGGGTAAAGGCCTGACCACGAGGTGCTTGCCCCCATTTAGGCCTGGCTCCAGGGCATGGCCTGTTCCCCTTTTCCGGCTCAGATTACTAAATCCTAGTTTGGACTTTTCACAGAGGTTAATATGAACTGCACTTAGTCTGGACCAATTGGCCTTGGGTGACCTTACCAGGGCCGACTGCCCCAGACAACATAGCTTCTAGGATTATTGGAACATACAAACCTCTCCACCATGATAAGGTGGCCTTTATCTTTACATCGTCTTTAAAACAGTCAAAGTTGACAAATTCTGTGCTTTATTTAAAGGAAAAGAATTTGAAAAATAAGAATTATCTCTTGTCACGGCCATCTTAACACATGGGCACGCTGGGCAGTTGCCCGGGGGCCCCACAAGCATAGGGGCCCCATGCTAATCTATGTATGTCATGACTTGCTGAGTGGTTGTGTAGGTAGGGGCCCCAGGGCACTGATTTGCCCGGGGGCCTATTATGCTGCTAAGTCTGGCCTGTCTCTTGTGTAAAAGTAAGAAAGCCATAAGATTAATTAGCTTAGCCAACAAATCAAGTCTAGTCAGATTTAAAGAGACCTCAGAAAGAGTATTGTGCATATACAGCAAAACATTTTGGTAATTATTAGCTAATCATCAGATAAAATGTCTAGAAATGGAGAATATTTTAGATCTGCAGTGGATATCAAAACCTGGAGCTATAAAGGCTGAAATTAAAACAAATCATGTTAGAACTACATTATCATTAAGACGATCTTGTAACTACCAATATTTAACTGAAAAACATAATAACTTTCAGAAAATATCAAAATGAAAAAGTAGTGCCATTAGTTGCTTAAACTTTATAATGGCGTTGACGTTTAACCAGTCACATCCCAGATCTTTTACAAATACAAAGGTAACTGATCTCTACTTGACATCAACTGAAGTGATTCTTGTCATTCCTAAATAAAATTAGCTGCTCCTGTAGGATTTATCTGGAAGTGTTTTGCTCGCACATTGCAGAGATATTCATGGTCCACAAGCAGCTAAAAAAAATATATGTGATTTTACAGTTTAAGGTTACTGATTAGGAGAAGTATAAAAAAGAATCTCAAAGACATCACAAATATCAGGAAACATTGTAGAGACCATTGTTATAAAGTGGAGAACATATAGTACACCCAGGATGCTGGAAAGATCAGGTTACCCTCAGAAATTGATGACTGTACAAGGAAGTCTCCCTGATGAGCTAATGTCCAACCTTAAAAGGAACTGCATGAATATTTGGCAGGAACTGGCCACACCTTACATACTGCATCAATTCTGAAAAGTCTGATAGGTGAAGTAATGGGGCAGGATGTAATCCATTTTTTTCAAAAAAGAATATCCAAGTTCATACAAATTTTACAAGAAGACGTATTGACTCTCCCAAAACCATTTAGGAAAATGACATGATTTAAAAAACCAAGGAAAACCTTTTTAGCTTTAATTGTAAATAATATGTTTATCCCAAAGCCTAAATAATTAATTACTTAAAGAAAGTAACACATACACTGGTTTCACAAAGTATTCAGACTTTTACTTTCAGTACAATTTAATATGTCGCAAGTTTAATTTGACATTGATAAATTAGTCATTTTTGACTACCAAACTATGCTCCATAAGGCATAACTACAAAGTACAATTATGTTTTCTGAAAGGTTTGCAAATTTATTAAAAATCAAAAACTGAAATCTCTAATTCATATAAGCATTTGGACCTTTTGCTCTCACTCTCCAAAGTGTGGTCTTGTTTCCTTTAATTCTTCTTGAGATGGGTCATGTCAGGACAAAACTGAGCCATGCAGTCCAATGAACTCTCTGTAGACCTGCACAATCAAATTCTGCCGAGGAATAGATTAGGGAAAGGGTATAAAACTACTTCTAATGCTTTCTGTGACCTCAGGAGAACAGTATCCTTAATAATTGTAAAATGGAAGAAGTTGAAAACCACCAGGACTTCTCCTAAAATTGTGTGCCTGGTAACTCTGTATATCCAGGCAAGAACGGCCTTGGTCAGGGAGGTGACCAAGAACTCAATGGTTACTTTAACAGGGCTTCAGACATCCAATGCTGAGATGGGAGAACTAGTCAGGACAACCATCTCAGCAGCATTACATCAATCAGGCATTCATAGCAAAGTGGCTACACAGAAGCCACTATTGAGTAAATGTTTACTAAACTGCATTTAAAGGACTCTGAGAGCATAAGGACTGTCCTTGACTGGTTCGGTTAGAGTTCAGACTTAAACCCCATAGAAACTCGGTTAGGAGACGTCAAGATGGCAGTTTACAGATGCTCCCCAACCTAACAGATCCTGAGAGGAGGAAAATGGGATAAATTACTATAAAGGATGGGATAAACTGCCTAAATTCAGGTGTGCCAATCTTGTAGAGTCTTGCTCAATAAGACTTAACACTGCAATTACTGCCGAAGAGGCTTCTACAATTAAGGGTCTGAATACTTACAGAAATGAGAGATTTCCGTTTTTGATTTTTAATAAATTTGCAGACCCTTCTGAAAGCATGTTTTCACTTTCTCTTTAAGGATTATTGAGTGTAGATTGATGGATAAAAATGGCAAACGTATCCATATAAAATTAAATCAACAACAAAATAAAGTGAAAGGGTCTGAATAGATTCCTAATCCACTGTACCTTAAAGCATGGCTGTGGGAGCTCTATTCTTTGAGGCTGCTTCTCTCCAGTTGGGAGAGAAGCTCTAATTAAGAATAGAGGGAAAAAACTGCCAAAAATCTCATCTTTCACCACAAATAGTCTGGAGCATGCTGGAAACCCAATCGATGGCAAAAAAGCATGGTCATTGTTTTGAAACAGCCCAGTCAGCAGCTTGACTTCAGTCCTATGGAAAAAAATCTATGGTCTTTTCATGAGGGAGTCATGCATTACAGATGTGAAATTGTGTGAAATGATGCAAAATTCATCTATATGATGTTGATAGAGACTTATCAAAAGATACCTTAATACTATCAAAGAAAAAGGAGCTTCCATTAAGCATCAGTCAAAGGATGTGCGTACAAATACAATGGAGTTTTTAAAAAATTTTCATAAAAATTGCCTATTTGTTCCTGATTTCTTATTCTTTTGCATGTTTGTCACACAAAATGCTTCTGATCATCAAACACATTTAACCATTAGTCAAATATAACACAAGTAAACACAAAATGCAGTTTGTAAATGGTGGTTTTCATTGTTTAGGGACAAAAAAAAATCCAAACCTACATGGCCCTGTGTGAAAAAGTAATTACCCCCTGAACCTAATAACTAGTTGGGCCACCCTTAGCAGCAATAACTGCATTCAAGCGTTTGCGATAACTTGCAATGAGTCTTTTACAGCGCTCCGGAGGAATTTTGGCCCACTCATCTTTGCAGAATTGTTGTAATTCAGC
>JANRMT010062791.1:119169940-119241265 GCA_026402145.1 Polypterus bichir lapradei
AGGGGGCAATTACTTTTTCACACAGGGCCATGTAGGTTTGGATTTTTTTCTCCCTAAATAATAAAAACCATCATTTAAAAACTGCATTTTGCGTTTACTTGTGTTATATTTGACTAATGGTTAAATGTGTTTGATGATCAGAAACATTTTGTGTGACAAACATGCATAAGAATAAGAAATGAGGAAGGGGGCAAATAGTTTTTCACACCACTGTATATATGTGTATATATATTGTTACACACGTGCGCATTGGAGGCAGCTAAAGGGCTTGAGTAAGGACAGTTCCGAGACACACCAGGATGTGGCAGAGTGCACTGACTCTTTTTCTCCCTTGCCTGCAGACCATTCACAGGAGATTCCACCTGGTTCCCTTGACGTCACTTCTGGGACCAAGCCAATGGAAGGAGACCTGGCCGGCTCTGGCCCTTGTGATGTCACGTCCGGCCTCGCACCAATGACAGAAGACCTCCATGAGCCCGACCCCTTTGACTTCACTTCCTGTCTTCCCCTTTAAAAGCCTCCACCTTTTCCCTATTCCCTCAGTTCTGTATTGGACTCGGTTTTGAGCACAACAGTGCAATCATTTAAAAGACGATTTGCAGCCAGGATACCAAATTATACGGGTGGCTGCCCCAAACCTTGCTATGTCTCATTGTGAGTTTTGTGACACTGGCGTAGTCGGCAAGTCCCAGAGGAGAAGGGGACAGGACCTACAATATACCCAGGTGGGATCGTACCGGGGCCAAGTTTTCAGGTGGGGAGGGTGTCCCGTGGTTCGGCGAGACCCGGTACGGGCTCTGCTCCCGGCACACTTAACCAGGCAACCTAGAGAGGCCAGGGAGTGTGCGGGAGGGGCTCACAGAGGTGGGCTATTTCGGAGCGGGGAGACAAAAGGGGCTTACTATGCTCTCTTGGAGGAGACTGCCCGCTTCCCTGTGAAACCAGAGCCCCAAGTACCACCTAGGGGTGCCCCAGACTGGCAGGTGGAAAAAGTAAAGAAGTGGAGATTGGACCCAGAGCGGCCGACCCTCAAACAAGCCTGGTCCTTCTGGGCAATGGTAGGGCAGTGGCTGCGGCCGTTTGAGAACAAGCCCTACCACATAATAGAGCAGGTAGCTTGCTATCTGCTCCTGAAAGCACTTCCCCATGGCTTCACCCAGCCGGTCTGGGGCAAGCAGTTTAAGAACATGGCATAGCTCATAGAGCTTCTGGAGACACAAAGGGCAGCCTCACACTCTGGGGGAGCAGAACCATCCTGTTGTCGAACTCAGCTGGAGTACGTCCCAAGACCTAGCCCCCCCCCCCCCCCTCCCGTACAACCCGGAGCTTGTATCGGCGTCCCCGGAGCCGTGGGCGTGCAAACCGCTTGGAGGCAAGGAGGAATGCAGGTGGAGGGCGGGGAGGGGTTGGTGTGCTCTGGCTAATCCGTTGGCGGTCCCACATACTGGCGTGGTGATCGTCAACGGACACAAGACCACAGCCTTATTTGATTAGCTACATTACCATTGTCGCCCGCCGGTTTGTGTTGCCGCGACAGTGATTAAAGATTAAGACCAGTATAACCTGTGTCCATGGAGACATCCGTTGGTACAGCGCCGCCGCTTGTGTCATCAGTTACGGGGGATCGGTACAAAAACTAACCGTGGCCGTCCATCCGAATCCACCACACCCAGTGATACTAGGGCGGGACTGGTCTAATATTTAAAGCGGCGAGACACATACCACTCCTGGGGTTAACTTGGGCCTAGTTATGGACGGGGATGAGCCGTCTCAAGCTTCCTCCACGCCGTGTAATCAGCTGGCAGAGAGTGACGAAGTGGTGGCCCTGAGTGACGTGGCGACTCCCGGATCATCGTGTACCGACACGTCATCCACCAGCGCTGCGGCAGAACGGGAGGCAGCCACGCCCCTTGAGGTCAACGCCGATCCTCTCTCACTCTTGTGGTTTCAATTTAGAGAGATGCCGGCTTCATTTAAAAGGAAGCAGTGGAACGATGATTCCCTGAAGTTTGCAAAAAATGCAGTGGTCCTAGTCAACGGCCAGCGCACGAACCAGTCGATGCCACAGGGTCCTCACTTTGTGTTGGAAAATTACCACCTTTATCGGGTAGCAGTGCATGATGGGCAGGAAAGACGGCTACAGCTAATTCCGCGGACCTTCCGGCGGCAGGTCTGTGAGTTAGCACACGCCCACCTTCTAGGTGGCCATTTGGGCACTGAGAAAACCCTGGAGCGGATCAAGCTCTGCTTCTACTGGCCGGGAATCAATGAGGAGGTTTGTCGCTTTTGCACTTCTTGCCCGGAGTGTCAACTGCAACAAATTCCTAGGAGGGACCGTGCTCCTCTCGTTCCTATTCCCCCGATTGATGTTCCCTTCCACAGAACTGGGGTCGATTTAGTTGGACCCCTAGAGCCCTCAGCCCGAGGACACAAGTACATTTTAGTCCTTGTGGATTACGCTAACAAATACCCTGAAGCTGTTCCGTTGCGCTCAGCCACTTCCAAAGCCATCACACGGGAATTACTAGGGGTCTTTTCGCGTGTGGGCACCCCCAAAGAAGTCTTGACAGACTAGGGGACGCCCTTTACCTCGGAGACGTTCAAGGAGACTGCCAAGTTACTGAGAATAAAGCATTTAAAGACCGTGGTATATCACCCTCAAACCGACGGTTTGGTGGAGAGGTTCAACCAAACTCTCAAACAAATGCTGCGTAAGGTGGTCAGCGAGGATGGATGGAACTGGGATCAGCTCCTCCCCCTCGTCCTTTTTGCCTATCGGGAAGTCCCTCAAGCCTCCACGGGGTTCTCCCCTCTTGAATTACTGTATGGACGATAACCCCGGGGCATATTAGACATCCTTAAAGAAGGATGGGAAGAAGAGGCTCTTCCCTCTACAAATATATTAGAATATATTGCGCAGTAAGCGATAGATTTGGCCCCTCCTTAAAAAGCACATGGAAGAGGCTCAAGCAGCACAGGTCCGTTATTACGACCGCGGCACATCTCTCCGGGAGTTCCGCCCGGGAGATCAGGTCATGGTCCTAGTACCTACCTCCCACTCTAAGTAACTTGCCCATTGGCAAGGTCCTTACGAAGTTAAGGAGAGGAAAGGACTCGTTGACTGTTTGGTGATTCAACCCAATCGTCGGCCAAGGGAGCGGGTTTATCATGTAAACCTGCTGAAACTGTGGAAGGACAGGGATCCCGATCCCTCCTCTGGTCAGCCCCGCTCACTCTTTGCTCGCACGGCTAGCCTTAACTTCGGTGCGGATTTAAGTCCCAGACAACGACGGGAGCTCGAAGCAGTTATCCTGTCTGTCCTGGAGGTAGTGAGTGAAAGCCCTGGACGGACCTCTCTGGTTGAGCACGACATTGTGACAGAACCCGGGGTTATAGTCCGGGAACGTCCGTATCGGCTTCCTGAGGCAAAAAGGGCTGAAGTGGAGCTTGAGATTAAACACATGCTGGAACTAGGTGTGATCGAGGAAAGTTATAGTCCCTGGTCCAGCCCAATTGTGTTGGTCGCTAAGCCTGACGGGAGTTGGAGGTTCTGCAACGACTTCTGTCGGCTTAATCAAGTCTCCCAATTCGATGCTTATCCAATGCCACGAGTGGACGACCTCCTCGAGAGGCTTGGACAGGCTCAATATTTGACCACACTGGACATGACAAAGAGGTACTGGCAGGTTCCTTTAACGGACTCCGTGAAGGTTAAGACCGCGTTTAGCACCCCTAACGGACACTGGCAGTATTGTGTCCTTCCATTTGGGTTACACGGGGCTCCAGCTACCTTCCAGCGTCTGGTGGACAAAGTGTTCAGGCCTCATAACTCATACAGTGCTGCCTACCTGGATGACGTGGTCATCTATTCCAGCACATGGATGGAACACCTACAGCAGGTAAAAGCGGTATTGCAGACACTTGGTGAGGCCGGGCTTCAGATCAATCCCAAGAAATGTTTCTTCAGATTGAGCAAAGCCAAGTATTTAGGCTACCTGGTGGGTCGGGGTACCGTGAAACCACAGTGCTCCAAAGTAGATGCCATTTTGAAATGGCCCCGTCCGTGAACCAAGCGGCAGGTCCAAGCCTTTCTCGGGTTAGCGGGATACTACCGCCGGTTTGTGCCCCGGTTCTCAGAGAGAGCGGCGCCCTTGACTGATTTGACAAAGAAGAGGGCCCCAAACATTGTGGTACGGACTGAAAAGACAGGTGCTGCATTTACTTTTCCTTGCCTTTCATCCTCCAGACGGAAGCTTCGGACACAGGCCTGGGGGCAGTGCTGAGCCAAAACGTCGATGGTGCGGATCACCACATTATGTTCCTGAGCCGGAAACTGTTGGACCGGGAGACCAGGTATGCAGCAGTGGAGAGAGAGGCTTTGGCGGTTAAATGGGTGATTACTCAGCTGAGGTACTACCTGCTGGGCCGGGAATTCACCCTTGTCACGGACCATGCTCCTTTACAGTGGATGACCCTGCACAAGGAGTCGAATCCGCGGGTCACCAGGTGGTTTCTTGACCTCCAGCCGTACAAGTTTTCGCTTGTTCATCATAGGGGCACTCTTCACGCCAACGCCAATGCCCTCTCTTGGGTTCACGACCTCTCGGTCCGGGTCGCCTGACCCGATGGGTCTGGGCTGTGGGGGGGGGGCCTTGTCACACACGTGCGCATGGGAGGCAGCTAAAGGGCTTGAGTAAGGACAGTTCCGAGACATGCCAGGATGTGGCTGAGTGCACTGACTCTTTTTCTCCCTTGCCTGCAGACCATTCACAGGACATTCCACCTGGTTCCCTTGACGTCACTTCCGGGACCGAGCCAATGAAAGGAGACCTGGCTGGCTCCGGCCCCTGTGATGTCACGTCCGGCCTCGCACCAATGACAGGAGACCTCCATGAGCCCAACCCCTTTGACTTCACTTCCTGTCTTCCCCTTTAAAAGCCTCCACCTTTTCCCTATTCCCTCAATTCTGTATTGGACTCGGTTTTGAGCACAACAGTGCAATCATTTAAAAGACGATTTGCAGCCAGGATACCAAATTATACGGGTGGCTGCCCCAAACCTTGCTATGTCTTATTGTGAGTTTTGTGACAATATATATGAGGAGTCATATTGTTGACCCAAGCATGCTGGGAAGCTGTATACTTTTATTTTAACACAATTTTTCAAGCACAAGACATTCAACCGAGTTGTACAAATTCATTTTCCAGAAAAACATTGGCTTCAAAATGTTTTGCATCCTTACAAATAAGCCTCTCTCAGACAGGATAACAGTTTAGAGTGAACCTTACAGCACTCCCCAGAAAAGAACACCTCAAAATCACTGATAGTCTTAGGTGTGTGATATGCTCTCTTCAATTCAGACCACAGGCCTTCAAAAGAATTTGAGCCTAAACTAGTGATTATGCATTCTCACAAACATTTCTGTATTATAAGCCCAAAGTATGGCTTATTACATATGTTTTGCTCAGTCAGCCAGGGCTGATGGTTACAAGGAAGTACTTCAGTTTTGGTACAAGTAATATTGAGGGTTAGAGGATTTTGGAGTTTGGTGATGCAATAGAAATGGTTATATAAGACACTAATGAAAAACAAGAAGGAAAACAAGATGGTGACATTTGAATCTGTTCATTAAATAGTACAACTCAGTATCTGTTATGGAGGGGAGGTGATCAAGGAGTAGTGAAAAATGTGAAGATGATCCCTGGAAATCTTGTATATAACAACACAGGTTGATAGTTGGAGATTTTAAATATGAAGGCATAAAAAAGTACTGAGGTTGAAGGTCTTGAACTTGAAAGAGGAAAGTATGAACATAAGCTTGCACAAACATTGGAAATAAGAGTGAATCGGGTTTCTGAAGCATCAGGTGTGAATGGTTAGTGAGAAGCAATGAAGAATGTCTACTTGAAAACAATGGAAAAGATCTATAGATAAACAAACATGCAGCTGAGACACAAGGCGATGTGGTACAATGCTGATACAGAGAAGGCAAAAAAGGTGAAAAAGAGATGCTATAAGAAGTGGTACAAAGGAAAGGTAATGAGGTGATGTACTGTATAAGGAAGCCAAGGAAAGCAAATAGTTAGAAAAGCAGTTGCAAAAGCATGAGAGGCCAAGCTATAGTTTACAATTGTGCTGCAGAATGAGGAAGGAAAGGGGAATGTGTTCAGGATCACAAAGCAGATGGAAAGACCAGATGTAGTAGATGTGAATTGCTTGAAAATTGCTGCAAGAAACAATGTGATTGATAGTAACAGGATCAAGAGTACCTACAAATCTGGAAGAAGTGTATGGAGATGCTACTAAATGAAGAGAATAAATAGGGTGAAAATGTTTGATATGCCAAAACAGACAGGTCAAGATGCAAGTTTAAAAAGAAGTTACAAAAGAAAAGATGATAAAGACAGATAAAGAAGAGGGTCTAACTGGAAAATCAGCAGGCCCAGGAGTTGAACATTTGACAAATCTACAAATCATGAGGAAGAATCTTGAAGACTGGAAAAGAAATGTTCTCATTTCAGGAAGGGTGACCAAGTCAAATGTGGGTCATATTGAGTGATCAAGCTTTTGGTGCAGGTAATCAAGGTGGTTGAACATTAGAGAAAAGAACCAAGGATCAAGTGAACGTTATCAAAATGCTGCCTGATTTCATGCATGGGAAGGGAACAATAGGGATGATCTGCAGGAAAAGCATCAGACAATAAGAAAGAATCTCCATTATGCATTTGTAGATATGGAGAAGACATTTGACAAAGTGGCATGAGAGGTAATATGGAAGGTACTGAGAAAGTTAGGTGTGGATTAGCTGTTAGTGTCTGTGGTGATTTCAGTGCATGAGAAAGCAAAAATGATGGTTAGGACAGCAGATGGAAATATTGAAAGTTTTAAAATGAAGGATAGCCATTATAGTAGAACAATGATCTCACATTGATGGAAAACAATAAAGTGGGAAAAAATGAAATGGAAAGCTTCTTTGGAATTGAAAAGCATCAAGATCAATAAAAGTTAGATCAAGGTGATGGCTAGAGATGATGGGCATGAAGCATGAAAGAGATGGATACATAGCCATGATATATGGGAAACGTAATTCAATGCATGAATTTTTAGAAATGGATGCATAAATGATGTGGTGGTATGAATAGTAGTCTGCAGATAGCAAATGCAATTTTTGTTGTTTGAAAGAATGTGTTTGTACAGGATGCTAATAAAGTAAATGTAAATTTATTTATCAGTAAAGGAGATGTTTTGGGGAAAATAGAGGAGATCTGCTACTAAGGTGAATGTTGAGAGTAGACAGAAGTGCAGGCACATCAGTCATAATGAAGGTACATGATAGATGAAATTCCACAAGCTGTCCTCTGTTCTCTTTTGTAATCAAATTGTTTATTAAATATGTTAATTGGATAAAAACAAAAAACACAAAATTTTTACTTTTTTTATAGTTAACCTACCCTTTGGGCAACCGATTTCCCAAAGTTCCCAGCCTTGAGAAATAGTAAATGTTATTTAAAGAAAACAGAAACAGAAGGAGACAGCAGTCCTACTAAACAGCAGAGACTAAAGAATAGTGAAAAAAAGACAGACAAATGGGAAACTGCACTGTGGGGTAAACCCTCACCCAGCTTCCGATCAAGTCACTAAACGGAGTTGCTGATCCCCAATGCGGAGAGTTCCAAAATGATAACAGTATGTTAAAAAAGGAAGACTTCTAGTAGGCCAAGGAAAGACTAAAGGGATCTCAGAAAGGAGCCAAAAATGGATTTGCAGCAACAGTGGCTAGAGCAATCACCCTCTGCTGCAGCAGAGAGAGTGGAGAAATACAAAAGAAGGAGAACCTGAGGTGACAGGGAACATGTGCACAAATAATTGAAGACAAATATTGGAGAAGCAACTAGAAAACACTGCCAGAACACATGGAAGAAACACTTAAAGAAAAAAGATGATAAAGACCATAAGCAATTTGACAAATGAGAGGAAACCATTCAGTGTATGAGGCATATTTGTTTAGCTAATAGTTAAGCTCTCCCAATATCTCATCAACACACTTCTTAAAGGTAGTTAAGGTTTCTGTTCCAACTATATGTCTTGTAAGGTTGTTCCAGATTTCCACATCTCTGTGACAATAAGTGCTTCCTGGCTTTATTCTTTAAATGCACTCCCCTTAATTTCCACTAGTGTCCTCCAGTAAGCAATTCACCCTTAAGCTGAAAGAATGTTGCTAAATCTACTTTATCAATGCTTTTGAGGATTTTAAATACTTGAATAAGGTCCCCATACAGTCTCCTCTGCTTGAGAGTAAACAGGTTTAAATCTCTGAATTTATTGGCATCAATATGTCCTTAAGTCCTGGGATGCACTTAGTTGTTCTCCCTTACACAGCTTCAAGTGCTGCTATGTCTTTTTTGTACTGTGGTGACCAGAACTGCACACTATATTCCAATACTACCTTACTAGTGCATTACATAGACTTAACATAATGTGCATTGATTTATAATCAACAGTTTTTACAATATAACTTAATATCTTATTTGCTATTCCAATTACTTCCTCACATTGCGTATATGATGAAAATGTTATGTTAACATAAACCCTAAATCCTTTTTAGATGTTGTCTCCTATAGGATAGTGTCTCCATCTAATCTTTATAATTGACATTCCATTTACGTATGTGTAGCACCAAGTCTTCATGAATTTTTTGCTGCATTTATTAGTGCCTGCCATTCGTCCAATTTAAACATTATCTGCAAATTTCACAAGTTTACTAACTATACCAAAATGTGGCACTAGTGGAGGTGTTGAATATTAACAACTTGTAGTTTAGAACAGGGTGTGCTGGTAGTTGTTGTTTTTAAATGAGTTTTTAACATTTCTGAATACAGAATTCCAACACACTGTTGTATGGAAAGGGAGATTGTAACAAAGGAGGCTTTGCCCAGCAAAGAGTAAACAGAGGCAACAGGTTCACAGTTTGGGGATAAGAAAAGTGAGTGAAAAGAGAACGGAGACATGAAGAAAATTCCATGTGCGAACAGCTGAAAATAAAAGAAGAAAGAGGAGCAGGAATGGCAAACATGGACGACAAAGACAGAACAATTCAAGTCCCGATCCACGGAAGATGTGTCCTAATGCGCAAATGCTCCTGACTTCTACAGGAGAAGGTAAAAATTTGAGAGCTGTGTGAAGAATATTATGAATATATAGGTGTGACAAACGGCAGATAAAAGTGGAACATGAAGCAACGCTGGGAAGAGGAGAGATGAAAATGATTAACTGGCTGTGTGGAGTGTCACAGAGCAAAAGGAAGACAAATGCAGAGTTAAGAGAAATTATTGATGTGAAAATGGCACTTGTTGTGCTATGGAGATACTGTACATGGTAAGGTGGTTTGAGCATGTGGAGTGAAAAGTAGAGGATGACTGGTTGAAGAGGTCCACCAAAATGGAATTGGAGGGGATGATGGCCTAGTGAAAGGCTGAAGAAGATGTGGTCAAAAGTGGTGGCAGATGACTTGAAAAGAATGGGTTTCAGCCAAAGAAACGCCCAGGACTGTGGATGGTGAAATAATAGATTTTTGTGTGTAGAGGTGCAACAGTCCAACCTGCCTAAATCAGCAAAATGACCATTGAGCCAGCTGTAATGACTCTTGTTCAGTTCATGAAGAATGACGATAAATCTTGAGTTGACTGTAATTTCAAACATCTCTTACAGCAGACAATGCTCTTGTTTATATCACAGTAATACAACACAAGCAACGTAGCAAGATCATTCACGGGAACAATATTTACTTCTTACAGGTTTTCTAAAATAAACTGAATTTTGCAAAATGTTCCTTTGGAAAGACAAGAACAAAATTAATCACAAAAAATTGCCATGGGTGGAAAAACATGACATTATCTACCACTGAAGCAACCTTATTCCCAGTTCCACATACAGGTATGGTTATTGAAGTATCATGGTTTGGTTATGGTTTCTTCCAGTGGTTTTGGATGACAGTCAGTCACTGATGGAAACAATGAATTCAGAGTTACAATAAAATATTAAACCTAAAACTGTTGCTCCAGGTTAACAATGATCTGAAACATTCTAGTGACTCCAGCATAAGAGTGAATTAAGAGAGAGACACTTTCTACTTTGGAATGGCTGAGCCAAAGTCTAGATCTCACTCAACTTAAGAGATATACACATTCATTTAAGACTGACAATAAACACTATTCTGTAAGACAATAGAAAGAAGCCCACCAAAGTAGTTATACAAGACTGATTAGTAAGCCCTGGAAATGGTTTGGGTGAGGCCATACCTAGTAAAGGTTACTACATCATTTGTTGCATTATAAGGCTTACTAACAACTGCACAAAAGTTAAATTTAATTTGAGTTAATTGTAGACTGTAATTGTATACTTGGGGTATAAGGCACTAGAATAGTGCCACTAAATAAATGATCTTATGATTATGAACGCAGGGAAATCCTTAGCTTTCCCAGTAAGTCAGTGAAGGAAGTCCTCATTAGCCAGGAAGCATAATCTGAAAAATATCCTGGGAATGCAGCAAATTCACATATTCTATAATGGAGTAGTATATTCTACTACATGCTGGATCTTTTATTTGTGGCTAGTCCTTATCACCTTTTTAAAGTACAATATCCGAAATCATGTGTACTAAAGCAATTATAAAATAAACATTGATAACTTTCTAAACAGACAAGCATGAGGCAAGTAAGCTGTTTCCAACACCATTTTTAAAAGGCTAGTCCAAGCCAGTTATTTCCAATCAATGTACTTGGCTATAAATTCATAGCAGGGGTGAAAGCCAAAACCATCACACTCCCCCTTCCTTATTATAACCTTTTAAGTTCAATTAGAGAAATACATTGTTTCCTTCAAATCCTTCATTTTGTATATCACCACTCAACATTTAAAAACCCTTGGCAAAAACGGTCTAATTGTAGTGACAGTAATTGCTGAGGGAGAAGTTGGATTTCATCCAAAACTTTCCCTCAAGTCTGATGGTATTCAGTGTTTCTCTAGCTACACAAAACGTAAACTGATCTCCAAGGACACTCTGTAGTAGAAGCATTGTTCCCCTTGGAGTGTTTCAGGCCTATTCACATGTTACTTTCAAAACATTCACCTAACCTGAAATTCCAAAGCCTATTTCCATTATTTCTCTGATTCCACATCAAGTAAACAGTACACTTAAAAAAATTTGAATCATTCCCATATATTTAATTATTTTGGTGTATAAGAGGAAATAGTGTGGTTAGATTGTGCTTTAAGACTTTTTGTAATTTCTTTCATGGTTAGATATTTTATCTCATCACACTGCAAAAAAATCCTGAACAATTCTAACACTGAAGATGTACTTGTTTATTTTTCTTAATTAGCCATAGTTTCATGAAGTGCACTTTTCAGGTTAAAATATGTTAAAATGCTAAGTGAGGAATACTTTAGTGGCTATTGAATTCATCGTGCAAAAGACAGAACCCTTCACTTCCTAAAACTGAAATGTACAGCCGATGAGAATTCCCAAGTCCTTGTTGTTGAGACTACTTGCAAGTAATCACATCTTTCTACTTCATTGATTAATTTTATATTGGTAAGTTGGAACAAAAATGTGTTTCATTCTAAGTATTATTTTCAGTTTGAAACATAAATACGCTCAATGTATCTGCATATCTTTAATTTATCTTTATGTTGTAGAGTGGAAAAAAAAAATTATATTTTCACAGTATACTAAAAGAGACTTCTGATATCCTTTTCTACATTGTAAAAAATTTAAACTGACCAAAAATCATAGATTTCTCTCACCTACTGATATTCTTCAAAGTACAATAAAATTGTTAAATTTTGATAAACCTTTAACTGTCTCCTTGTCTCTCTGTCAGGATTCTTTAACGCCCTAGTGATTGGCCTGTCTACTGCTGAAATTGTCGTTGGTGAGTAGAGTGAGATCTGCATCCCTACCATCAATAAAAGAAACAGGATCATTCCTAGAAAAAAGTTTGATTATAATGATTATACCAGAGCAAATTGCTTTGGCTCAACATCTCTTTAAGATAACAGCAACATGTCAAGTGCCATTTTTAGGAACATGAATCCCAAAGCAGCAACTGGGGGAAGGGTTTTCTTGCTGTAGATAATGAGTAAGGATTTGTGTGGCCACGTGGTGTGGCTTCTACTGGAATAACAGTAAAAAGAAGATAAATGGTATAGGACAAGCTGAGGTCATAAAAGAGACTGTTGTGTAGCTCTAGCTGAATTATCAGACAGCACAGAATTATTTCTCAGTAAGAAAAATGTAAAGGTAGCAGCATGGGTCACCTTGAGCAAAGTAGTCACTGGGTTCATGAGGCTGGCACTGGAACATAAAGTATCACTAAGACAGTGGAGAATGTGACTTGTAGGAAACTTTACATAAGCAAATGGTAACATAAATAGGACTGGAATTTATAATCAGTCAGTGCTGTAAAAACGTATGAAGCTATCAATCCTCCTTAAGCAATGGCAGATTTGAAAGAGTTAGTTCCACTTAAAACCTTGGAAGACCTGACTGTTGCTGAAAAACTTACATAAGGACTGGGAGAAGTGACAAGAAGCAATAATTATCATTAGAGCTGGAAATCATATTCATCTTGCTTATTTTTCCTATAATTCAGGAAGTACTTCACTTCTGTAATCAAGATGCTGTTCTTTGGTCTGATTTAACTTCTCAAGTTAATTTAATTATTATTTCATTAACATTAACAACTCCATGTAATAGATATAGAAGGCTCTACAAACATTTGACACTCACTACCTGTGCAAATCTTGTAATTGTTTTTTTTATCAATAAAATGGTTTCTGACTGTACTAAGGCTCCATGTAATATGACAAACATGGCTTCAACATTAAGTGAAGCATAGATTTGTTGGACAGGTTTAAATGCGGCATGTATACCTACAACTAACTCAAAGCTTACAAAGTGAATGTTGTGCTTATACTAAAGTGAGGCGGAACCATGGATAGTGCAACACAATTGGACAATGCTTCTCGTCAGAGCAAGATTGAGAGAAAGTGTGAAGCACTGGCAGTTTTCCTCAGACCTGCAACCACTTATAGATATTTCATGTGATATTTTCATATGACAGTGAGGCCTTGAAGAGAATGGTATGTTTTCAATTTTTCCAAGCATGAGTTTGTAACACCATTCATCTTTTTGTAGGTGCTGTGTATCTGGAAGACTGCCCAGTCCAGAGATACATCCCTCTTTACCTAATAGTCATGGGAGTGGCAGTGATGATCACCAGACTATTCACCTCTTTTAAATGCTGTGAGCAAAAGAGCAGACTATGCCAGGTGTGGAAGGGAGTTCTGTTTTCATTTCTTCTGATGTGGTTCATTTCAGGTGATTTTTTTTCCCCACTTAATTTCTTAAAGAAAGCTACCATGTGGGCTAAGGTAGAAACTGTGCAATTAGTTAGGACACCTGTACCTGTTGTTTAGTAATGTATGTGGTGCAAAAACTGCCTCTAACACTGCTCTGCTGTTATAGGGAATGTGTGGATTTACAAAACTAATCTGCAAGTACTGGACAAAGAGAAGCCTGACTATTGCAACAAGTTCCTCTACCTATTTGCCTTTTGGATGACTACACTACTGTACACCTTTCTAGGATTAATGCTAGTTACGGCGTGCTGCACACTTGGATGCATTTATGCACTGTATGATGAGAAAAGCACTCAGGTTCTTAAAGCACAGGAACAGCCTCAGTCACTAGAGCTTGCTGGTAGTCAGGTGTAGACCCTACCTGACATGTTCCAAATTTTCAAAAAGTATGGTATTTTCAAATCTTGGCACCAGGACATCATAAATGGAAATAATAAAGATGTTGGATTGTGTCTAAGTAGCTCAAAAAACTTGAGGTGTCAGCTTGTCTGAGAACAGCAGAGGAACACAATCCTAAACTTACCACTGACTCAGAAATCCTAAGTCCTGTTTCATCTGGAGGACCTCATTATCAATCTGTCCCTAAATTATCATCGATAACATCTCTCCTAAATTTTGTTTCTTCATTTCCATGTATAGCTAATATGGATAAGACATTTCTTCTGCATTTGGTACTGTGCCAGGTCTGACTCGATGGAACTGTCACATCCAAGTGTCTAGTCCTCATTGTTGCACACCTTCCTATCTATATTGAAAGCAGACCTCAAAATGGGACTATGCCAGCGTATCACAGACTTTAGGTAAGGAAAGGTTTAAGACAATATGACTAGTCAACTTTATTTTTAACCTCAAAATGTGATTGGGGCAACACAGTTTCTTACATTTCATCATGTTAAAGGCATAAATACTACTGAACATTACCAAACCTTGTGGAGTCCAACAGTCTTCCAGACAGGCCCATCACCACCAACCTGATAGAAAATGCCACATTAACAGTACAGTGACACACTGGGGCACACTCTAAATAACTGACCTAGACAGATTAAAAGTGGCAGGCTACAAGATTGAGTGGATAAAGCCAGCCTAACACTACATGACTTTTACTATTATTTTCAGTCATAGCCTCAATATACATAATCTTAAGAAATCACAGTGAGTTGTAGACATACAGTCAGAGAATGCACCTGTTTCTAGCAGTTGTGTATGTGATATGCCTAGTGACGCGGTCATAGTGCTCTTAACAGCCTCTACAAACACTGCACCTCAAAATGGAAAAAAAATTTTTGTAACCAGCTGTATGTTGAAGGGGTGGTGTCTTGTATCTGTGAGAGTTAAGAAACAATGGGGATTTAAATGGACATAAGATGCATACAATGTCTACAAACAGTGAAGCAAAATGAGGATTACAAAAGAAAAATCAGATGTTTTGGACTGTGCAAATGGATGATAGTCTTGGAGAACTTTGGTGCCAGCACTGGTGTCTTCAATATGTTCATTTACGTTTGTACAGCGTTCCTCTCCTTATTCTGATTTGGTTTAGGTTGACTGACTGCCAGAATTAACTCAAGGTACTTTTGTGGTGCAATTCAAGCCTTGGAACTATTATGAAAAGTATATGATTTCCTCATGAATATTTCATCGCTGCAATTCCTAATCATATCATTGTAGGCAACAAAGTTTAACAATTGTAGTTGTGAAATATGACATTCTCTATCAAAAAAACACATATTGAGTCCTGTAGTGTGGCACTAGCCTAATAGGGTGGAGTTGAACATCACAAGAATATCAGCTTAGTTTCCAACCCTGACTCACTGTATGACTGTGAGTGTAACTATGAGTAAGTCAGTTAACCTGAATACACTCTGCTTTTTAAATATATATATATCTTATATATAAACGTCTACGCGTGGAAGTGTGTGTGTGTCTGTCCGGCTCGGAAGTGAGAGGTAAAGTCGGGCTAAGAGCTCCAACTCCAAGGAAACAGAAAACTCGCTTAGCTGCTGATAACACAAGCAGGGCCAGCACGTCAGCAAAACTAAACCTCAGAAGAAAGACAAAGTTGCTTAGCCGTTAACATCAGCAAAACGGTATTCCTTTAACTTTTCCTCCCGCCGCTAATACACAAGCGAGGTGAGTAAATCGGCAAAATGAATCCTCCTAGGAGAGAGATGCCCAGAGTAGTTCCTTATAATTACATTTCACTTTTTTTTTCTGAAGATTTCAATAGTTTCTAGGACCCCGGGCTTTTTGCAGCACAGGCTTACACAGCTAGTATTTTTTATATATATTATATACTAGCAAAATACCCGCGCTTCGCAGCGGAGAAGTAGTGTGTTAAAGAAGCAATGAAAAAGAAAAGGAAACATTTTGAAAATAACGTAACATGATTGTCAATGTAATCATTTTGTCACTGTTGTGAGTGATAAGTGTTGCTGTCATATATATATATATATATATTTACACACACACACATAAACATATATATATACATATCTATACATATACACATATATATACACACACACATATATACATACATATATATATATCTACATATATACACATACATATACATACACACATACATACATATACACACACATATACACACAAATACATATATATACATACACACACACATATATAAACATATATATACATATACATACATATCTACATATATACACACACAGCTATTTCGTATCAGTGCAAGACGCTGCTTGTTAAAATGGATAACTCCCGCTCTTACGTGCAAGTCTGCGTGGATATTATGAACTATCGTATTTGTTCAAGTTCTATTTAAATTTTAAATAGAAGGAATTTTTATTTAGTCGACAGAAATATCTTTGGTAGGAATGGTAAAAACAGACAGGAATATTATTCCTGAATAAATCAACTCAAACCTTAAACAACTTATAATATTTTGCTCTCCATAAAAATATATCCTGTCTAAATTATACAAGTTAGAAATAAAGTAAACGTTAAAAGAAGAAACATTCAAATTTCTTTACTCTTATGTAATTTTATATAAAAAATAAACTTAGATTTTAAATATCCCAAAAGATTTTGCTCTGCATAAAAATATATGCTGTCAAAATTATACAAATTCAAATATGAACATGCTGCATAACAAAACCTGGAAATATAAATAAAATGTGTTCCTTTCAGCAATAACAAATCAAATCATTCAGTTGTCTTTGCTCATATGTCATTTTAGAGCTGGACGCCTGGCATCTTTTTTTGGCAACAAGTTCGTTTATGTTTGGTGTGAGGTTCTGTGTTGTGGAGATTCTCAGGATGGACTGCAGGTGCTCATCAGTGAGGCGACTCCTGTGTGCTGTTTTGTTAGTCTTCATCACTGAGAAGAGCTTCTCACACAGATATGTGCTACCGAACATGCACAAGGTTCGAGCCGCATGTAGACGGACTTTTTTTGTTCTTCAAAGTCACTAAAGCGCCGTGCGCTCAGTTTATCAGCAAAGTGCGTATTTGGGAACACCGTAGTGACGACTTGGTTCAACATTACTTGGAAACAGGGAAAGTGGGGCAAGTTGCACTGGTGCATTTGTGTCTCCCATAAAAGCAGCTTCACTTGAAATCACTTTGTGATTGTGCACGGGTAAAAACGTCCGCTGAAGTGTCAGATTCTTATTTAATTCTTCTGCTTTCTGTATCTTCTGCATTGCATTCAGGTCTTTCAGGTTACCCTGATGTTTTGTCTCATAGTGCCGTCTTAGATTAAATTCTGTAATTACAGCCACATTAGCTCCACAAATGAGACACACGGGTTTAACGGCAATGTCAGTAAACATATACTCAGCCTCCCATCGGTTTTTAAAGGCTCTATTTTCAGAATCAACTTTTCTCTTAAGCATCGTGTGGGCTAGCTTCGCAATAACTTGCAAGCTAGACTTGATTAACGCGGTAAGTGTTCGGCAAGGCAGCTGAAGCGCTGCATTATGGGATCTGTAGTTTATTGTGTTACCAGCGCTTCATATACCCGGGCCATTAATAACAATAATACAGTATATAAAATGATTTCGCGGGCCGGATATAATTACACGCCGGGCCGGATGTGGCCCGTGGCCCTTGAGTTTGACACATATGGACTAAATAGAACTTGAAAAGATATATTTTTTCGTACATCGAGCCCGCGTGCTAATGTGGTTTTGCCTGCATGCCTCAATAAGTGACCCTCCCCTCGCTCTTACTTTTTTACCGTTCATCTAATGAATACACTGAGTATGGCTTTACCAAAACAATCATTGATTGCGAATAAAGTATTCATTATTCGAGTATGTAGATCGGGGTATATATACACGTTTCTTACTGCATCAATAAACAGCTCGTCTTCTTCTTTATCTGAGACCTGACACACTGTATGCACGGGTTTTTTTTTTTTTTAACACTGTCTTCCTTTAGCGGGACATTCACTTTTTCCACCGTGTGCTTTGTTTCTGCAGTAGCTGCAGTTATGAATAATATGTTTGTATGTATCAGACGCTTCATATTTTTTTGCTGCCTTTTCAATTGTGTAATTCGGTTTTTGTTCAGCGCTCTTCGGAACTGTTGCTTTTTGTCTGTGCACTGCGTCAGTTCACGTGAGCCGCTCGGTGTACATGCATCGAAGGTTCCCAGCTGTGCTGTTGCCATGTCGTGCTATGTCCATGGCTGTATCTAATGCTACCGAAGTCCCGGTACTTAAAACTTTCTCTCGCAGTTTCGCTGAGTTTGTGCCAAACACCACCCTGACCATCTCATCTTCCTCTGCATAAGCACAGTCCTTCACCCGTGAATATTTACCCGTGGCAGTTTGCTATTGGATTGCCGCTGATGGACGGCCTTATATGGGCAGGCACTAAATTACAAACGCCAGCGGCAGCCTGTCTATGAACTTAATTTAAAGTGTAGTGCAGTACAGTATCAACACCGTATATGGTGGGGATGGTGCGCTGCTGACCTCGACTCGGGACATTGTGGGTCGGTGGGGGGAGTACTTCGAAGACCTCCTCAATCCCACTAACATGCCTTCCAATGAGGAAGCAGAGCCTGGGGACTCTGAGGTGGGCTCTCCCATCTCTGGGACTGAAGTCACCGAGGTGGTCAAAAAACTCCTTGGTGGCAGGGCCCCGGGGGTGGATGAGATACGCCCGGAGTTCCTTAAGGCTCTGGATGTTGTAGGACTGTCTTGGTTGACACGTCTCTGCAACATCGCATGGACATCGGGGACAGTGCCTCTGGATTGGCAGACTGGGGTGGTGGTCCCCCTTTTTAAAAAGGGGGACCGGAGGGTGTGTTCCAACTATAGAGGGATCACACTCCTCAGCCTCCCTGGAAAAGTCTATTCGGGGGTTCTGGAGAGGAGGGTCCGTCGGATAGTCGAACCTCGGATTCAGGAGGAACAGTGCGGTTTTCGTCCTGGTCGCGGAACAGTGGACCAGCTCTACACCCTTAGCAGAGTCCTGGAGGGTGCATGGGAGTTTGCCCAACCAGTCTACATGTGCTTTGTGGACTTGGAAAAGGCGTTCAACCGTGTCCCTCGGGGAGTCCTGTGGGGGGTGCTCCGGGAGTATGGGGTACTGGACCCCCTGATAAGAGCTGTTCAGTCCCTGTACAACCGGTGTCAGAGCTTGGTCCGCATTGCCGGCAGTAAGTCGAGCCCGTTTCCAGTGAGAGTTGGACTCCGCCAGGGCTGCCCTTTGTCACCGATTCTGTTCATAACTTTTATGGACAGAATTTCTAGGCGCAGCCAGGGTTTTGAAGGGGTCCGGTTTGGTGGACTCAGGATTGGGTCACTGCTTTTTGCAGATGATGTTGTCCTGTTTGCTTCATCAGGCCGTGATCTTCAGCTCTCTCTGGAGCGGTTCGCAGCTGAGTGTGAAGCGGCTGGGATGAGAATCAGCACCTCCAAATCCGAGACCATGGTCCTCAGCCGGAAAAGGGTGGAGTGCCCTCTCAGGGTTGGGGGCGAGATCCTGCCCCAAGTGGAGGAGTTTAAGTATCTCGGGGTCTTGTTCACGAGTGAGGGAAGAATGGATCGTGAGATCGACAGGCGGATCGGTGCGGCATCCGCAGTGATGCGGGCTCTGCATCGGTCTGTCGTGGTGAAAAAAGAGCTGAGCCGTAAGGCAAAGCTCTCAATTTACCAGTCGATCTACGTTCCTACCCTCACCTATGGTCATGAACTATGGGTAGTGACCGAAAGAACGAGATCGCGAATACAAGCGGCTGAAATGAGTTTCCTCCGCAGGGTGTCTGGGCTTTCCCTTAAAGATAGGGTGAGGAGCTCAGTCATCCGGGAGGGACTCAGAGTAGAGCCGCTGCTCCTCCGCATTGAGAGGAGTCAGATGAGGTGGCTCGGGCATCTGATCAGGATGCCTCCTGGACGCCTCCCTGGTGAGGTGTTCCGGGCACGTCCAACCGGGAGGAGGCCCCGGGGAAGACCCAGGACACGCTGGAGGGACTATGTCTCCCGGCTGGCCTGGGAACGCCTTGGGATTCTCCCGGAAGAGCTGGAAGAAGTGGCCGGGGAGAGGGAAGTCTGGGCTTCTCTCCTTAAGCTGCTACCCCCGCGACCCGACCTCGGATAAGCGGAAGAGGATGGATGGTTTACACTGTGCTTTGTTTCCGAAGTAGCAGAACTCATGAATATGGTTGTATATATCACTCGCTCGCTTCTTATTGTTTCGCTGCCTTCTCAATTATATAATGCATGTTTTCTAAAGCGCTTTTTGGGCCTCTTCCTGGTTTTCTACGTACTGCGTGATTACGTAGGAGGCGTGATGATGTCAGACGAAACTCCGCCCCCACGGGTTTCAAGCTCATCTCCATTACAGTAAATGGAGAAAAACAGCTTCCAGTTATGACCATTACGCGTAGAATTTCGAAATGAAATGAAAGCTGTAAGGAATAAGCCTGCCAAATTTCAGCCTTCTACCTACACGGGAAGTTGGAGAATTAGTGATGAGTCAGTCAGTCAGTCAGTGAGTGAGGGCTTTGCCGTTTATTAGTATATATATATATATATATATATATATACACACACACACAGGGCTAATCAAAATTAAAGAGCAGAATTTCAAAAATTTATTTCAAACAAACTGTATAAGACAGAAACACATTCCACAAATCCCTGGATAGAGGAAACTTCAAAGTTTAAAAATTCAACTTCAAGAAGATTCGAAAGACTTCATTTTCATGCAAGATGGTGCCCAGCCTCATTTCCACTTGGAGGTCTGGCGTTACCTGAACAATACCATTCCAGGACGATGGACTGGAAGAGGTGGACAAGAAGATCTTGCTCATTGTCTATGGCCTCCCAGGTCTCCAAATTTTTATCTATGGGGGGTACATTAAAGAAAGAGTGTTTGTTCCACCTACAGTGGGATGCAAAAGTTTGGGCAACCTTGTTAATAGTCATTATTTTCCTGTATAAATCGTTGGTTGTTACGATAAAAAATGTCAGTTAAATATATCATATAGGAGACACACACTGTGATATTTGAGAAGTGAAATGAAGTTTATTGGATTTACAGAAAGTGTGCAATAATTGTTCAAACAAAATCAGGCAGGTGCATAAATTTGGGCACCACAAAAAAGAAATGAAATCAATATTTAGTAGATCCGCCTTTTGCAGAAATTACAGCCTCTAAACGCTTCCTGTAGGTTCCAATGAGAGTCTGGATTGTGGTTGAAGGTATTTTGGACCATTAATCTTTACAAAACATCTCTAGTTCATTCAGGTTTGATGGCTTCCGAGCATGGACAGCTCTCTTTAACTCACACCACAGATTTTCAATTATATTCAGGTCTGGGGACTGAGATGGCCATTTCAGAACGTTGTACTTGTTTCTCTGCATGAATGCCTTAGTGGATTTTGAGCAGTGTTTCGGGTCGTTGTCTTGTTGAAAGATCCAGCCCCGGCGCAGCTTCAGCTTTGTCACCAGTTCCTGGACATTGGTTTCCAGAATCTGCTGATACTGAGTGGAATCCATGCGTCCCTCAATTTTGACAAGATTCCCAGTCCCTGCACTGGCCACACAGCCCCACAGCATGATGGAACCACCACCATATTTTACTGTAGGTAGCAGGTGTTTTTCTTTGAATGCTGTGTTCTTTTTCCTCCATGCATAACACCCCTTGTTATGCCCAAATAACTCAATTTTAGTTTCATCAGTCCACAGCACCTTATTCCAAAATGAAGCTGGCTTGTCCAAATGTGCTTGAGCATACCTCAAGCGGCTCTGTTTGTGCTGTGGGCGGAGAAAAGGCTTCCTCTGCATCACTCTCGCATACAGCATCTCCTTGTGTAAAGTGCGCCGAATGGTTGAAGAATGCACAGTGACTCCATCTGCTGCAAGATGATGTTGTAGGTCTTTGGTGCTGGTCTGTGGGTTGACTCTGACTGTTCTCACCATTCGTCGCTTCTGTCTATCCGAAATCTTTCTTGGTCTGCCACTTCGAGCCTTAACTTGAACTGAGCCTGTGGTCTTCCATTTCCTCAATATGTTCCTAACTGTGGAAACAGACAGCTCTGGGACAGCTTTCTGCATCCTTCCCCTAAACCATGATGGTGAACAATCTTTGTCTTCAGGTCATTTGAGAGTTGTTTTGTGACCCCCATGTTGCTACTCTTCAGAGAAAATGAAAGGAGGAGGGAAACTTACAATTGACCCCCTTAAATACTCTTTCTCATTATAGGATTCACCTGTGTATGTAGGTCAGGGCTCACTGAGCTTACCAAGCCAATTTGAGTTCCAATAATTAGTTCTATAAGTTTTGGAATCAATAAAATGACAACGGTGCCCAAATTTATGCACCTGCCTGATTTTGTTTGAACAATTATTGCACACTTTCTGTAAATCAAATAAACTTCATTTCACTTCTCAAATATCACTGTGTGTGTCTCCTATATGATATATTTAACTGACATTTTTTATCGTAACAACCAACGATTTATACAGGAAAATAATGACTATTAACAAGGTTGTCCAAACTTTTGCATCCCACTGTATGTCCGCTGATCTTCAAGATTTGTGATATTGAATTGAGGAAGCTGTTAATTCAGTAACTAGGGACCAATTGACTCATGTGTGGCAAGAAACAGTCTACCATTTTGATATTTGTCATGCTACACATAGTGTTCATGTTGAGTGCATGCAACCTGAAGGACCAAACTTTGACCTTTCCTCTATCCAGTGATGTGCGAAATGTATTTCTGTCTTGTACAGTTTGTTTGAAATACATTTTTGAAATATGCTCTTTCATATATATATGTGTGTGTATATTTGCCCCCTACTTGCTTCGCTCACCCACCCAGGGGCACGCTTCACGCTCGCCACTTCGCATCTCTGCCGTTCGTGTTGTGAAGGGGGGAGCTGAAAGCACGCTAAGGAGATCCAGACGGATCAGCTGCTGCTACCGAGCTGTGTGTTCTGCATGTTGCACTGCGCGTCAATCATTTAAAAGCCTGTACAGAAGCTGCTGCTAGCAAGCTGTGTGTTTTGCATGTCGCGCTGCGCGTCGATCACTTAAAAGCCTGTACAGAAGCTGCTGCTGCCGTGCTGCGTGATCTGCATGTCATACTGTGATCATTTAAAAGCCTGTACAGTAGCTGTCCTTTAAGCCAGCAGCTGCTGCTGCCGTGCTGCGTGATCTGCATGTCGCGATGCACGACGATCATTTAAAAGCCTGTACAGCAACTATCCTTTTGTCTCACTTCCTTGTCTTGTGGGACATTAAAAGTGTCTCCGTAAAGTGTTTGTAAGTAGGCCTGACATGCAAGTAGTCTTGCGGGATTTCAAAGTGTCTCCCCGAGATGATCACATCTTGACCCAAATTTTTTTTTATATAATAGATATAAATATTTAATATGACTTTACATACTGTTAGCAGATTTCAGTGAAATTATGATATATCTACATGACGTTAAGTTTGTTTACTGTACAAGACAGGTATGCTTTATAATTTACAAATGAAGAACAGACACGTTAAGTAACTTTCTCAGGGTCACACAGCAAGTCAGGGCTGGAACTGAACTAACAATCTTGTGGTTTAACGTTCAGTCCTTGTCCAATTACAACACTGCCAGCCAGAAAGTTTCTTGCAGAAGTTTTGATCTGTTAATACGTAATCTTAAAATTGCATAGTTATCAGTAACTGTTTAATTTAAACTAATAATCAAACCAACAGAGCTTCATTTACTGGTTATGTAAATTTTAACATCAAATATACAGTAACAGACTAAAATTTCGTTTTCAGTGCAACCTAGAAACTCAAATTAAAAGGACAACATTATGAAAAACCAAGATGCATTCATGCAAATAGACAGACAGACAGACAGAGCGATCTTTATTTCTCCCCAGGGGAAAAATTTTGCTTTTTATAGAAGTTCTTTCAAAGAATACATACATAAAGTAAGGTTTCAATATGCTGCATTTTTTCATCAATCACTAAAATGCCAAATCTATATAGTTCCATTAATGTGTAAGGTCACTGACTGAAGCGGAAGTGGAGTAACATGGTAAGGTATGTTTTTGTATGGCATTTTAGAGAATTTGGATACCAATACAGTTCTGGATTAAGCAGCTTTCTGCACCTAGTTTGCATATTCCCCATGTATTAATGTATGTTTTCATCCATCCATCCATCCATTTTCCAACCCGCTGAATCCAAACACAGGGTCACGGGGGTCTGCTGGAGCCAATCCCAGCCAACACAGGGCGCAAGGCAGAAACCAATCCCAGGCAGGGCGCCAACCCTCCGCAGATGTTTTCCTCTATAGCCCTAAATTCTGGAAGAATGTAAGAGGTTGGGACCATAGCACGTTGCCGCACCCACCAAAAGACAAATCACCTGGACTGGAACCTGAGTGCAGCGGAAGACATCTCAGAACCACACTGGAACAGTGTGAGGTTATTTTTAAGGTGGCTGGAGTGCCAATCCTGCCACCAACTCCCAAGTTTTCCCTGGAAAAGTCGGAGGACCTGCTTGCAGGGCTGGATGCAGTTTAACACCATACCCAGGACAAAGCACAAAGGCCCAGTGGAACAGAGTCACTTCTGGCGTGTATGGAATTTTAACCGGCAAACTTCCGATTGCTGGTGCAGATCCCTAGCCTCAATGTCACTACTATGCCCACTGAGTGTAACATAGACAATAATCAGACAAACTGCCTAAATACTAGTTCCAAAGATATGCCAAATGCACCAACAGGAAGTAAAATACAGGTAGCGTTGGACCAGGTCACTTTCTTTAGACATTTCACTGGGGCAAAATGCCAAGGAAACACTTTAGCAGCAAAAGGTCATAACTGGTTACACACACATAATTTTTATACAGAAATGTTCCATTCGTAAATTTAGCCTTGTCAACACCAAAGGTCAGAAAGCAAACAGACTGACGTGGAATCCTGAAAATGGGCCCCTCCCTGCTCTAAGCTGTGCTATTGTCCTTAACATATGCAAGTGGGCGATCACTTAAACAAGTATAAAGCAAGTCTAATTTAGGTAGATACTGAATAGATCTCATCTGGGAACAGTTCATTGACGTTTACATGGATGAAAGGGAGAGAACAAAGAAAGTAACTCACCTAACACAGAAATTAAGTGACTAGTAATGTCTGGGTGGGGTTCAGAATATTTAAGAACTTATTTGGGTGGCTTTACTCTATCCTTCCTGATCTGTTACTGTAGCGTACTGAAAACGTCATCCTCTAGCTCAAGACCATTTATGAATTTCAACTGAAACAATCTTGCACTGACAAGAAACGAGTCTTGCTTTGTTAAGAAAATTTATTTAATTTAAAACTGCCCCAATTAGGATAGCCTTCAAGACACCACAGTTCTCGAACAGGGATTTTCACTTTAATTAATTGTAGGTGCCTGTGAGCAGACTAGAGTGACCTTGTGCTAATATAGTATATGTGACAAGCAAAAGTTATAAATAAACAGAAGCAAGGCCACATTGATTAGAAGTTGCTGCCCTCAAATCAAAAAGAACCTACAAGCTTATTTTTAACCACATTCTTTATCTAGGAAACCATTGGTTCCTCTGAGAAGCCAAACATAAGAATGCTGCAGTTTGAAAATTATTTAATTTAATCAAAATCCATGCATCCATATGAACATAAGAAATCTGACAAACAAAGAGACCATTCAGTTTAACTGGAGCTTGTTTGCTTAGCTAATAGCTAAATTGTCCCAATATCTCATCCAGATACTTCTTACAGGTTGTCCAGGTATCTGCTTCAGAACAGGTCTATAAGTTAACCCAACCCAGCTCAAAAAGCTATGGTTTCATTCACTTGCCATTTTTATAGCGCAATTAAAGCAAGAATCCAAAGTACAATTGTATGTTAGTTTGTATAACAAAAATGGGATGTGTAGGAAAATAATGCAGTCTGCCATACTACTCTAAATAGGTTAATTTTATTACATGCTCTAGAAATTTGGGAACCTTGTATACATGTAGACATGCACAGTACTTGTAAAGTGCACTCTGCTGATGTAAGATCATTTTGTATTTTAAATTACTCTACTAAACCTGCACAATGAATGACCTAGAATCACAGTTCTGCATAATCTGACTGATGATGTAATCTCGAACAAACATAGCAGGCCAAAACATCTATTATCACACTGACCGTTAATAACTAGAACATAATAGCAAAAAACTGTGAAGTGTGAAAACACTTCCAATGAACTTTCCTTTCTTTTGGCATTCAATTAATTAATCTGTTTTATACTGTACAGCACTATTAACAGCATGGAATAGCACAAAGCCCTTAGCTGGGTGTACATGATTATAATACAGTATGAAAAGAACACATTAATGACAATAAGTAAAAACAACAACTCCCGCTCTCTAAAATGGAGCGAAATTAGAACGGACAATTTATGAAACACACCATCTTTAGGATGAGATTGGAAACTGTACAAAGACACAACAAGATTGTGGAAACTTCACCCAGACAGCACTCAGGTCCACAGAACACTGGAGCTATGAGGTAGCAGCTCTAATTATTATGCCATCAGGAAAAGCATTACCTTCAATTCCGAGTATATTCCTTTACATGTATTGATTGTACAGTTTTTATCCACTGTAAAGGCTCAATTGATCTAGTTTATGATCCATTGTAATTGTTACAGTGTTATTTGATGTTGAACAATGTTTATACAATAAATTAAGACTAACATTGATCCTAACATCACTATGAAACTATAAACAACTTTTCAGTGAGGCCACGTTCTTTCTGTAAACGTTAAATGAAGTATCCAGAAGCAGAGTGACTTACCATTTTCTTATAAAGATGCACAGTCCTTCCAAATCTTGACCCAGTCATTCTAAACATACCGAACTGGTCTCTTATAAGATAAAGTTAACGGGTGTTTTACTGAGTGGGTTGGCAAAGTTTCACTTAGCATTTTGTAAGAGCTAAATCCTTTAAGTTAATGTAAATTTACCTTAGTTTGTGCTTACTTTGAACTTACTGTAAGTAAAATGCAGCTTTGAAATAGATATTCAAAGATTCTGTTCCATTCCCTCTAAGATAAAGGTAATGAAATGTTTTAATGTTAGCTCTTTGTGACAATAGCATAGCTCTTAGATTGAATTTAGACAGCTAGAAAGGAGCATGAACTATTAGTCAGATAAGCATTCAGGGCATCACCATCAACAACATTTATTTATATAGCACATTTTCATACAAATAATGTAGCTCAAAGTGCTTCATATAGTTTTCTAAACATATGTACTGTGAAATAGATAGCATATAGAAAATGTAACCCAGATAATTATTAAGCATCAGGTGGAATACCATAGACAAGAAGTCTCCCTTTTTCTGTGTGCATTATCATCTTTTTTTCTTTATTTTGTATGAATGATTTGCTTGAAATTTAACTAAGATCTTTCAGATGAAAACACTTGCACTGTGAAGTTTTTTGTAAAACGAGTCAAACTTTTACTGGAAAGCCTTTCTGATACCTGCATTTGAAATATTTTGAACTACAGTACTTGGAATCCTACGACAAATGCAGTTACACATTGCAGACAGAAGTAGGGAGAGCTGGAAACTATCTTGATATAAACAATATTACAATTTATTTACAGTGTATGATACCTTTCACTCACTCAAAGTGCCTAAACAACACATTTAAGGCAAGACCCAGTCCTGAATAGGTTGGCTATATTAGAAATTGCACTCATGCATACACATAATCTAAATTTAGAGCAGTGGTTCTCAAAGTCTTTGGTGCGAGCAGTGTCATGGCTAGGATATGGCAGATCACCTGTGGCACAGTCACTTATTAGTGCAAATATTCTGTTGAAATGAACATATTCCATTTTCCTAAATGCACTGAAAAACAAATCCTAACATTGGTCAGACATGAAGTATGTACTTTACCATACTCAGAACGCACGCCACTACTACCATGACTAAGCAGCAGTGCTGGATGTGTGATCCATGATACACTATCGGCATTGAAGAGTTTAATGGCAAGCACGTTTACAAAGCTAATTCAGCAGAAGGCATAGCTTGATGGAATTAAGTGACTGCTTTTGTCAGTACAGTAGTCAGGTTTCCAGGTCGACACCAGTATAGATTTATAACGGAGTCTCATGTAGGGCCAAGATTAGCTGCATGAGAGAGGGAACCAGTGTGTTAAGAAACATTTGAACAGAGGGAATGATCGCTGCAAACGAACAAAAGTAGAAGTTAAAGTTGCCATTACTTGAAGTAAACCTGGACAAAGGACTCTGCGGTGGTGCATTAGAGTTACTGATCGGCCCTATATAGTAAAAGAGTTAATTTAGTAGCATGTAGGTCAGGCAGCAGCTTGACTGTTATATTTATGATGTACTTCTGTTTTTATTTATAACACATCTGGGAGACGTAATCATTTCATTCTGGACCAATTAAAATCACCCTTAGGGCCACACTTTTAGAACCATTATTTTAAATAACGCATGAGACGTTTTTGGGACAGTATAGGTAAAAAGTGAAGAAAAGCATATAGACATTTAGAGCAAATGTAGTGCCTACACAAGCAGTCATACAATCAGGCGGTTAAACTGAGCTGCCTAATAAACCACTGTGTCACTAAAAATATAAATATACTAATCATAAGTAAGGCATTGATATTTAGATGAGAAATGAAAAGAAGAAAAAATGACAACGTTGAACTAAATTAAACGTTCGGCGTTGTGTAACTATTAAGTCCTGTGAAAACATGCGCTAATATTAGATTAAATAAAAAAAATAATCCAGTAACGCGTTTCCAATTCCTCACACTTCTCTGGCTTTTCCTCTGGTACATGGCAGTTGCAAACGAAGACGAAACTTCGGCAACCACAAACCGTTTAAAAGGCTCTGCACTCATCCCACTTTTACTCCTTCACTTTTCACGCCACTCTTTACACTTAGGAGTCGATTTAGAACATCAATGAAGCGTCGAAATAAAAATGAATAAAACTGCTCACAGCGGTGATGCCCGCCCCGGATTTGTATGTCGATGAAGCTTGGAAAATTTTTAAGATTACACGAAGGCGTTTTCCTTTGCTTTATTTACCTCATTCGACTATTTGAAAGCGTAGGGTCCGCGGGCGTAACGCCCATAAATCCCTCCCCACTCCCACATTGGCACAAACCCCAGAAAGTCTTTATCTCAATTGGCTATACTGACTGCCAATTTCAACCTGCCATTGCTGATTGGATTCTGAAAATTACTACATAGCGTGAATGCCGACGCCTCTTCAGAGATGAGTCTGCTATACCCTGTTGGTATTGGTTAACTAATCTAACAGTCTTGAACCCACCTACAAATTCGGAGAAGTATTGGGCGAGATGCGCCTGTTACGGGCTCCCGATGGCTAAAGCTGCTGTCCGTCAATTTTCATAGGCGGGGCTCGGAGCTGTCAGACTCGAGAAGTGGCGCTTCCGTCTCGAATCTGCGGAAACGAGCCAGTTCGAGAGTCGGTGGCTTGTGGTAAGGGGGAGTCGGCCGCGCACTTCTAATAATCACATTATTATTGATCCGAATTTAAAGAGAGCATAAGGAGCAAGTTAAGGAGAAGTCAGCAACCATTGGGGGAAGTCGTACTGGACATGGGTGATAAGGCAGGCACCAGGTAAGCAGCACGACGCTTCTCTTTGGGGTGATTTGACGCGGGTTGGAGGAGAGGGAGTGGGGCAGTGGTGTATGGGGGATCCTCCTTGGAATGAATTCGAAAATTGTGACATTTACAAGCAGTAATGGAGACGCGTTTACAAATGCCTGTGTGTCTGTGGTTAAAGAACCTAGGAACCGATCGCAAGGAGTGAAGTGGCGAGAGGAGAAGGCGCTGCATATTAATGTAGTGATTGATGATCGTCAACCCGAAAAGCTCACGAGACTGAACAGAGTCGTGACGGCTCTTCTCGGAGGGAGGGGTTCATCCCCCCGCCCCTCTGTGAGAAAAATATAAAAAAAATCAGTCGGCCTTGCGTTCCAGATGCGGAAACATAAATATTGAATCAGTCACCCTCTGCAAAAATGGGGAAACATACTCGTAAGCGTCCCGTAGGGTCCTGGGGATAAAGCGATGCTTGCCTGTCTGGCTTTATTTTAGGATGCTGCACATGCATGCGCATCTCCCATCTCTTGCATACACATTCGCATACATTTGTACACCTCTTATCTGTAGGCTGTCTACACCTTGTCTGTGTATAAATTCTACTTGTCTACAATTGGTTTCTGTGTACGGTAGGGGGCTTTATTTCTGTTACCTGCTAGATCCATGCTTCGGCAACCTTCATGTAAGTATGGAGGTTACCAGCGAGCCCACTTTACGAGTCCAGTGACATCACACCGGTAAGCGACTTTATTTTAGTGGTGGGTGTGCTGCAGCTCCAAAGACGCAGTATATCCCCTCTGCTAAATATGTATTTTAAAGTGCAAGTCCATTATTTTTATTTATTTATCACCCAATTCTACAATCTCCTCCTTAGTTACTGGTTATTTAATACAGCACCACTAACAGAAAAGTGTTCTACATGACGCTTTACAGAGAAAACAGCTTTCCTGTAATAAAGGGAAAATTCGTGGGCACAATACAATTTATAGTCATAGTGTAAGCAGAAACAAACAGCTTAGATAAGCTTATGCTTCAAAGGTGGAGAACACGTTCTATAATTCCATTTTAGGGAATAAAGGTAGTAAGAACAAGTCTAGAAAGCCAGACTAAGTTGGATTTTCCGCCTTGATTTAGATTTTACAGCTGAGAAAGTTTCAGTATGTAGTATTTGCAAAACTAAATGAACCTTCAACGAAGAAGTCTTTCATAAAGTTTCTGAATTCCATCACGAGAATGCTTTCCATATGTCAGTTTTTAGTGCGAAGGACAGTGTAATTAGCCTTAGCTTGTGTAGTTAAAACTAGTACTGTTTACGTGCCTTTAAACTTGGTTGGACTGGTAAGCCTATCTTATTTTTCTGACGTGAAATCTTTAGGCTTTACACTACAAATAATTATAATTCCATCAGAGCTCTTTTACTAGTGGGAACTAGTCCCTTTGTATATCATATCTCTTCTCAAGTAAACTATTGACTTTGTATCTTCTTTGCTTTTGGAAACCCAGCTACTTCCTCTATTTGTTCTAGGAACCTGTTTAATTCATTTGAGGGTTGCTGGGAACCAGCACCAGTTCCGACAGCATACTCATGTTCTAGAGTTATTCAGGTCTAAATAGCTATCTGTGCCATTTACTCTGCACAAATTTGTCCTTCTGCTGTACACTCCTGAAGCTAGCGTTCTAGCTATCAGTCAGTCTGTGCTTTCAGTGAACATGAGCACTTAGTTACATTCACCTACTGAACATTATGGGGCAAAGATAAACCGATTTATTTTCAGATCAGACAACAGGTGATAATGAGTAAAGTATGACAATTTACCACTAGAAAGAAGAAAATCAATGAACACAAAAAATATGTTGGTGAAATATATGCTAGAGGAAAAGTTTTTGTTTTTTTTTATTTAAATGAGTTTCTTATATAGTAAAGATGGTATTACCATGTGCTTTGCCTGTCATACATTGGGCTCTGTGTATGTAAAGGGCTGCCAGATAAGTTGAAACTGAGTCCATTGCTACTCGCCATGGTTGCCCAATCCTGAAAATTTCAGTTAGCTGCATCTCTGACTCACTGTTGTCTGTCTCTGTGTCCCAAAGATAAGTACTATTGAGGAGGCTGGTCTGGCTGGTCTCCGTTCATTCTGCATGGCTAAGCTAACTAAGTCTGAGTCTTTTTGACACTTGCTCTTTAATATATGTCTGGTAATCTTTAAAGTCTTGCTCATGTCTGCCAGTACTGGATTTCTTGTATGTGGCCCTTTTTAATTTACTTTTTAATTTACTATTCAGTTTGTTTTTTTTTTTTTGGATACTGTATTGTGATCTTGTTCACCCTGTAAAGCATCTTGTATTGGCATATGTTGTTAATTGCACTATGCAAATAGAGATTGACTCATTATTAGAGGAAGAAGGTGTCAGTACAGTACTGGATTCTGAGCTGTGTTTGTCTGTACCACTTGTTATTTTTATGTATATGAAATAAAGTTCTTCTTTTTCTCCATTGCATTCTAATGAGAACAATTTTGAGGAAAAGGCCATTCAGACAAACTACATTATCTTAACCTGTAACTCTCCTTGCTGACTCTTCAAGGTTACGTCTTTCTACTTATCTTAATGTCTATGTGAGAAATTCTTTGAATTATATTGTCAGCAAGGTACCGTATATATATTTTGGCCTCATTCTTAGAACACCATTGTCAGATGATAGATTCATTAAACCCAAGTCAAATGTAAAACAGTTATGACCACGTCTGGTAGCTAGATAGGTGTAAAATAGCAAATGGTGGTTAGGAGTACATTATTTTTTATAAATTATTTTTGAACAGTTTATAAATTATGGTATACAGTCAGGTGCTGGCTTACAGCTCCATTTGGTACTGGACATTTGGCTGTATGTTGAATTGGCCATATGTCTCTCACAAACTGTACAGGTCATTGCGATTTAGGCTCTGTGAGTCTGGTGTGGGTCACCAGTATGCATGCTTTAACTACTGGTACAGAGTAGCATAAACTGGTGTTTATATAAACTATGGCCTTTTTTCATGGTGCTGTGTAGTACTTCTGAACTGCCGCTCAGCTGTTATCATGCCTTTCAATACCCATCCTGTGTAGCAGTTTGGAAGTGCTGTTCAGTTGTACTCTCAAAACTTCATGGGTGAACCGCTCATTGTTCATGTGTTTTTGCTCCTCAATGACCAATTGATGCTTCATGGGATACCCTTCCCATGCTTGTCATTCATTTGTTGGTGCTTCTTACCAATTGACCGACACTTTAGTGGAGAAATCTTGTGTAATGTAGTGGGATTAAAGAAATCGGTCATGAAAGGAAAGTACCCGCTCATCGATTATCCACACATGCTCATCAGTAACAAAAAAAATAATTAGAAGAAATGTTGTCCATAAGTAAGAATGGCTTCAACTCAGTCAGCTATAAATCAGCACATGACACTATATCATTTATTTTACATTGATCTTTTTTGTGAATGTTTAGTTTTTATTTTAACGGTAGTGTCTGACCTAATCTGAAATCTAGGGTCAGATGTGTTACACACAATTGTATGACATTTCTAATAGTTCCCAGATTGTCAAGAGACAAAATGAAATTACTTAAATATTTGTAATCGTGAATCGTGGGTATTTTAAAAGTAGTGACTGTGTTTCCATGTTCCCATTGAATCATGTTGTTGAGAAGACCCTTTCCCCATATCTTACTTTTGGTAGTGTTTTTGAGTCCTCCTAGACATTCACACATTCAAAGGAGCTCCTTCCTTTATATGTTGCTTCTATAACCTCTTTGCAAAGCTGGTTTACTGCTCAGATATCTCAACGAGGCCTAGTCCTACACCTGGGGACAGGTGAGCTGAGTAAGATACTAGCTAGTGCCCTTTTGGGTCAATACACACTTTCCTATTCCTGTTACTATTGCCATTATTAATAAATTTTTGTTTAATATTATTGTAATTCATTTATAAATTACTTGGTTAGTTCATGGAAAGCAAGGTGTTATTAATTTAAGATTGCTCTGATTTCTGAGACTTGCAACCCTAGTGCTGTTTGCTAGCCCTCATAGTCATTGTGTTCATTGTTTTTTCGAAGGCAACCTATTTTGCATTGTAGGAAGTAGATAGTCATCTGCTCTTTTTGGGACATGAGAGTAAGAGTCAGGGACCACGTTGCTAGCACCTATAACATTTGAGGTGGATAACACTGTAGTGTGAAGGCATGTGTCCAGAATGCAATATCCCTTCTTGTAAGGTAGTACACAAATGGAATATTTAGTCTGAGATGGCTGTGTAAACACTTGACCAAATCCTGTCCTTGAATGTTCTGTAGATCAACAAATTGATAATTAATTGATTGTGCTGTTGTTAGGTTGGCGAAATTGCTTATCCTAATTCTGTCTAAAATTCACTAGTAGACCTCTGTTTCTTGGCAACCTTGACCACATATCATGTATGCTTTCCTGGCACTATTGTAATATAGAAAATCATCTATTAAACTGATCTGCCCTCTTCCTTCCTGTGGGCCATTACTTGTGCCATTGCTTATTTTTAATATCATCTGCAAGGTGCCTCAAGTGGAACTACAGTAGAAATGGTTGAAATCCATTAGGCCGTTCTTGGTGGAATGTACTATGGCATACCCTTTGCTATTACTGAGGACCCTTTCATGGTAACCCTTTATAACCATAAATGCAATAAAAAGGACACATTTGTAACAAGTGTTGTGTATTTTTTTTAACCATTAAAAGTGCGGTACGAAGGAAAACGAATGCATACTGTTACCCAAGGACAGCCTATGCAGGTCTAATGTCTTTGCCAACCTGACAAAGCAGCTTACAAACTCCCAGAAAGTCAAAATTACACCTAAAGATACTTCACTTCCTTCCTCTCTTTCTCTCTTACCCATTTTTTTCTTTCTCTTCCTTCCACTAGTTGAGGTTTTGTCCCAAAGTCTCATTTTGCTTCAAAGACATCACTCCATTAGAAGGTTTAAACCTGCTTGTAGGGTCACTTCCCACATCAGAATGGCTTTACTTTTGTGACTGTAAGCATTGGTATGTTCATCCTTGACAGTTTTGTTCGCCTTAGGAGGCAATGTGGTCTCTCTTGTTATAGCTCTTTGGCCTTTCTCTGTCCTATTCACCAGAAGCATGTAGCGTACAATTTTACCATCAGTGGAAGTCCTATGCAAGACTGCTCGTGCTGCAGCTGTGATTCTCACTCTCTCATCTCCAAAGATCTCCTGTGGGACATTCAGCTACCTTGTGCCATGTTGGTGGTACCCTTGCTCCTAAAAAACAATTGCTCCTCACTCCTTTTACAAGTGTGTCTCTTCCCTTCTTGCATTCCTTTTTCAATCTTGCCTACCTCCCTCCTTCCTCATAATAACTGTAGTTTAAAATGTGTACTATTTCCATTTTGAGTTTTCTATTAATGAGATGCCTTTTAACATGAAACCCTCATGTTGTTCATTGTTAAGACAAACATAGTTTAATTTGTGACTTTTATTCAGGACAGTACAGTGATAAATATGAGCAAGTTAGAACTGGCAGACCTAAACACTATGCCATTACTGCTCTGCTGTGTGGGCAGCAGGGACAGGGTGTTACGATATCAGAATATTCCAGTACCATAGCCAGCTCTGATACAGTACCATAGCCAGCTCTGATACATATGGCAAATGACATTCAGCACAGGCTGTAGTTCACTCTACACAGCCACACTACACATTCAGCCTGAACAGCTTGATATTTTTTTTTATTACCCACTTCTTTTCTGAGTGCATTTATTTCAAACTCTCACACGCCTTTAATACTTTGATTACATTTGAGAGGCCGCTGACTAAACAGACTTGCATACCTTTGCCCTTTTAAGTTGGCAAAGCCAGCCAAATAAAGTAGCCTTATCACTCTGATATAGTGATTGCGAATGACATAAATATATAATCAGTCACTCAAGTGATCTTTGCTTAAAAAGTATGTAGAGGGATTCAGTACATTTTTCCAAGTGCTTTACAAATCACCCATCTACAGTATATGTTATTGAACTCACTTAATATAGTTGTGGGGGACAGAACTTATCGTGGCAGCATTGGGTTTAAAGCAGGAACCAAAACTGGATGGGGGCACCAGCCTTATAAATCACAGTGGCCTAAATTAAAATCGGATATAAATATTTAATTACTAAACTGTAGGTACGTTGCTGTTCAATAATATTCCATAACAACCCTTTCATTTTTACTGTGAGTTAAGGAAAGCTGTAGATATGCAATGCAAATACTTCTGATATATCCAGTACAGAAAATACGAAGAAATGACATCAGATGTGGAACAATAGACTTATAACAAGGAGGAAGATAAATACAGAAGTCAGTATTGCAGGTACTAAGATATCATAAGGTGCACTCTGAATAAGTATCTTTTCAGGCCTATTTTAAAACTGGAATTGGACATCAGGAGGTCCCCTTTACATCTTCTCATTTCATTTTAGCCTCTTTTCTACATGATGCTTTTACACTTTTCTCCTTTATTGAGGGAGGGATAGAATAGTGGAGCAGGCCAACAGTCAGGTGCATCTACCTTTTTTGCTTTATTGCTGGTATGCCATTTAGATAGAATTTATTTGTCCCCAGGGGAGAAATTTGGCTTTTTACAGAAGCTTTTTAAATAAATACACACACACACACACACTATGGTCTGAATACGCACCAGAATGACTAGAAAGAAAGAAAACTTCTGAATTGACTGTCACAGTCATAGCCACAGGAAGGCATTATGCAGATGTATTGCTGTTGGTGTAAAGAAGCCCAAGTAGTGTTTCCTGAGAAACTTGGGCTGAAGAATTTGTTGGCTGAAAGTCTTTAGAGTTGGTGTTTCAGAGAGAGGATGTGCAGCGTTGTTCATAATGGCGTTTGGTATTAATTCTCTCCTTTGCTACTACCTCCAGAGGGTCCAGAGTGCAACCCATAACTGAGCTGGCCTTTTTAATTAGCTTGTTGATTCTGTGGGCCTTTTTTGAAGTGATATTACCAGACTAGCACACCACAATGTAGACAATTTCACTGTCCATTGCAGAGTTATAGAAGATGTGAAGGTTGTCACTACCCACATTGAAAAAATGCAGTTGCCTAAGAAAAAAAGAGCCTGCTGTGTTCTTTCTTATATAGTTCCTCTGTGTTCTGAGATCAATCTGTTCATAGTCTGAGGTGTACAGAGTGAATAGAAAAGGAGAGGGGAGTATTCCTTGTGGTGCTTCAGTTTTGCTCACATCTATATCAGAGACACAGTCCTTGAGTCTCACAAATTATGGTCTGCCTGAAAATAGTCTGTTATCCAGGACACCATAGGGTCCTCCACCTGCATATCATTGATCTTACCCCTTAACAGTGATGGCTGGATAGTATTGAAGGTGCTGTAGAAATCAAAAACCTAATCCTCCTAGTGCTGCCAGTTTTGTGTGGGCCTTGTGGAGCAGATAGGCAATTGCATCCTCCACTCTAATCTGTGTCTGTTAGGCAAACTGCAGTGAGTCCAGGTGGTCTACCACAAGAGGACTCCTGTAGTCCAAGACTAGCCTTTCAAAGGTCTTCATGACAGAAGATGTAAATGCCACTGGTCTGTAGTCATTAGTTGAAGAGACGTCTGTCTTCCTTGGAACAGGAACAATGCAGGATGTTTTCCACAGCAGTGTCATTTTCTGGAGCTTTGATTCTGTGATTGGCAAACGCATTCTGGTCCCAGAGTGGATGTATCTGATGATGGTTTAAGGAAGCATTACCCTGCCTGTGGGTTGTCCTTGGAATCATTGTGTCAGTCCATCACTCCCAAGAGGTTCTAAGTGGAATTAATATCAAAATAAATCTCACTGAGTCTTCTAACTTGGGGCACAATTTTAATTCCAAAATGGCAAAGATTAAAAGGAATCTAAGTCTGGGTTCATGCAACGCATGTGTCTGCGGATGCTGTTGCTACGCAAGCGGTGTACTGTTTATACTTGAGCATGTACTTTATGTAAATCTGGAGGATTCTAACGAGTGGCAGTACAAGATATCACAGTGAGAAAACAATATTCAGCTTCACTGTGTTTTGAATTGTTGAAACATCCGTTAAATTCCCAGGACACCTTGCCCCAATATCACTGAAAAGGAGGAATGTTTAATGATTACAACCATCAATCCAGGTATGTGCCCATTCCAGCTAGCATCGGGCATGAGGCCGAAACAATCCCTGGATAGGGCATCAGCTTATTGCAAGGAGCATGCAAGCACACACATACACTAGTGTCATTTTAGCATGACCAATTCCCCAAACCTGCATGTCCTTGGAAGGAAACCGGAGCACTCTGTGGAAAACCACCAGGAAAACATGCAAACTTCAGGCATAGAACAACAGGGAGGTGACTCCCTCCTGCAAGGCAGCAGCGCCACTGCTCCGCCACGCCCCCATATGTGGAATTAACAGTATTAATTATTGTCATGAAGTTAATGATTTATCTGTAAAATGTAACGTACATGCTCTAACACATTTCATCATGAAAGTGATATCAAGTATAAATCTAAGGATTCTAAATGTGCAGAGGGCTGGGATATCATAAATTTAATCTGTTCTGTGTAGCAATCACTGCCTGCCGCTGCTATCAGCACAGGAGGAAACCCAAGAAACAAGTAGCGATTAACATCTGGGTCAGTTTTCAGATGATGTTTACGATGTTCTACTTTAATCTCATGCTTTATTTTGTCATTAAAGTCAACTGAACGCTGGGAACATGTGGCAGCTATGATCTGAGTGTGCATTATAAATCGTCCCTATGGAAGCCTATATTTAAAAGTGTCAGGTCTAGCCTACGAAATTCTTTAAACTGAGTAGCACTTGTTACAGGAGCATAACTGGGCTTTAATCTTCTGGATAGCTGAATGTCATTTTTAAAAGTACCATTGTCCTCACCACAAGGAAAGAAAAGTTTAGAATGTAGTAAAGATATATGGTGTAATTCACTCCTACCCATAGGAGAAAGGGAGAAGTGCTGTGCACGTTTAGTTAGGCCAATAGCTGAGACTTAGTTGTGGATGGTGTGTTACTTTGTTTTAAATTTTGAAATTGCATTGTAACAGGTTTTTCTTAATTGTGTGCATTTTATTTTCTTAGTTTGAGGGATGTCACAACTGATTTATATAAATTTATTTTAACCTTTTGTATCCTCGGTACACGAGGGCATCTGTGCTGTAATATATTCTGCATTGAAGGGTCCCTATATTTAAGGTGGCTTCTCTCTTCCCTGCACTGCTTCTAGCTTCTTCTGTAACTGTGACCAGTATTAACATGTAAGTAAATCATGTTATGCCACTGTTCCTGTAGTGATGCTCCCATCAATCGTCCATCAATCTAAATCGGCTGATTTTCACTACAAAATACACTTTATCAGTAAATTGGTTGATCACAAAACATTTTGTTTTCAGCTTTTGTTTTTCTAAGCTTTAGACTAATTTAATGGTAGTACTCTTTTATTTGAGGTATTACACTAGTTGAGCTAGGCACATCTTTTTTGCAGTGAACTTGAGAGTGGTAAGGCCAACTTTACTGAAGAGAAAGAAGATTCGAATATTAGCCTTTTCATTAAATAAAGTGGAGTAATAAAATGAGAAATAGAAAGTGGAAGAGTCATCCTGTGCTATTAGACAAGTGGCAAAAAAGCTATACCTTTTTATTTTGTCCTTTTAATTAACAAGAACACTGCTTGTCTGATTTTATTTTTTTGTATGGGGGTTGATCCTGTGTGAGATACAGCAGTTTGAATTTTCAATTAGAAAAAAAGAGATAAAGGAGAATTTGAAATTGCTGCCTAGTAAATGACAGGCTTGTTAGCGTTAAAGCAAAATTGTTCTATTTTACTTGTTAAGCATGTTAGTCTTGTATCCTCTTAATAATCATAAATATTTGATAGATTTGCATCTTTTTTTTTTTTTTAAAGGTATGTACTGTGTTTATTTTTTTTGTGTGTCATGCAGTGATTTTGGGTAAGAATTTATTATTAATTACATGGTAATCTGTATTTATAATTATCACATAAATTAGAAATGCCTAGCTTGTTAATGGAAAAAACAAACACAAAAAAACTGTATAAATGTAGTACATGTACTGTATATTTTAACAGCAAAAAAGCTGTAGTGCAATCAGTGATTTAAAAATGATTAAAACCTGTAAGTGCATGCATTTTTACACTTAAGCCTTGTTTAGCTGCCAATATCAATTAACTTAATCAATATGTAAGCGAAAAAAATGTTAGACAAATGGCGAAAACTGCTTTTTTTAAATTAAGCCTTGTTTCAGAAAAGTACATTACAGAAGAAATTAAACAATATGATAGCTTGTAATTATGAGAACCATTTTATTTCCTTTAAGCCATATGTTTTACAGTATAGATAAATATTTTATCTGCGTATTTTATTAGTTAAAAATGCATGTATTTTAAGGTTATTTTTTTATTTTGGTATTTGTATGGACAGTTAACAATTTTAATTTTAAGAATTTAACTTGTTAACAATTTAATTTTAAGAATTTAACTTTGTTAATAAAACATTAATGGATAATACCTTTGGCCTATAGTTTAATTATACTGTACAAATACCAAAGTTAACAATTTAATATAGAGCATACATTTTCTCTGCCTCTGGTTATGTAGGAACTTGGAGTTAAAGCTGTTTAAAGAGATAAAGAAAATAAAATCTGATTTGGCCAGTCTAGTAACATAATATCAATGATTGGTATCAGCCCTAAAAACAATCCTGATAAGAGCATCTCTAGTTTCCTGCTCAGCAGTGCACAAGACCGTGCCATCACCCAAATCTGTCAAAGCTGTAAAAGAGAGTAAAACACATTTTGAGAATAGTGAGGTATAAATAAGTGTGTGCCACCACTCGTAGAAGGGCTCTACTAGGATATGAAAGGCCCTGTTCTGGGTATCCTGGAAGAACAAAAACCATAAAGACGAGCATAGGAAAGGAATTGTTGTGACTGGCGGAAACAACACCTTTAGAGCAGTGGCCACAGGTTTTTATTCCAACTAATTAGAAATCAGTGCGTCATTCGTACTTTAAATTAAATTGTATTAAATTGTTTAGTGAGCTGGCCTTTTTATTTTCTTTTTAAGAAGTTCAGAAATATTTTTAACATTTGGCAAAAATACTTACTGTACTTAAGTTTTTGTTGCTGTTATATGTTTATCCTGCTCTTTTCTTTTGAAGAGTTTGTTGCCTTGATTATATCCAAGTTCTAACAAACACTGAATGTAAGGGGAACAACTTCTACAGTGCCATATTCACTTGTCTTCTGAATTGTAGGAAGCATTTCTCAATAATCAGGCAAGTGAAAATGGCAATGAAGTAAGTATTCATTGTTGTTTGTAATGGAGTCTACGCTGCTCATGCTAATTATCAGTATTTTCACTTAAAACTATGATAATTACAAGTATTTCTCATCCCAGTAACTAAACAGATTGATCCATTAAAATTAAGAATGGTTCTTTGACAGTGCAATTGTTTGGAATAAAACACGTGCAGACATGAGGGTCCCCTGGGCTGAATTTGAAACCCACTGTATTACTGGGCAAATGACCCAAAAGATGAGAACATCATTTAATTTTCCTGGGACAGTGCACAGCCATGGAAGGTTGCTCTTGTAAGGGTGAGGTGCAGAACACAATTTGTTTCCGTCTGCCCAGTTAGGTGCCAGTACTATGAATGGGTACAAGCATGTGGCCCTTTAAAGTAACAGGCCTATGGATAGGCTTAGAGGTGCAGTACTTTCAAGGCCATCAGTGGGTACTGTGCATTTGTTATAACAAGAAATCCTAGATCTACCCCCTTTGAATGAAGTGGAACTGGGCATAATTGAATGTTCTGTGAAGACTATTATAGCTGCACTCAAGCTATCAAGCACTTTGAGCTTAGGGTTGGAAAGTGAACTAGGGCAAAGATTCACTGGCAAGAGGAGCAGTGATTGGGATTGAAAGTATGTATGAAATTAGGAGTGAGAGCCAAGGCATCTAAGAAGGTAGTGCTTTTGTGTGCCATTCTGCCAGGTAGCAAGTCTTACGTAAGTGGGCCCAGAGTGGCAGAAGATTTGCTGTTTTTTGTTGACTTTGTTCTGAAGTGTTTATTTCTCCCTGGGTACTTAATTTTGTTAATAAGCTTTATACTTTTTGACAGGGGTGCTAAATTATGACAAAATGAATAGTTGATGAGTATTGCCGTTGATACTACAATTGCAGTTTTTCATAGCAATTAACATCACAACAGTGAAATATGTACTTTATCTTACCAAATGCATATACTGCAGCCTTTTTGCCTAAAGTACAGTAGAATGTTCATTTTGTAGGAAACCACTTAAAACTATGTTAATGTGAAGTTGATAAATGGTTGATTGGTTGAAAATTATTGTTTAGTATTGCTTCTTTTAATATATATAGTAAAGATACAAAACACATTAAAATATGTGTCACTGTTTTTGGAATACAGTAAATCATATATGAATAATTATGAAATAAAAATTAACCATCACTGTGCAGCTTGATTAGCATTCACAGGAGAATACACAATTGGCAGCTCCACCATTTGTGTCCCGTTGAGAGCAGGTTCACATTGAGCATATGTGACAAACATGAAGGAGTCTGCAGATGCTATGGTGAATGTTATGCAGCCTGCTACATCATCCAGCATGACTGCTTTGGTGGTAGGTCAGTGATGATCTGGAGAGGCATATCCTTGGAGAGTTGCACAGATCTCCACATGCTAGGCAACAGTATCCTGACTGCTATTAGGTACCGGGATGAAATCCTAAGAGCCATTGTCAGACCTTACACTGATGCAGTGGGCCCCAGGTTTCTCCTGGTATTAAAAAAAAAATGCCTGGCCAGAGTGTGGAGGCATTTCTTGGATGATGTTGGCTTTGATGTCATTGACTGGCCTGCACGTTCCCCAGACCTGAATCCAATTGAGAACCTCTGGGACGTTATGCATCACTGATATCCTGGTCTAGGTCTGGGATGAGATACTCCAGTACATCATCCACCGTCTCTTCAGGAGCATGCCTAAATGTTTTCGGGAGCGCATACAGGCACGTGGGGTCCATACACACCACTGAGTGACATTATGACTTGCTGTGACAAAAGTCAAGCAAGTTGGATCAGCCTGTGACTTCAATTTTTGACAGATTTTTGGTGTGATGTTGTGATTTTGGTTTCCATTGACTGTTGTTATATTATGTTATTCTCAACGAATTACACATTATTACTCAATAAAGATTTTCCACTTGAATATTTTGTTCATTGAGATCCGATGTGGGATTAAGCGTTCCCTTACTTTTTTTGAGCAGTGTACATTAGAACAATCTAGACGAGAACAGGACATTCAACCCAACAAAGCTTTCCAGTCCTATCCACTTAATTCTTCCAAAGTAACATCAACTGTAGTTTTGAAACTCCCCAAAATCCTACTGTCTACCACACCACTTGGTAATTTATTCCTTTTTTCTATGGTTCTCTGTGTACAGGAAATGTTTGTGCAAATGTCCTTGTGTTCTTGATCAACTCATTTGAAAATAACAGTCTTAATCCACTGGACTAATTCCTTTCATAATTTTTAACACTTCAATCATGTAAACTCTTAACCTTATTTTGCTTGAAATGAAAAGGCTCAGCTCTTTTAATCTTTCCTTATAATTCATCTCCTGTACCATGGAATGAGCCTAATTGCTCTTCTGTGGACCTTTTCTAGAGCTGCTATGTCCTTTTTGTTGTCTGGTGACCAAAACTGTACACATCACTGCAGATGAGGCCTTGCCTGTGCGTTTTAAAGCTTCAGCATAACATCCTTAGACTTGGGGTGCTCACTTTTAGAAAGTTGCATAAAAGTTTGTGTGCATTGCTACAACAGCTTGTATGGCTGTCTTTTTTGATCAGCATTGTTGCTATTGAAAACAAGATAGTTTCAAATTACAGGTAATTTTTCTTTTGACATTCAACCTTATAAAAAGCATCAGGTCAACATTGCTTCTCAGTTTTTCTGGAGGCTGCTGCAAACACGATGAAGAAATGAATATTTTTTAAAAAACATTTTTAGAGATCAGACATGAAAAATGTGTTCACTGTAGTCACCTGTAATTATTCAGATGATGTTGGTGCCTCTAGTTTGAAAATTCGCTAACTAAATGTTATCTTGACTACAACATGCATTTGTTTATTCCTGACAGAGCTGGAGTACTAAATAGAATGTAGTAATTGCCACTTTTCGTTATTTGTATATTGCAGAAGCTGTAATCTTAATTGCGATTAATACACAATTAGTTGTGCAGTCCTGCTTTTTGGCGACTTTGGTATTTTTTTTCTGAGAGAATTTCTGAGGATGGCAGGCTACCAAAGAGGCCATCTTCCAGTCGCAGTGGACTGATTGCCAGTTTTTTTTTTTTTTTTTTTTATAAATTAAAGATTTTGTTTCTTTATAGAACCTAAATGCATAGTCTAGGTGTCAAATGTGTCTCTAATCTACTCTGACTTGATTATACTGTATCTGTGTTGTGTGTTTGTGCTTGATAATGTTCTTGCACAATCCGCACAGCTACAACTCTTATACCTGTTTCTTCTTGGGAAATGATTTGGCTTCGCACTTTGATGCAACAGGTTGTTTGTGATGGGAAAAAATGAGTGGATGCCTCTGTCAGCTTTATTTCTTTCACAACTACAATCTCTTCCACACATTTTATCAGCTTCTCTTTGAATGCTTTGCCCATGTTTTCACATTTATTCCTTCTCCCTTAAATATACAGGAGGGGTACTTGAATAAAATTGTATTACCCTTTGTTTTAGGAATAAGCTGAAATGCATTTGATGTATTAGTTTAAACTTAACCTGTGAATTGTGTTATTTAATGACAGTATAGGACAATGGCTGTGAACTGCATCTTTGTGGTGCAATGCAGTTTTACTCAAAAATATGTGTAAACAAAATTATCAATACATATTTATAAAGACAGTAATAATTAAATAAAGAAATATATGTGGCATTATAGAAAAATATGAAAATAAATGTGTGTGGTCACACTCCAGCTATCTGTTTTTAAAAAACTTAAAGGCAACTGTTCTACCGATTGCATGTGAATGTGAGTGTGTTTATTGTTGAGCCCTCAGATGAACTGGTGGCCTTTACAAAAATGGATTGCGCTCTCTGCCTTATACTGTGGAGAATGCTTCTTGCCTTCAGAACCCTGAATTGGATTAATCAGGTTTGATAAAGCTTTTCCATTTTATACAAAGCCCTGCAACAGCAAACATAGTGATAAGGAGCCTTAAGACCTCAAAGCTCCTTGTTCTTTCCACAGTAGCCACATTATTATCTGTAAGAGCATGACTCCATTCAATTCCCATAACCTCAACAATCAGTTTGCTTGTTTTGCTAATGCTGAAGGACAGATTGTTATTTAAACAGCATTCAGTGAGGAGTGTAATGTCTTCCAGGTAGGATGTCTTTTCATAGATGATAATGATTACTATTAACTGTTGTGTCATCAGCAAACTTTCTTACAGAGTTTGTATCATGTTTGGCAACACAACTGTGTGTTAGAAACAAAGGGGAAAGCAGTTGACTGAACACTCGACCCAGTATGAGAAATACACAATCCTGCTTATATCACTGTCTGACACCACGCAGTTTACATGTCTTTTGGGTCTGAAATGGTGAGGATGCTGGTGCTAATCAGGTAGACTACATCGTTGTAAAGCTAATGAATAAATACATTTCCTTTTCAGTTGATTGAGGAGATTTTTTTCAGAATTGCAATATTTAAATTTGAAGCACTTCTTTAAAAACAATGGCTAACGGTGTCGTTTGCCAACATGCACCAGTTGTTGTTTTTACATCATTGTGCAAAAATGTCCTGCCACTAGTTTGACTAGTTTCCTCAGGAAAGTGTATCCAATGATTTCTCCCCTTTCTCACTCTCCTCACCTGTATCAGCATTTTTTCTGTAGTCCTTTCACGCTTTCTTTCTTATCTCAGGGTTTTCCATTTCTGCTTCTCCCATCCCTTACATCGTTTATTTCCTTACTTAGTCCTTCTTCCATCCCACTCCTACTTGCCATCTCCCTCACAAGCCCCCCCGTAAGACTCTTGATCTGTTCTACTTTCTTTACATCATGCCCATTCTCTCATTCCCTGCACGCTACCCCTAACCTTTTTACTCTTTGTCATTTGTTTTCCTTGTCACATTATAAACCACATGCTTCTGCAGTTTACAATTCTCAGTTTCTTCCATTTAAAGTTGCATAATTTTTGTGGTGAACAAGCAGTGTCAGTTTGTTTTCACAAATGAACTACTGTTTAGGATATTTAAAGTGGTGGTAAACATATAAAAGCAAGCAAAAAATAAAATAGGTTAGCAGTTTTTATGATGCACCTATGACTCAGAAGCACATCTTGCACCTTTTAAAAAAGATTAATGATTTTTGTTTAAAATTTTTGAATCGTTGATGAAATTGGTGGATATCCCAATCTGTATTAATAAGCCACACTTGGTTCCAATGCTTTTAAACATTTCAGCCTATTCTTACTCATGTCTTTGATTAATCTACTCCTCTCCATAAAGTTGTAACATCTTCTATGAATCAGATGAGGCTTTGGAACCTTCTAACCATAGCAATCTGATTACTGCACTTTGTTCACTAAAGTAAAGCTAACCTTGATAGTTCAATATGGAGTTAGTTCAAACTACTGAAGAGACGTGTCTAGACAGTGTAGTAGGTATGATCACCTTGGCAGCATCTTCTGAGAAATGGTTTTATTTTTACACACATGTTACATTTGCTTTTTGATTTACCCTAATAAAATGATTTCAGAATCGCTTCTAGCTTTATTTCTTCCAACTTGCTCGTGTTCTCTTTATTTTTCTTTGTCTTGGCCTTTAGCTAGCAATACTGCCAAATTATTGTAACCAAAAACACATGTTAGTAGTATTGTACTTTTTTTTTTTTTTCTTTGAAGTGAACACTAGTTCCTTAGGTTCTTGGAGGTGAATTATAAAACACAACTTAACCAGTTAAATACTTCTGTAGACCCTCTCTGTGTTAATTAGCCTGACGTCCTGTCGTATATATCTTGGTATCGAAACTGTTTTGGCATGGAGTGTACCATAGGAGGATGTAAAATTTGTTTTTGCTCCAAATTACAGTAAATGCCCGCTATCTATTGATTCCATTCTTTTGCCCAGCCGCTATTATAAAAGTGTGACACATTTCACAATACCTGCAGTTTAATTGTGCCTATTTGCAGATAAAGTCTTTGCTTTGGGCCTCAGGATTGGGTGGGGATGGACTTCAGGAGGTTGTATTGTGGCCATTCACAGCAGAAAAAAAATAAAAAAATAAACAATAATATTCCCAGAAACTTAACACGTGTGAGTGACATGTGAGATTGAGCAATAACAGGTCTATGATTCCCATAGATGTCATGGGTTGCAGATGCACTACAGTGAATGGATCAATGTACCACTACTCAGTGCCTAGCAGTGCAGGAAAGTCGTTGCACCCCACTTGTGATTAGGACCAGGGCTTTCAGTTGTTTCCTACAATCTAGGAATTCCTAGTAGTCCTCGTCCTAGTAATTCCCTTAATAGCACTGATTACGTTCCTGCCCTTTGTACACAGTGCCTGTAACTACTACCATTTGGATATTTTAACGAGGCCCTCTGATTGCCTTGCTACAACCACCTAAGGGCCTCTGCTGGAGCATCTAGAAGAACTTGACTGTACACAAAATAAAAGTTGCATCAAATTTTCTGGAGATGAACTGTGGAAGGATAATACTGAGCCTCAAGGAGCTAGAGTGGAGGGCTGGCATATCTTCCCAAGCTGGCATCCAATAGGAACCTTACTTCATTTTTCCCATAGGATCAATGCTTCAATATCTGCATTTTCAATATCCACAAGGTGTTTCAGGAACATAACCCCCATGGATAACAAAAATTGATTGTAACTGGTATTGGTGTATATTTTTTGTGTAACTGTTGTATATCTAGTACAAGATTAAAGAAAAGAGGGTTATAGAAACACTACCTTAAATACAGAATACATAATTTGTTTAGAGAGATGTATTATATATTAGTATACAGAAATGTTTAGTACACAGTGAAAAATGTGACACTGAATAGTTGCAGTGGTAAAGGATAACAATTGGTCAACTGGTACATTTTTAGCCTTTCATTAGATGTGCTATAAACTGTTCTGAGCTGTGCTTTGAAGCTGTGGTATTATGAGGACAGTTATAATCTTATTAGCATGGCTATCTGGTTTCAGGTCTCTCCCCCCTAACGCGCCCCCCCCGCCCCGTAAAAAAAAAAACCCAACTGGTTAATCTTTTTTTTTACCGCTGTACTAATTCATTGGTTGGCTATTATCTATGTATCTATGTTCATGAGGGTCCAATGATGTCCAAATATTTTATAGATGTCTTCTAGATTGTGATTAAGACCTCTTAGGAACATGACAGTGCCATGTTGATGTGAGATGAAGCCATTAACATATAATATAAAGATATAAAGACGTGTAGTGAAGTTGTGCTGTGAAACTAAGGCACATACTGTGATACAAGCATCCAATGAATTGCACACTCTAGCTCCGTTACTTCATTCCAGAAACCTGTTGAGAAACTTGTATCAAAACAGCATCCAAGAATTAACTGCATAGGGAGAATGTCTCTTAAGCAATGAAGAACACAGGGGCTCCTTATGGGTCAATATGTAGTGCTAAATTAATTAAAAATATATGTTTTACAAACAAAGTAGTCCATTTAGTGTACTTTTTCGATTAGCTTTTACTTAAATTATCCAAAAATCTCATCCAGATACTTTTTAAAAGTGCAAGGGTTTTCACTTTAACTACATCATTTTTATTCCAAGTTTTTTTTACACTTTAAGTGAAGAATCGCTTCCTGGCTATCATTTTGAATGCACATCCGCTTCTCTTCAACTATTGTCCTTAAATGTTATATTCACTGTTTGGCAAGGAAAAAAAACAACATAATCAACTCTTGCCTTTGCATTTTGTGAATTTTGGAAACTTGTATTGAGCCCATACATAGCCTTCTCTCAATGCATAATTAGTGCAAGGTTGCTCTTGGCCACTCGTCTCCATATAGGTTCTGCTGCTTTTGGGTACCTGCACGCAGTAATCTAGATGTGGTGTCATGACCACGTTATAGAATCAAAATATTTCAACCCTTTATTTATATTGAACAAGTTTTCTTCAGCAGTATTCTCCTTTTTGTTTTTACGTGATTGCTGTAAGTACAGTATGTGAATGTTGCATCAATATAAGCACAAAATCTTTCTTATAGGTTGCTTCATATGATGCTAGTATTGTGTTTATATATTTATTCGATTAACTTTGCCTGTGTTTTCTAGTGTTTGATCAGTATTGAAGATTGTCCAGATATTTTGTTATCCCATGGATTTTGGCATCTTCTACCAATATCTCTGGAGTTTTCCTCTACATCAGAGTTAATGTTATTAATATAAATTCAAAAGAATAAAGGCCAGAGGACAGAACACCTAAATGACAGCACTGATGACCTTTCCTCATGTGGCACATCTTCCCTTTTTATGTACTCTTTGTCCCCAGCCAGTTAACATAGGTGAAGTCCATTCTTGTAAGTTACAGTGGATTTAGAAAGTGCAGTATTTAGACCCCTTCACTTTCTTCACACCTTACTCTGTGGTAGATTTAAGTTTAAGTGGATTCATTTTGTCATTTTTGGCCATCAATCCACAACTTATAACCCATAATTGCAAAGTGAAAACGTGTTTTCAGAAAGGTTGGCAGATTTATTAAAAATTAAAAACTGAAATGCCTCATTCATATAAGCATTTAAAGCCTTAATTCTATACTTTTTATATAAGCCTCTTTGGCAGCAATTACAGCTCTGAGTCCTCTTGGGTAAGTCTCTGCGAACTTTAGACACCTGGATTTGGGCAGTTTATCCTATTCTTCCTGACAGATCCCCTGAAGCTCCGTTAGATTGGATAGGGAGTGTCTGTAAATTGCCATCTTCAGGGTTCTCTTCATATATTCAGGGTTTAAACCTGGGCTTTGACTGGGCCACTCAAGGATAGTCAGAGACTTATCATGAATCCTTATCATGAACTGCTGCCCCAGTCTGAGGATGCGTGCTCTCTGGAGCAGGCTTTCTTTAAGGACCATTCTGTATTTGTCTGCATTCATCCTTCAAACAATTCTGACCAGTCTCACTGCCTTTACCACTGAGAAGCACCCACCCCCATTGCATGATGCTGCCACCACCACATTTTCACTATAGGGATTGTATTAAGCTGGTGATAATTAGTGCCTGATCTTTGACATACATAGTGCATGGAGTTCAATTTTTTTTTTGTCTCATCAGACCAGATAATATTTTTCTAAATGCCTTCCGAGTCCAATTGCTGTTTTTGTTGACCTCTAAGTGAAAGTTAATCACTTTACAATAAATGCCTAATTGATGGAATGCTGCTGAGATAGTTGTCCAACAGGTTCTTCTGTCACAACAGAGGACTTCTAAAGCTCTGTTAGAGTGACCACTGGTTCTTGTTTGCCTTCCTGACCAATACATCTCCTTGCCCAATGACAACTCTGGTAACAGTCCTGATCGTTCCAAAAATCTTCCATTTCATAACTGTCGTTACCACTGTGCTCCTGGGAACACGCAAAGCTACAGAAATGGTTTTATAACCTTGCCCTGATCTGTGCCTCCGCACATTTTGATCATGGAGGTCTACAAAGAGTTCTCTGAACTACACGGCTTGGTTTTTGTCCTGACATGCAGTGTGAATTATGGGACCTTTATATACACAGGTTTGTGCTCTTCTGAACAGGTGGACTATAATCAAATTGTAGACACATCTCAAGGATGATTAAAGCAAACAGGATGCACCTCACTGCAACTTGGAATGCCACAGCAAAGATTCTGAATACTGATTTAAATGAGCGATTTTCAGTTTTTGGTTTTTAATAAATTTGAAAACCTTACTGAAAACATGCTTTCCTTTCATCATTATGGGTTGCTGAGTGCAGATTGATGAACAATAATGGCAAACTTATATATTTTAAAATTAATTTAAAACACAAAAAAGTGCAGAAAGTGAAGGGGTGCTGGTTATCAAGTCAATGTGGTGGAAGGGACAGGTTTAGGTGCGCCCAAACCTAAAAGTGACAGCATGCGTTGTTGGCCCATGATTCTCCGGATCTGCAGAGGGAAGGAGAAAAGAGATGCTTGGTGGAAGCGCCAATCCACGACTCAGGGTGATATCACCACAGATCAAAGAGACTTACATAGAATTTGTAATGAAGAAAATGTTGACAACTGAGCAGGTTTTAAGCAACAGGATAGACAAATGGTCACACGGCATTGGGATAGACTAATAAAGTACAGTAAGTAAATGTGTGGTGTGCAGGTTATTGCTATATTTGCTGGCTGGACCTGAAAAAGTATAAGGAGCCGTTACACAAAATGTGTTAGAATCACCATTTTCATTTTCCATTCAATCATTCTATCTGCTAAACATCTTTTTCTTTCTATTTCATTGCAGTGTTACGTATAACATAAGACTGTTCAGAGCTGGTTCATAACTTGGACTAGATGCTGCCAACACAGAGTACTGCTTCGTTACAAGGACACTTGCTCACAAACACATACCCTTTAATTATCAGGGGTCCACATGATAGAATGTTATCCCAATATGGCAGTTTGTTTAATGTACTGTTAATTTATTTGTTATGTTGCTGAAGATAAAGTTGAAATCATATTTCTGCTTGAAGAAATATCAATGTATTACACTTAATCAGAGAAACTGCTTGGTTAAGTCCATTTTTTTTAAATAGTGAAAGTGGATTTCAATATTTGTATCTCAACAATGTATTTAATCAAACTGGAAATATTCAGTTACAGTACTTACACATTGATACAATATATTCTCTGATCATTATGCTGGCAGAGTACTTATGGGTTGAGTCTGTTTGTAGCAGTTACCTTGCATTCAGTACAGTTAATTCTCACAAGAACCAAACTGGAATTGACAGTTAAATTAACCTGCTTGTTTGTGGGTATGTTGGCAGAAAACTGGAGTATGCGAAGGAAAACCCAGACAGACATAAAGAGAACATGCAAACTCCACAATAAACAGATGTGTGATTCAAACCCGGGATGCTAGATATGTGAGCAACAACAACAACAACATTTATTTACTGTATATAGCACATTTTCATACAAAAAAGTAGCTCAAAGTGCTTTACATAATGAAGAATAGAAAAATAAAAGACACAGTAAGAAAATAAAATAAGTCAACATTAATTAACATAGAATAAGAGTAAGGTCCGATGGCCAGGGTGGACAGGAAAAACAAAAAAAAAAAAACTCCAGATGGCTGGAGAAAAAAATAAAATCTGCAGGGATTCCAGACCATGAGACCACCCAGTCCCCTCTGGGCATTCTACCTAACATAAATGAAACAGTCCTCTTTGTATTCAGGGTTCTCATGGAAGGACTTGATGATGATGGTCATGTAGACTTCTGGCTTTTAGTCCATCGATGTTGGAGCATCATGATGCTTTGAGTAGGTGGTGGTGGCGCAGGCCACCACCACAAAGAAACCTGAAAAAGAAACAGAAGAGAGAGTAGGGGTCAGTACGGAACAACACTAACCACTGTGCTATTGTGCTAACCTATATGAAGAATGCCACTTTAAAATATTTAATATTTATCAATAATAGTTTAAATGGGGTTTGCACAAGTTAACACACAAATAAATGGAGCAATACCAAATTCTTATTGGAATTTGTTGAGTTGAATTTAATTAAGCCAACAGAAACTGTTTAATAAGGTACAAATTATGGTGTAAAATGAGGAAACCAGAAAGGGTGGTATTTTTGCTATTTAATGTGTGACCACCCTTTGTTACAGTAGTTATTAGATTCAATCTTAATACTATTTGAAATTTATCGCTTTATTTTTTTTGTGAACCCTTTGCTTTATTGTTTTTGTTTTACATTTATTTAAGTCTTTGTTATAGCAATGTCTCTTCTTTGTTTTCCTGCAAGTGCTAGGGTTACATTAGGATCTTTGGTCCTTTCAGAAAACTCTGCTTTCTTTGCTGGTGTTTTCATGGAGTTCATGTTGGTAAGCTTCTGTGTTGGAGGCAGTGGGCACAAAGAACTGCAGAGTTTTCCTTCCTTTTTTATTCTTCCGCCTACTTACCTTGTCTGTGTGTGACATTTGGGACGGGCAGCATATTTCTTTTACCTTTTCCATTCTCATTTTTTTTTCTCCACAACAAGTATCTTGGTTGCCTTGGATCTAGGAGCATTGCCAGTAGAGTACATTTGTATTATTTTTACATCCACTGCTTATTGCATGTGCCAGTTTCAGACCCGCAACAGAGAGAAGTCTCGTTGCTTCTGGGACTTTCATCAGTTTCCTGCTATTGTGTTAAAATTTAGCTCTGTGAATCTAGTAGAGCTAGTGCCACAAGACAGGTGAGGAATGTCAGTTTGAACTCCACTTCAAAGTAAAAAATGTGTAGAATGACCAAACTAAAGTTGACGCTATGACAAAGAATTCTAAAACGCATTGTGTATGACGTTTATCAGAAGACAAAGAGGTGTCCAAACATTTGCAAGGGTGCAATTATTTATGCCAGAAGATTGCTTTTTAGGTTAGCTAACCATAGCTGTGATATTAACTGGGGAATTTGAGGCTGATTGTTTTGATTTTTGAGATGTTGTAAATGATGCCCTGCCTTGGGAATTTTTGCAAGGTCTGTGTCCTCTCTTTTTTCAAGAATGTGAAGAATATAGCGGATTGCCTGTTTTAGGTATTCAGGCAACATTCTGTATAGGACAAGAGGGTGAGCCTCTCTTCCTTAAAGGTGGATTTTAACGTGTCTGTTTCAGCCAGACTGCAACTACATGTTTAAAAGTTTTTTTTTTTTTATTTTTTTGTAGAAATGTTGTATTCTAGGAAGCAAAGTTAGGGAGTTGGTACTATTGGTACTAAAATGTGCAGTTATCTAATATATTTCAGACTTGCTTAATTCAATTCAGGGTCCAAGCTATTCAAGCAACAATGGATGCAAAGTAGGAACCATTCCTGGGCAGTGTGCCAGTACATCACAGGCCCTACACACGCAAACATATTTGCACTTTGGCCAATTTGCCATCGCCTATTAACCCAGAATGCTCATCTTTTAGGATGTGGGCGAAAAAAGATAAAACTATTGGAGTTGGGGTGGATTGAAACATATATGAAGAAAATGTGCAAACTCTACCCAGGCAGTGACCAGTTGTGGAATATGAAGCAAATATTCTGGGTCAGTGTATAGTGCTAAACCCAGCCCGACCCAGCTTATTCTTACTGTGAATTGTGCACCTTTTCAGCACTTGACTAAGTGAAATGATTTTTGTCAGTTGGAAGAATGATGTCCCGAAGTTAGAAGGTGGTGTAGACATGTAAATAGGACATATTCCCGACCCCATCTTTAACAGAAAATCTTCTACATCAACAGTCCAAATTCCTGTGTACCTAATGGTTGTGTCTTGTGTAGCTGATGTGGTTATTTTTTGCTTTTGGCCAAGGTTCAAGGATAAGACTTGATTGTACTATTCAGATATGTCAGAAATAATTTTCCCTTAACCAAAGTTTACATTTTAGTATTGCCTGCAAATGAATGGTTAATGTGAAAGAAGCACCCCATGTCACTGACAGGTTGAGGACTCCTGATGACTTGCTGGACACTTGATAGTTTAAAATGTCTGTAATGCATTTTTGTAACGTGAGATCAATGCCTGCATGCTCACATTGCAAGTGTACCTGTATGGATATGTCTTTCTTTGCTGTTTCAAGGATGTTGTCATTCCAGGGGGTGGAGGGGCAGTTGGTTATATTCAGTTGCATCTTGCTAGTTGAAAGAGAGAGGGAGGGAAAGAGAGAGACACAGAGACAAAGCCAAGTTCCTCTTTCACACAGATGCAAGCTGAATTGTGTGTTTGCAACACCAACACACACATGCATTCACACACACTTCCTCTCCCAGCGCAAGACTGCCCAGTCAAGATCTGACGCTAATCTTTTGTAAATTCCAGTCCGGTCATGCTCTAAAAAGAAACAAACCCTATCCTCCCCACCCCCTCTTATGAGTGAGTGCACAAGAAGCAGAAGTCCCAAGCTGCAAACCTAGATGGAAGTGTGAGCCTCTCACTGCATACCACCCATCTGTGATATTCTGTACTGGCCTTTTACCAATAGGTTGCCATACATAGACTATGTGCAATGAGCACACAATCTGTATGCATAAACTGTAGTACACATTTTGTACATATAGGTACACTCACAAATGTGATTCCCATGGTTATGTGTGAATACATGCATGCATGGCATCACATTCAGTATTCATGGTTGTGCTTATGTATATCTATGTGCCTGTGTTTGGCCACACTCAAATATTACACTCCAGCAGAAGAGTATGAATGAACTATACATGTATACAAATAGGCTTGAGAGTATACATGCACATACATTGTGTGTTTTCCCAGATGGCATCCTACTATAGACTTGTGCATTCTTTCAGGTAAAATTGGCACATGCTCCTAAGCATATGCTCTGACGGGTAATGAAGGTTCTTGTTTTGTAAAAATGATAGGAGTTGAAATCCAACTAGTTGAATGCCCATAAGGCGTTTCAGCTCTTGTGTTGTGTGCTTGCCTTAAATTAAAATGAATTGCTTTGCTTTTAATGAAGTTGCTTTCTTTCAATTAAACCTACGCTCGCTAATTGCAAAGTGCATCCCAGTGGCGCATGATGTCGGTTAATCTGCCTGATAGGCGTTCTTCCCCGGGGTACTGGTATAGTATCCCAAAAAGACATCTACTTGAACTAAAAAAAATCTGAACACTTGCAAGCAAGTCTTCTTTAGGGCACAGTTTGCACAATTTGCACAATAGGGAGATGCGTGTTTGTTTGATGTCTGAGTGTTGCAATACTTCCTTAGTTCTGAATTACCACACCACTGATGGACACTGAAGGCATACCACTTCCTCAATTCAATATCTTCTTCAAAACTCTGCAATGTTCTGGGCTCACAGGCTGGCACCCAATGCCGTGTAATTAAAGAAGGGATACTCTAGAAGAATCAGAATATTGAGGCATATGTTTTTTTTAAATAGCCCCTAAAACTGCTGTTCTGGAACAATATGGTCCCAAGGCTTTAGTCTTTTAGAGGTTCAGATCACATTGTGTCACTCACTGAGTCACTGAGTTAAACTATCTGCCACTGGGAAGTGATTTTGTTTTTGCAGTTGCGTATATAGATTTGTAAATTCAAGAGTTTGAAAGTGCAGTCTCAGTATCTGAAAGTGCAGGTGTCTGTTTAGCTGCTTTTTGAATGGTGTAGATAGAATCTGGATGTGTAGGGCTGCATGGGGGAAAAAACATACCTATCTGGTAGGGAAGGGGGTGAAGGCTATCCCAGGCACTAACCAATAGGGAGGCATAGGGCAGGGTGAGGAACTCAAAGGAAGGAAGGAAGAAAGGGCCACAGTGGAGCTGCAGTGGTTGGATCTTGGGTGGTTTGGGGCACTAGTATGCTATATTTGTGTGCTACCAGTTCTAGGCAAAAACCAGAGTTGTAAGCTGGCTAGAAATGTGCAATATTCCCCGGGATGCTGCATGCAGGGCAAGAGACCTTATCAACACCCAAGTCCCTGAACCTCACCTTAAAGAGAGACAACAGCATGTGGTCCCAGGTAAACAGAATAGGGACTATGCTACCTTTTTAAAAGCTGGGACTAGGAGGCTAACCATGAACTTTAGTGTCTGGCTAGAAGTAGTGCATGGCCCTCGACTGGAAGGACGGGAATGGTGGCGCCAGAGAGGTGAGGCCTTTGGAGGACAACTGTGGGCATAGAGGAGCACGGAGGCCAGTGGCCACTAGGGGCATTCTGGCTTGATGTTCCAAGAGCAAATTACATGGAGCACGGGATTTGGGTAGGGGTGTTTTAAGGCCATCTCACAAACAAGCAAGTTTAGAGTTTGGGATGGCTCAGGGGAAGAGTTGAAAGAGTAAGAGTGATTAGAATGGAAAAAGTTGATTTTAGGGTAATCTGCTGTTCATGTGTAAGGAAAAAAACAACAGTTTACATAGGCCCAAAGAAACTATGCATAATATGTTTTGCTTCTGATTATTCGTAACTTTTGTGTGTTCATATGTTTATTATGTTAATAAAGATGCCATTTTGCCTCCTGTTAGCTTTTCCTAAATGTGCAGGGAAGCAATGAGACCAGTGAACATCAATAATCTGGTGAAGGTGCCTTTAAAACTAGAGGATTCAGAGTGCAGGGTCCTATGGAGCCTCATATTACCCTTTTTCATCACCCCCTTCTCATTTTATAGAAAATGTGAAAATATTCCAGCTTGTGTTAGGCTGACTTCTTGTAGAGTTATTAGAGGTAGCAGAATGTATTCTGGTATGACATGGCTGTGCCAGCTTAATAGCTGCCGTGTCCATTTTTCTTCTTATTTAGCTGTTTGTCTATTTAAGCACAATCCTTCAAGAAGCTTTCCAGGCTTCTTGTGTCACCTTCCACTAGTTGGTTCCCGAGAATTGCCGTGCAGTCGTCTTATTCGTAGTCATCTTGCTTGCTTAGCACCTGCTTCACATTACTCTAATAATTTTTTGCAACTTGCCATTTGAATTTCTAACTACCTGCAGCAGTGCCTTTCTGTTTTGCATGAGTGACACAGTTCTGAGTAGAACAACTCAAGTTCCTCAGTTAGTTCAACAGTCCCCTCTGTGACCCCAGGCACTCAAGTGAAAGTCACACTGAGACATTTATTTAGGGAGGACGTCAGTATGGAGATCTGTACTGATGTCCACAATGCACTAAATTGAATGGTTGTATGTGCTAGAGAAGAAGGAGGCGATGGAGTTAGAGAAGAGACTTTTTTTTTTAATTTTATGCTGTTTATGTGTAGAATATGTAAATTAGCTTTATGAAAAGCTGCCTGAGTGCAAATGTGACTGGAGCATATGCAAATGAGGCCCACTATAAAGAGAATAAAGGTAATGTTTAGGAAAAGCAATTGGCAAGTGCACTCATAATTCAGGGTTTCAAGAATGTGACTACTGGTTGCACTGTTAACTGAGTGAAAAGCACTTTAGACTTTTTTTGCTTGGTGAATAACAGGTGCAATATTCTTTGCCTCAGGTTGGGTGACACATACTGTTTCCTCTCCAGCTTGTGGGAAACCAGGAGCAATATCCTGTTCTCACTGGGCACTGTCACATCTGCAGAAATGAAAGCGGCACTATATCCCCTACAGGTCACTAAGTAATAAGGCACTAAATCCTTTCCCAATCGGTGAAGGACAAAGTCTACAGCCTCCCCCTTTGCTATAGGTCCTGGAGACATTGCATCTTCTCCTACTTGTAAAATGATGACTGCACTGTACTCTCCCTTGTACTTGTAGGTGTAGAGGTGCTACTCCAGCTCCTCTGTTGCTCGCTGTTCCTCTGGCACTATGCATCCTGATTTGTACAGCCAAAGTGCAAACCAAAGTCAAGTGCACACTGGGGAGTGATTGAAAAAGTAAATCTCAGCTGCTTCTGTGCCAGTTCTGGAACTTCCTCAAGGTCACCCTAGAAAGTTCTCTCTGCAGGAGAGACTGAGAGGGCTTGAGTTTAGTAAGACATGCCACTGTCCAAGTGTATCCTCTCACAACTTGTTTCCTGAGAGTTATGGGGTGAGACCCTGGGTGGGAGAGTGCTTTCTGCTTCCTTTCTCACTCGCTTATCTCTGCTGTGGCTGGGATATCCGCTGGCTGCCCCCACATGGCAGGAAGTGCCTCTGCAAAGACACGAAGTGGCAGGATGTGGCGAATACATGACCTGCCCTGTCAAAACAGAGAAGCACTTTTTTTTAGTTTAAAGGCTTAGTTTTGTTACCCCGATTCGGGGAGGGGCAGGACCAGGGCTATGCTATCTACCCAGATAAATGAGTAAACTTTTTTAAGGTATGGTTTATAGAGTGGAGTGGAGCAGTAATATAGAATTTTATGTCGTATTTTCTCTGGACTTGAAATGGCAGAGAGCGCTACTTAGAGAGTTGGAGACAGGGCAGAAAAAAGAACGACAACCAGACAAGAAAGGCAAATGCTAGCAAATCATTCTATTTGAGAGCAGGCTATAAAGGGCTGCGTAGAGTAGCAAATAGCACTTGATGGAGGTAAGTCAGTGGAGCTGCACTTTGCTGTCATTTGCGAAAAAATGGATTAATGCATGGCTGCCCCCATCAGGAAAGCCATAAGTAAAGTGTGTGCCTGTTCCACTGCTTGCTGGACATCCCAGTTTCTCCTTTACACCAGGAAGGAAGGTGTTGTTTGTAACTCCAAGCATGTGATCAAAGTAACAAGGTTCATCTGTATGTGTGCGAAGAGCAAGAAAATTGAGAGGTGGCCATCACAGCCTGTGTGCTGTGTCTGGCTTCCCTAATAACACCTGTTATAATGTTGCCTTCAGATTCCCCGCGTGGCCCCCAGTTGATGCAAATCAATCATCTTCAAAACTCCTGCTGCTTGTACACTATAGAATCCCACAAGACATGACCACTTTGCAGTTGTTTTGCTTTCTCTGTGCTGCAGTGTGAGTATATCAGGATTGCAATGCTGTTCTATCCAGAGGCATTGAGAGGAATCTAAAGGTTATTTGAGGCCCAGCACATTTCAAATATATATATGTATACATGTGTATACATATGTGTGTATGTATGTATGTATGTATGTGTACAGTATAATACATATATATAATATCTATATCATTTTTTTCCCTGTAAGCAGTCTGTATATATTTTTTTTTTTCCATTACCATAGTAACCAAAGAACTCTTTTGCTGCTGCAGCAACCAAACGTGGTGCATGTGGGAGGAGGTTGAGTGGCTGAATGTGTCATTAGGGTGCAAAAGAACTTCACTGCTTGGTATCCCCCCAGGGCCACATGAGCTATAATTATTTGGTTAAAGGTCCCAGGCAGGTAGAAGTGGTGTTTCTGGTGCTGATCTGTCATAGTGTGGTTTAGACTGAATACTTGTTCTTTGTCTTCACAGAGTCTTCAAAAAATCCAGTCCCAACTGTAAGGTAAGCATCCATCACCTGAGTCACGTGTGATTTTTATGTGAAATGGTGTGGTCTTTGTTCTGTAAACTACTGCCTCCACCTTGTCTCCTCGACTCGGGCTCCTCCCAGATCCTGCAAAGCAGTAAGTTGTCAGCCAGCACTTGCTCTCGGGGGACTTCTCTCTCTGTTTTGCTCACCCTCCCTTACTACATTACCTGTTGAGCCTTCGTTTGCTTCTTCCATCTCTTCATTACATCTCTGCCAGTTCACCAGATAGGAGCAGTGCCAGACCATATGTGCTTATGCTGCCTTTTCTTGCTTTCTGCTGTTGCCCTTTAACTCTTCGTGTTGCCATGCATCCTGAGTCCTCCTCACTGTAATCCTTCAGCCTCTGCTCATAATGGAATCTTTGTCTGTAGATGATGTGTTTTTAGATGTACCTCCTAGTAAACGTCGTGTCTTCAAGAAAGGAGTGGAACACCTGAGGGTCAGTCGGTTGTATTATATTGGTACTTTAGCCGGGAGAACTATATTCTTCCAAAAGATAGCCAGTTTCTTGTGGTGGTAATTCTTGTCTACCTTGGTTCCTCTCTGCATCCTTTTTTTCTTATTCAAATGAAAGCATGCTTTATTGTGGAACCATTTACATTCCTAGAGCCTGGCATTAAATGACTGAACAGGTATTAGATTAATTATTGCTTATTCATCTTTATTTCATTTCCTTCCTTACCTTACTTAATCAGTTCTTTTTAACTCAGAGAGAGTTTGTTATATATTTGCTTCCTGTTTCAGGATGATACTGCTTAACTTCTCCTCACAGTTTGCTTTTTCACTTCTAGGTAGTCTATTCTGAAGTTTCTGTGGCCATCCTGATTATTCAATCCCACACCACATTATTCCTGCTTTCATAGATATTTTTTATAGATACTCTTGTGTAATGACGACAACGTAAAATGATTCTGTATAATAATTACTTAGATGCATCTTCATCCACATGTCTTATGTAACTCTGTTTGTCCTGCCCATAAGTACTTAACCTGCATGATGTGCATCTTTTTCTCTTTAGCTTACCTTTGGCCCCTTTTACCCTTTTCATATGTTTAAATACTTGGTAGATACATGACAATCATTTCCTTGTGCTTGGAAAAGGCTTTATGCTCTCTTAGTTGCCCTGCATTCACATTTTTCTACTGTTGTTGTTTTTTTTTTCTCCAACAGCTCACTGTGTACCTTGGCAAAAGGGACTTTGTGGATCATCTAGATCATGTAGACCCTGTTGGTGAGTTTTTGCAGTATCTGATATTTAAAGTTGCATGTGCATTTGACCATTACATAATTATTCCCAGGTCAATGTTTTATCTTAGAAAAAAAAATTCAAAACAAAGTCATTAGCTGGGTCCCCTGTGACCTAACTGTGTATTGGATACAGGAACTGGTGCTTCCATAGAAACAAGGGTGGTAGGAAATGCAGTCTCAGTGGACACCGGTGTTCTCCCAGTAATATGTCAGGCCCACCAAATCCTAATAGACTCCATCCTGGCTCAGTGCTGTTTGCAGCACACATTTCTTTTAGATGTTCACAGTTTATCCCTTTGTGGATTTTAGTTTTGAGTTAACAATGTAATAAGGAAAGTAGTTGAAGGGACAATATTGAACATTAATAATTCTCTTATTGAAATGTGGTATCATGTGATCACATACATGGTGCACTAAGGAGCTATTCCAAACGTTCATATTTTTGTTTTACAAGAGTGGCTATTATAATGACTAAATTATATCAAGTCAGAGTAACTATCAGTTTTGACTACCCCCTTGCTGTTAAAGTGACATTTGGAACAGGCACTAATAATGTCTTAGGATCATGATCATGCTTTTTCAGCTTAATTGTTTTCAGGAGTAACTTTGAAAAATTATTTTAATTAAGTGTGTTGTTCTGTCTTTTTAAAAGGTCAGTAGGGAAGTAAAACCAGTCAATAAGAAAGTGTACCAGAACTGGAATAAAAGTAACATTGTAAAAATAATATAAGATAAAACAGTTAATGGCCTGTTTGGATCTGATTGCGGAACCCATCAATTGTACAAAATGGAAAAGCTGATTTATAAAGGATCTCCTTTCCTGAGAAGCATTATATGTTTCAAGTTTCTTTCCTTTATGGATGTATATAAATTTGCATCCTTTTTTTTATGGTATTGTTGGGTAGAATACGAAACCAAAGAAATGTTATCATTTTCCAATAATTTGAGCGGCAGTAATTTTAGTAGGTGGCATGATAACCTCCTTTCTTTTCTGGGTTCAAACCCCAGCCCAGGTGCTACATTTTCCAAGTCTGCACATTCTATTCATGTCTGAGAGGGTTTACCTTCACCATCCTAGACAGTTGTGTGACATTTAATTGGTGAATTTAAATTGGCTCAGTGTAAGTGTGAACTCTAAAAGGCTAGAAATAGATCCCAGGTTGAATTCTGCTTTGCATCTAATGTGGCTAGGACAGGCTGCAGCCACCACAGTCTTGAGCTGGGTTAAGTGGGCTTTATAAATGATGGAGGGGAGAATAAATAATGCAAAAAGAGAATTTATAACCTACTGTAGCAGATCATTGAACACAAACTATAGTACCTCACACACCAGTACCATTATGTGAGATCAAAAACAGAGATTGCTTCAGGTATCAGAACTCTCTCTTCTTGAAGCCAGATCAGTAACACAAAATCATCTTCTTTGTAATAATTATTAGTAACTGGAATAAAAAATGTTTTGCATTTTTCTCTTACAAGTCCTGGTATAATACCCTTTAAAGACAAGAATCTAATGTGTAATTCTATATTTGTAAGAAGTATGTCCTTATTGAAATTTATGCTGTTGTTGATGCAAAGGAAGTATAGTCAAAGCATATTAATGACATTTTTTACCTTCAATAAGATCTTGTAACAAACAATATTTAAATAAAAATATCACTTCTTAGGAAAATTTGTTTAAGCAACAGTTTAACGTATTGGTTGCATATTATTTACCTTTATTGAAGCCACACAGCAATGCACTTAGGATGGCAATATGGAAACATGCATGTAATGATGGTACAAACTCAGAAGACGCAAATAAAGTGGATAAATAAACATCAATAAAGGAATAAAGTGAAGTCCAAGAACAGCAGTAGTAATGATTTGTGTAAACTTTGATGGAGACTACAGATGCTTACAGACACTAAAGTTAAACCTAATCCAATGTAATCCACATTTTCTTTCACAGCTGAAATTAATGTCTTCTATGTATCCTGTTGTGATAACAAGCAGTCTACCATTCCATTGCTTGCAACTTTTTTTTTTATTCTTCACCATTTTGGACAATGATGAATTTTTAAACAAGATCAATATCTGTAAGTTATCAGGTCCTAATGGAATTTCAGGGTGCATTTTAAAAACCTGTAGTGACCACTTAGCTAGTGTCTTCAGTAATGTCTTTAACATTTCACTGAAATAATCTGTGGTATCTGTCCATTTGCAAAAAGAACATTACTCTTAGTGCCTATAAAAATAAAATTGGACTGTCAGAATGATTACAGACTGGAGGCACAAACTCAAACATGGATGAAGAGCATCCAGAGACTGGTACTAGAACACATTAAACAGAGAGAATTTCAGAAAATCTGGACCATCTACAGTTTGCATATTATACAACTTGTCCTCTGGGATGCCACATACATTGAAGTCCACACATTACTCTCACATTTAGTTAATACACTTAAACTTTATAGATTAACGCTGAACATTTAACGCTGTTATACCTTTAAAAGCTGAAAACCAAACTCTTCAACTTGGGGCTTGTAACGGTGCTACCAGTTCCTTGCAGGGAGCCACTTGAACCCCTACTGCTGATAATGTACCCAAGGATGAGCCAGTGGATAAGGACACAACACACATAAAGCAAGGGGTATGTGTATGTGTATGTGTATAAGTGCTTCAGTGCTTTTATTGAAACTATTAAAAACAAATCAGTGCCCCAATAAATAGTGCACTGGTAAAAAAAATGTTCAATAAACAAATAATCCAATAAAACTAAGGTGAAGGTTAAAAACAAATAATCCATTAAAATCAGAGGTTAAAACCAGAGACATTCCATAAAATTTTGAGTCCCAAATACTGCCCTTTTAAATTTGGCTCTTTTTCCCCTTTATCCTGTTCAGACCTCACAGGAGGAGGAGACTCCGACTAACAGGTGTAGTCAACCTTCATATACTGGCTCTGTACCCTGCTGCCCTTCTATCGCTGCCTGTGGGGCAACCTGTCAAGCCACACACACTCTGCCTTTGCGGGTTTACGCTGTCAATCATGCCACTCCTACTAACCAAGCAGTCACTCATGAGGAGCGCACTTTCTTCAGCTTCAGGCTTATGCAGCCATGTAGCTCAATCCCGACTACCTGCCTCTCGCTCCCTGCAGCATGAGCACTCTCGGTCTCTCTACATGTGTCTGTCTTCTCTTCATTTAACCTCTGACTCTAGCTCATCGTGCTTATCTTTCTTTTGCTGGTTGGGTTCATTTTACCCCTCCTTACTAGCCCATCTTTACTGAATCTGCCTCTGTGGGCACAATGCCTCAATCACAAACTGCAGTAAGCCAATAAAGTAATTGAGACAGACTGCACTTTTAAGTGCATGTGTGTCTCGCCTCAATTACTTCACCAACCTACCACAGCTGTGCAAGCATGCATACCAACGGAGATTGAGCCGGCCATTTATTTATTTATTAAAAATCTGCCACCTTTTTTTGAGCCATGGACCTGCTATACAACAGGGCTAAAGATTATCCTAGGTTCACCTACCACAGTGTGACTAAACATGGTTCCAACTCCATCATTTAATTTACTGATGAGTCCACCATCATAGGCCTGTTTGCTAACAAAAATGAAATGGCTTTCAGAGGCAAGGTTTTGCCTGCTGGCACAGTGGTGCCAGTGTAACAATTCGCCGTTAAGGTTACAAGTTTACAGCACATTTTAGCTATGGTCAAGAAAGGTCCCCAGTGTCTTTACTTCTTGAGACATCTGTGGAAAGCTTCCATTTCTCCATCTGTCCTTACAAGCTTTTGTTCTCAGTGGCTGCTGAACATTCTGGTATAGCAACTGCTGAGCCCAGGATTGTAAAGCAGTGCAGATAGTGGGGAAGGCATAACAGAATAATACCAGCATGCAAATGCCATTTATTTATTTGTTTGTTTTTAAACTTTTGTGAGTGTGTGTGTGAGAGAGAGAGAGCGTGTATAACTGCCATTGTTCTTCTTGGGAGACATGCAATCAAGAATCTCACTGTAAACCTAAACCTGAATTATATATATGATACTTTGCAAAAAATCTTACACTACCTAAGAAAATTACTTTTAAAGCTAGTTTTTTGGGCAGTGTCTATTTGCTCACAAAATACTGTATAACACTGGAATAAATACAAATAAACATTTGAGTAATATCAAGTCACCATAATGTCCTAATGGTTTTAAAACAAGCCACTTTTTTCTATGGCTTCTCTTCAGATTCAAAACTGTAGCAATTCACTTTGATATGCAGTTGTACACTTTTCTCAGGAAGATAAATTTTAAACCCTAATGCTGCTATTGCTTCTTCTGCAGGCTTCTGCTTCAAGTAAGTTTCCATTGGGCTTGCAGTGTGTTGAAGAATGCTGTCTTGCTCAGAGGTGATTTTTTTTTTTTGGCAATAGGTCGCTTTCTCAAAGTCCAAGACTATTAATCAAAATGTATTTATATTTTTCAGCAGTCGATATTGGCCAGAATCTCTATATGGTTAGATGAAATGCACCCAAGAATATGACAGGTCCACTACCGTACTACTCAGAAAGGCATTAGTACAATTGTTGAATATGTTTTTTTTTTTTTTTTTTAATTGTAAAATTAAGACCTATAGCTCCCAGAGGCTTTTTTACACTGGTTGATGCTTCATACTTTATGATCTTTAGCATACTGTTGACTATTGTGCGTATTGCATTTCTGCAAGACTCACTTCTTTTAAAACTTTACAATAAAGTCAAAGTGTGCACTTCAGTGCCAGATAACTCTGCCAGATGCTGAGCAAGCGCTATGCTGGATTTCCTTTTGTCCCTTAAGGAAGTGACCTTTACGTACAGTTGATCAAACTTAACAAATACAAGCAGTGGTTAGGGTGTCTCAAAAAGACGCCTGGGAACCAAACCTGAGATCTTATAGCCATATCACAAGATACCAGTAAGTTTTAGAAAACATTTTATTTTAGCAGTGTTACATGACACTCCCCCAACAAATAAACACTTACTGGTAATTATCTTTCAAAATAAAATAATTTTCTTGGGTGGCTAAAGACTTTGGCACAATGCTAATGTGTGGTAAAATACACAATTAACTATATTTATTGTTTATATATTTTAAATTGTAGCTCTGAATTGATTCTTCAAGTGGATGAGGCCTACATTTTTGGCTGATAAAATGCTAGTGATTACATAATATGAGTAAAAATTTTAAATTCAAATTTTCAATTTATATTACACGTATTACAGTATCAAAAATAAGTTCCTCAACTCTTTAGCTACCATTGCTTGGAAAAATGTCTTAATAGCCAGGTTTAATCAGTGAATATTTACACTTCAAATGAATGTGTGTCCAGTGTAAGAGCCTCCATGGTGTTACAAGTTAGCACCCGTAGTCAAAAGCTAGAATAGCCATGTGAGTTTACATGAGTACTATTCCCAAAAATGAATACTTTTTTAAAATTCCATGTTTTTGGAGATGGGAGCTAACAAATTTCTTGATTTAAAGGGGACCAACCTTGAGCAACAGCAAACAATATTAAAACATAAATAGAAAATTCTCAAATGACTTTGTTTTGTACAGTGCAATATTAATTGCAGCTATCCAGTCATACGCTCATAAAGCTTTTTCCCACTCCCCATTGTTCATTGCCATTTTCCTACCTCTTGTTGCCATCACGACAAATGGTGGTGACAAACCGGTTTTAAAAATTACTGTTTTTAGGTTGAGTATTCCTTTAAAAAAGCTTACTTTGGCTCAACTGGAGGAAAGCTTGCTTTTCAGGTTTTGTAAGTAGAAGCATCTATTAACGTTACAGGGAGCCTCCTCTATGTCTATGCAGGCAACAGTGGGTAGGAGGTGGGAACCAGTTCTACATATGGAGCCACACTACTGCAGGAACAATCATGAGCACACCTGCACTCGCTCACACTGGGTCAATTTTAAAGTGACCAGTTAATATAATGTAAGTACTTGTAGGGATGTGTAAGGAAAAACCAGTTAGACATTGGTAGAACTGCTCCATGTTAGAAATTCAAACCTAAGACCCTTAACTTTTGAAGCATCAGTGACAAACCGTGGGCCACCATGCTGTACATTTGAATCTCAGGATAAGCTGTTTGGAGCAGAATTAACAGTAGTATGAAATGCACCTTGTTATGTATATGCTTGTCATCAAGCAAGATGAATTTATTTAATCATGGACAATCTGAGCTCTGTGTTAATCTCTGCATTTATAACAGCACCCTCTTTACGCTTTATTATGGTAAGAGTTCTAAGCATTATAATAACAGTAGATCATTTCCCAATTAAAAGTAAATGATTGACCAAGGATTTTACTAAGTTAAACTAATCTGCAGCTAGTTTAATTATAGGTGATATTTTATAAATTACATTGCTCAGTTGCTTCTCTTATTACTCGTTAAGAGGGCAGTAGCGGTGATTCATTGATTTTATGCTCTTTTGGTAGGCTTAAAGAGGCACACTGCAGAAATCACACTAATGGAAATTGAAATCTGCATAAACTTTAATGCTTTGCTTAATTTACTTGATAAATGTAATGGCAACAAAGGGATTGAAAATGGATTAACATATCATTAAGGTGCACTTTAAATTACACCTACAGTGCTATAAATATTCTCCTATCTGATTGTCCAGCACATTTTTCACAGTGAATGGTATCAGACAGAATAGGTTGATTGGCCCTGTTTGATTGCTTGAGTGTACCCTGCAATGAAAATAATGCCCCATGAAAGTTTGATTCCTACCTTACACCCATAGCTATAAGCATAATGACAAATAAGGGTAGTCTCCCATTATTTGTAATCTTGACCAAGAAAAAGCAGGTAAGAAAAGTGAATTAAAGCTTGGCTCCCTGTGATGCTGCATTTGAATAAGTGGTCTCAGAAAATGACTGAATGAAATGTAATTCCCAACCATTATCTAATATTGGGCAATGTAGATCTTGAGTAAACAAATGCAAAAATTGTACACTTATTTCTGTCCTAAAGAAAATGCTGCAATATTCAGTGACCAGTGTGGTTTCAATGTGCTACCTTTTGCAGCATTAACTATAACCTGAATTTTTCCTATGTTTATAGATTAGCCTCCGATGAAGAGTATAGCTCTTTCATCCTCATTGAAGGACCTTAATTCTGGCATTTATGAATTTTCAGGCATGAACTGGTTGCTTCAAGTAATTTCACAGCTTTCAAATAGGTTTTAGTGTAACCTTTGACAAGGTCATGTTCCCCTAACACGCCCAACGTTCTGATGTAGCATCACCTTACAAACAAATACCCTGATAGTCTCTTTAGGAATCCTGTCTAATAAAAACCAGATTATTTGTTTGATTCCGTGCTGGATTATTATTCAAGCTCTGATGCAGTAAAGCATCACTGAATTATGATCCTACTAGCACTCCTTGACTATTGGTTTGAAATTCTCACTATGGAAGGCAATATAAGCATTTCTTTACACATAATGGAACCCATGTAGGCAGAAAAGGTTCGCTTTTGACTTGGCCAACATCAGATGAGTACTCTTGGCTTTTATTTGTGAGCACTGGTTCATACCTGCAATTTTTGGCCTGTAGCTTTGTGATAGTGGAGTTACAAACGCAGACCATATTTGAGTTGAGATAGAGAGGGAGAGCGCGGCACCAACGGGTTCCTCGCTGCTTTTTTTTTTTTCGATTGTTCTTTGTGACCATCTCAAAGTTTATCCTTGATGGAGGTTTAGTGGAGCTCATGGGTTTAGAAATCACTCTGTGACCCTCTCCACACTGCTACCCTGAGCATTTTTTTTTCTTCTTTTTTAAAAGGGTTTTTTTAAGCGCTTGTTTTTGGTGATAGCATGATTTGCCAATAGAAACTGAATGCTTCCCTCTAGGTTACTAAATATGTAAACAGTCAGTCACTAGTCATTTTCCAACCCTCTTAGTCCTGAACAAGGTCGTGGGAGTCTATTGGAGCCCATCCCAGCTAGCATATGGTGCAAGGCAGAAACAAACTATAGACAGAGTACCAGTTCATCATAGTTCAAATGCACACAAATCCCAACCCCACACTAAGGCCAATTTAGGATCACTAATTTACCTAACCTGCATATCTTTGGACTGTGGGAGGAAACCCACATAGACATGGGGAGACTCCATGCAGGGATGACCCTGGACTTGAACCCTGGTCTCCTTTCTGCAAGGCAGCAGTGCTACCACTGCGCCACCATGCCACCAATATATAAACAAATACCAGCAAAGGCAGTAAATAGCATATATAATTGTACATACTGATAGTGCAGTATTTTGCATCTATACTAATAAAAGGCAAAGCCCTCACTGACTGACTGACTCACTCACTCACTACTCACTCACTCACTGACTCATCACTAATTCTCCAACTTCCCGTGTAGGTAGAAGGCTGAAATTTGGCAGGCTCATTCCTTACAGCTTCCATACAAAAGTTGGGCAGGTTTCATTTCGAAATTCTACGCGTAATGGTCATAACTGGAAGGTATTTTTCTCCATTTACTGTAATGGAGTTGAGCTTGAAAGCCGTGGGGGCGGAGTTTTGTGTGACATCATCACGCCGCCCACGTAATCACGTGAACTGACTGTCAACGCACTATGTAGAAAACCAGGAAGAGCTCCAAAATGTGCTGAAGAAAACATGCATTATATAATTGAGAAGGCAGCGAAACAATAAGAAGCGAGCGAGTGACATATACTACCATATTCATCAGTGCAGCTACTTCGGAAACAAAGCAAGGTATAAACCTAAACTTTAAATTAAGTTAATAGACAGGCTGCCGCTGGCGTTTTTCATGCCCACGGGTAATGCGGGATACAAGTTTAATGAGAGGACGCAGGATATAAACGAGAGTTTTGATCACTTTGTAACTAAGTTAAAATTGCAGGTGAAGGGGTGTGCTTATGCAAATTCCGAGAGACTGTGTTTGTGGGGGATTGACAGTTAAGGCGGGTGGAAGAGTCACGTCATCATATCCCCTCCCATTTACCTCATTTCACTCTGAGCTGAGCTCCGTGGCTAACGCCGTCTTCCGAAGCAACTTCGTCACACTGCCACCTAAAGTCAAAACTTAAATATATAAAGTCAGCGTCGGAATATATAAACTCAGCGCTGGAATATATAAAGTCAAATCTTGAATATATAAAGTCAGCGTCGGAATATATAAACTCAGCGCTGGAATATATAAAGTCAAATCTTGAATATATAAAGTCAGCGTCGGAATATATTGTCACGCTTGGGTCACAGATTTGCACAGAGACACAGGAGGTCGTAGAAACAAGAAGGTTTTTATTCAGACACTGCAAACACATGAGCTTAAATGTGCTCCATGACAAATCAGAGATGACAGTTCCGCTAGGAGCAGAGAGAGAGAGCGATAAAAGCAAGCAAACAATCAATTTTCAACTGACAGGTGCTGCACAAGGCTTTTAAGTTAGCGGAGTATCGCGCGAGGTTTGCATTACGCGTTATAGCGCAAGTGAGAAAGTAAGGAGCAATGTGAGGGTAGTCTGTGTTTCAGGAGTTGTGGTTTTCCCAGAGGCATCTGTATCTTCTTGGGGTGCGATCAGCCCTCCAGCTCACACCCTCTCCCTCAGCTTTATTCACATTTCCGTGAATCAAGCGACTCTCTGTACCAGGTTCATTTAGTCTTGATAATACGTCTGCGTTGACTTGTTCAGAACCTGGTCGATGTTTTACTGTGAAACGGTAAAAGTTGTAAGCCCAGAAACCATCTCATGAGGCGAGAGTTTGTATCTTTCTGTCGGTATGACCATTGAAGTGGAGCATGATCAGTTACCAAAGTGAAGTTTCGTCCCCACACGTAATAGCGAAGCCCTCCAGCTCACAATATAAAGTAAGCGCTGGAATATATAAAGTCAAAACTTCAATATATAAAGTCATCGTCGGAATATACAAAGTCAGTGCTGCAATATCCATCCATTTCCCAACCCGTTGAATCCGACCACAGGGTCACGGGGGTCTGCTGGAGCCAATCACAGCCAACACTGGGTGCAAGGCAGGAACCAATCATGGGCAGGGCAAATGCATCATTTTCAAAACATTAACCGAACAGTGTTTTTTTAATTTATTTTTCTGAATACGTTTTTGTTAACTTACTTCAGTTCAGAGTCGTTTCAATCAATATATTTTGACTTTGAGTTTATATATTCAGGAGCACATATATATATATTCAGGAATGAGTTTATATACTCCGATGTTGACTATATATAATCAGGAATGACTTTATAAATTCCGACGCTGACTTTATATATTCAGGTTTTCACTTTATA
>JANRMT010062791.1:119252550-119267057 GCA_026402145.1 Polypterus bichir lapradei
GAACTTGAAAAGAAATATTTTTTGGAATGTGATCGCGCAAGTCAGTACATCGAGCCCGCGTGCTATTGTGGTTTTGCTTGTGTGCTTCAGTAAGTTACCGTCCCCTCGCTCTTACTTTTTTACCGTTCATCTAATGAATACACTGAGTATGGCTTTACCAAAACAATCATTGATCGCGAATAAAGTATCCATTATTCATGAAGCTTCAATAGGTGAATAGGTGATCTGTCTTTCTGCGTTAACCGCATGCGTTTTCATACGTCTCAAACTAAGGGGATGCGAGGTTAAAATAAATCGAGAAGCGCGCGTACATACTTAGTGCATCCCCTCTCGGGAATCGAACCTCGGACGTGGGCGCTACAGTCGAATGCTTTAGTATCGCGCCACGGCGTGTGGTTTATCTATTTGAGCGTAGCAGTGTAATTCAGTTTTTGTTCAGCACTCTTTGCAATTGTTACTTTTTGTCTGCGCACTGCGTCAGTTCACGTGAGCTGCTGAATATGGTTTTATATATATGTCACTCGCTCGCTTCTAATTGTTTCGCTGCCTTCTTAATTATATAATGCATGTTTTCTAAAGCGCGTTTTGTAGCTCTTCCTAGCTTTCTACGTAATGCGTGATTACGTGAGAGGCGTGATGATGTCATACGAACTCCGCCCCTCCAGCTGAACTCCATTACAGTAAATGGAGAAAAACAGCTTCCAGTTATGACCATTACGCGTAGAATTTCGAAATGAAACCTGCCCAACTTTTGTAAGGAAGCTGTAAGGAATAAGCCTGCCAAATTTCAGCCTTCTACCTACACGGGAAGTTGGAGAATTAGTGATGAGTGAGTGAGTGAGTGAGTGAGTGAGTGATTTATATTCTTTTCTTTCTCGATGTTCTTCCTGTGTCTGTGTATGTCTCGCATGCCTGTGTGTGTGTGTGTCTCTCTCTCTCTCTCTCTCTCGCGTGCGCCTATGTGTGTGTGTGTGTGTCTCTCTCTCACGCGCCTGTGTGTGTCTCTCTTGTGCACGCGCCTCTGTCTGTCTGTCTGTCTGTCTGTCTGTCTGTCTCTCTCTCTCTCTCTCTCTTTTTCTGCACAGGGAGAGAGTGAACACGTGCAGCCCTGCGCATGCACACTTCACTAGAAGACACACACACGGACACCTGGACGCACACAGGGGTTTTATTAAAGAGGATAAGATTTATCTATTTAACCATCCAGAGTCTCCAGGTGTGTTACAGAGCAGATAGCTAGGCTTTAGGTGGAGATATTCTTGTTTCACTGGTACTTGAAATTGTCTGGGGAAGCAACAAAAGCATTTAACTGCAGTGAGTAAGTTATTATCTTTCTTGATATTTATGGAGCTTTTAATAAATTTCACTATGGGAGCCTAAATTATTAAAACCGTAAGTGGTAAAAAAAAAAGATGGATACACAATAAGTGGACTGATCCTGTACTGAATTTGTAGATGGTTGTGATGCCATTGGGATTTTTGGTGGAGCTGATTCACTTTTTTGTTTCATCGTACTAATTTACAGTAGATGTTTGCATTTAATTTATTTGCTTTAAACATGTAGATTATATATCCTTACAGACCAACCAAAATTCCATTTATATTTCAGTTTAGGCCCCAAAACTGAAAAAAACTGCTTATGGTCAGGTTCCATCTTTGGCAGAGTAGATGGGTAAAAGACTTCCTTTCTTCAATGATAAGGCAGCTCACAACACTACTTTCTTACATGTGTGGGGGAAAGCCCAGATGTCTCCATCTGAATTCACCAACTTCTACAGCTGCACAGTGGAGTCTATTCTCGTTGTCTGCATGTCATCCTGTTGGAGCACCTGCTCTGTTTAGAACCATAAAGCAGCACAGATGGTGAGGAAGTCAGCACAGAATATTACTAGTGAAAAGCTCCCTTATGTTTAGGCCATATATATCAAGTACTGCCTTGGAAAAACAAACCATGGTGTTAAAAACTTCAAGCATCCTACCCAGATCTGTCAAATGGCACAGCACCATTAGCATTCAGGCCAGGAAATTCAGGGAGTTTCTGTTCACAGGTGAAAAGGCTATGGAACAACCACTCATAGAGTTGTGCTTGAAAGTTTGTGAACCCTTTAGAATTTTCTATATTTGTGCATAAATATGACCTAAAACATCATCAGATTTTCACTCAAGTCCTAAAAGTAGATAAAGAGAAACCAGTTAAACAAATGAGACAAAAATATTATACTTGGTCATTTATTTATTGAGGAGAATGATCAAATATTACATATTTGTGAGTGGCAAAAGTATATGAACCTCTAGGATTAGCAGTTAGTTTGAAGGTGAAATTAGAGTCAGGTGTTTTCAATCAATGGGATGACAATCAGGTGTGAGTGGGCACCATTTGTTATTTAAAGAACAGGGATCTATCAAAGTCTGCTCTTCACAACACATGTTTGTGGAAGTGTATCATGTCACGAACAAAGGAGATTTCTGAGGACCTCAGATAAAGAGTTGCTGATGCTCATCAGGCTGGAAAAGGTTACAAAACCATCTCTAAAGAGTTTGGACTCCACCAACACACAGTCAGACAGATTGTGTACAAATGGGGGAAATTCAAGACCATTGTTACCCTCTCCAGGAGTGGTCGACCAACAAAGATCACTCCAAGAGCAAGGCGTGTAATAGTTGGTGAGGTCACAACGACCCTAAGCAGACAAGTTGTTCTACAAAACAATGGTTAAAGAAGAATAAAGTTAATGTTTTGGAATGGCCAAGTCAAAGTCCTGACCTTAATCCAATCGAAGTGTTGTGGAAGGACCTGAAGCGAGCAGTTAATGTGAGGAAACCCACCAACATCCCAGAGTTGAAGCTGTTCTGTACGGAGGAATGGCCTAAAATTCCTCCAAGCCAGTGTGCAGGAATGATCAAAAGTTACCAGAAACATTTAGTTGCAGTTATTGCTGCAAAGGTGGGTCACACCAGATACTGAAAGCAAAGGTTCACATACTTTTGCCACTCACAAATCTGTAATATTCGATCATTTTCCTTAATAAATAAATAACCAAGTATAATATTTTTGTCTCATTTGTTTAACTGGTTTCTCTTTATTTACTTTTAGGACTTGAGTGAAAATCTGATGATGTTTTAGGTCATATTTATGCAGAAATATAGAAAATTCTAAAGGGTTCACAAACTTTCAAGCACAACTGTAACTGTTTTCTTGAATACATTGTGGGCATTGTATAATACATATATAATATATATGTTCTAATTCAATGTAAGATGTATTTATTGTCTTTTATGTTTGATGTTGATATTGCACTACTGTCACTAGTCAATGGAACTTCTGCAATTAGCAGTTTAATCTTACTATCTGCTTTTGACCATAAACCTGAACCTGTTTTGAATTCTCAGGCAAAAAAAAGCTGAAAATCAGAAGATGATTTTGCCTAAATTTAAATTTCCTTATAGAAGCAGGAAATATTCAACCAATTTATAGGACAAAAAAAGGAAAACAAAAAAGTTTGACACCTGACTCTGTGTGTTGCAAAATTCATTATCATAGTAGGAAACAACTTTTTACAAAATGTTCCAGTGAGTGCTACCTGAGAAATTACCAGTTTACCTGCATTTGATCTGAATTACCTTTGTGCTCCGTTGCAGACACTTCACAAGCCTGACAAGGGTGATCACCTTCATATTGGTTTTAATGGTTAATGCTTTAATGAATTAAGTGTAGTGCTGTAGATGATCAAACTGAGGTTAATTAATAATAGGCAAAAACCAAGTGAATGTAAATAAGGCCATGCATTGCCACTGACGGAGCTGTGTCTACTTTGTGATGACAGGCAGCACACAGTGAAACTCTGAAAAGTTTGTCAATGTCACTCTTAAAAGGCATGCCATATTAGATGACTTTTCCAGCAATTTTCATTTGTGGCCTTCATTTACATGATCTTAGCAAACTGGAGGCAGTTGGGAGTGGTCTCCGATCAAGCCAGTTGTCTTGTCAGACATAACCAGTGACTCAGTCCAACTAATCCACAACTGAACTGGACAAAATCAAATAGATTTGTCTTTGCCTTTAGTCACAAGTTTGGGTTGTGTATGCATGAGAACTGACAGCCAGTGAATTCTCACCTGGAAGTACAATGCATAGAATGCAACAAGGAGGAGTAAGGAATGCAGAAGAGACTTCAGACATACGAGCTTCTCATGTTGTACGTACCACAACAGTATGGAAAAAAGAAGAAAGGGCAAAGATTATGGCTGAACTTGTCATAGCCGTTAACCCTTCTTACAGCGCCAGTTCTGTCAGGCATAATGCTATTTAGTTTCAGAAAAAGTTCTCCTGCAGTTATTAAATTTGATATGCCCAGGAGTTTTTCATTAGTGGTCCGGCGAGGAGTTCAGCACCTTCAGTCGGGAACGCTGACATACCCAACGACTAGAAGTACTGTAGTGTGATTTCGGCTTTAGAGAACGTGCACGCTACTTAATGAAAAATTCTAGCCTTAACCTTCTCAATTTTTGAAAAGGTCAAACAGAAGCACAATCTGTGTCTTTATTTTTTTCACAAAGCATTTGCTAGTGAGCACCATTTGCTTACTGCTCTTTTTACTACCAATTGCAACATTTTCCTGGAAAATAATAGATTTCTGTCCCGTGATCTGAAGTTCTACTGTGTTTATTCTAAGCACATGAAACAATCATGCTCAAAAAAACTGTGTTTTTATTTTTATTCAACTGATTCAGCATATGTTATGAAACAATCCTAGCTAGGCTGGGTGCCTTTATCACAATAGCAGCTTAACACGCTCAATATTTTCAGTTTCAGCCAAAAAACACTTTGCATTGTAAGTAACACTAATTCACATTAACTACAGGTATGTTGAGATGGTGTTTCAAGATGAGTCACAGTTAGAAGATGCATATCACTGCAGTCCTGTATTTTTAAACATATAGTGTCATTCTGTTAACTTTTTGGACATTTTTCTATTGGCTACTCATTTTGAATCAAATCTGTTTATACGTCTTTGCTGAGAACATTTTTTTCTAGTTTGTAAAATTTAACCTGAGCAACTTAATTCACAATTGTGCTATGCATCTTTTACTATGTGAATGTTCATAGGGGTCTGGAGGGCAGCAGGAAAGTGAAGGTGGACAGGTGGTCATGTGGTCATGCTGGATTGGATAACCCAGTGTTAAGTGGGGCAGTCTGATTAACCAAAAAGTAAGGTTTGAAAATTCCAATTAAAAATACGTAAATATTCAAATATATTCAGTCTTAGTAATCACGGATGTTTGTATGTGACTTTTTTATTGTTATAGTAACTGCTGCACAGCAAGAACAAACATCAGCAGCAAAAAAAGTCCTAGCAGTACTGGGGCAACTACCATTTAAATACACATAGCACTCGGCTGGTGTCCCTACACTACAAATGTATTGTGACAAGACCCACACAGCATTGTCATGAATCAAAATGTCTTCATGATTTGCAGAGGCATTGTGAGTGGGGGAAAAAAAGTGAAAAATATGAATAATAATGTAGTGGGATGTATGCCAGCACATGCATCTCTTACCTCGTATATGTTTAAGTTCCTTTTTGTGGCTGCTTTCATTGCTTGCTGTTCTGGCAAGGCTCATCTGGAATACAGGTCACTTAGTAAGTCCACGGCAGGCTGAGAATGACAAGTGTAGTAAAAGAACGGGCAAGAGGCAGGCAGGTCGAGGGTGGGATTGTTTCATTATTTGGAAGTGTCCAGTGGGCAGCAGCAGGATAATATTAATATCCTGGCTCACAGAGTAAAAATCCTGTTGGCTTTTGTGGACTCGTCCTGAAAAGCAGCTCCTGGGATCATCACGGTGTCAAGTCAGTATTCTCACACTCTTGTCTAGTGGTTTTTTTTTTTTTTTTTTTTTTCTCCTTTACAAATGAAGCAATATTTTAATACAGGTGGCCTGAAGATTTTGAATTGAACCTCATTGTTTTATTCATTGTATGTCGAATATTCAGCCATGTAAGACAGAGACAATTTGTAGGACAGCATCGTGTTGGCTTTTTAAAGCAAGGCTTTTAAAGTGTTGTAATAAAAGAAAAATCGGAATTCTGAATTATTTTCCCATTTGCCTTAATGATTAGGTCTTCGCATTATACACCAGTCATGATCTAAGGTTTAAGAGCAAATGGGACAGAATCAGATACAAAGTTATATTTTCAGGGCACTGGAAAATGATTTAGGAAAAGTGCCCTGAGCACACTTGTGGGATTAGAAAACAAACAAAAAAAGAACTATGTTGTGAAGGGGTCTTGCTTTAAGTTATACTAATAATGGTAATAAGCTAACCATTCAAAATTTCAACTTAGCTGATTGTGAAAGTGAACTGCTATAGCAAATGTGCAACATACTGCAGCTTTGCATAGCATGGCTACAGTAACTTGATGGCAAAATTAGCCCAGGTAAGACAAACAACTGTACCTTTACAACCCCTCCCCCGCCAGCGCTACACGCCGTTGTCGCAGCTGCTCATCTGAAACCCCTCTTAAACGGTGATGCAATGGTAAACAAATACAGTTTTTTTTTTTTTACCTCCTCTTTGCTCGATCAGCTGCTGGCTTGCTGCTGCTGCCGTGCCGTGTGATCTGCATTTCGTGTGGCGCTTCAAACGTTTAAAAGCCTGTACAGCAGCTGTCTTTTTGTCTCACTGCCTTGTCTCCCTTCTCCTCCAGACATCCTCAAACACTATTCGATCTCTTTTCACTGTTCCGTTATTTCACTGAGTATTATTTTCCATTTGTTTGAGCTAATGTGATCTTTACTCTCATTTTTTTTTTTTTGAGACTTTCAAATTTTCCTACTTCCATTATGTCTAACCTGCTCTGGATGTGTAAGTATGACATGACTTGACTGTCTCGCAGAAAAAAAGTCTTGTCTCATTGCGAGTTTTTTTTTATATTAGAAAGATTCGTATAGTGATGTTTGATCTGACAGCCCTAGAAGGCATTAAACTGAAGCCGAGGCGTAGCAGCAGATATTGAGGAGGCGCTCACACTTACTACAAGAGCAGTTTCAAAGCTGTGAGCAGGTCAAAGTCAAGAATGTAAAAGCTGAAAATTTGATTTTTGTGCAAACAAACCGAGTCTAATAGAAGAACTGATAGAGTACAATATATTATTATGAAAGACAAAGTAAGTGCATTGCCAAAGAAGCAAAGATTACATTAACTAGCAGCTCCATGTTAGCCCCATTTTGAGTGTGGATGTGTTAATGAGTGGGTCCCACAATGGTTCAGGACACTGTCCTGCCTGCTGCCCAGTGCTGCTAGGATAGGCCTCAGTCCCTTACGCTTCTGAATTGGATTAAATGTTTTATTATGTTCTCATCAACGCTTTAAGTGCTTTTTATTAGTAATTGATTTTCCTGTTAACTTCCAGTTGCATTTTACAAGTGTTTGCCTCATTTCAAAGATGCTCTAAAATGTTCATAGAATTATTTAGGCTGCCATCTGAGTATCTCTCCAATTTTATGTTTTGTTTGGTATATCTGAATCTGCATCATTAATATACTGTCATTTAGGACAAACAATAATCTTAGTTCAAATACTGCTGCGGGACTTAAGTCACTCACTTGTATCTTAGGTTGAACATTCTACTATAAATCTTCTATTTGAAATTGGAGTGATTTTTTCAAAGTTAGGAGTGACAAAATGTGTGGTAGGAAAGGCAGAGTTGTACTGCTTTGAAACATTATTTGGGAATAAATATTTTTTGGCATTGCAGTGGATTGAGACTGTTACTTTAAAATTAATTCATCAAGAACATGGGAACACAGTTGGAAACTTGTTAGGGGGTAAATTTTGCACAAACATTAGGAAGTTTTTCTTCATACAGAGAACCATAGACACATGGAGTAAATTACCAAGTGTTGTGGTGAAAAATAGGACTTTAGGGACTTTCAAAACTCAACTTAATGTTATTTTGGAAGGATTAAGTGGATAGAACTGGTGAGCTATCTTGGGCTGAATGGTCTATTCTCATCTAGATTGTTCAAATGGTCTAATTATTTTTGAGGCATAATTAAGTTTAAAGAACACTCCACCTAAAAAATACATTTTTATGTTAACTTATGTTATTTGTAGTGATGGCTAAAAAATATTCAATCTCATGTTTCCACAGAGACTAAAGGTAACTTTTCTGATGTGCTTTGGTGGGGGCCAAAAAAAATCAACAATTATAGACAGCAAACAATACTAAAACATCCATGAAAAAAAATCTCAGGTTCCTTGTATTGTGTAATCCACATGTCAGTTATACAGTTGTAAGCTCACAATATTCAAAACAAGCATTTTTTTATTAAATACTTTCAAAAGCCTAGAGTAGTGCATTAAAGTTAAAGCACAGTCAAGCTTTTGAATAGAAGACCCCCCATCCCACACACACACAGACCCCAATGTGTCATTCATTGGTCAGGAATCCTGTCTTCAATGAAGTTGGAATGGTTTGTGTGCATGGAATCTCTGTATAAGGAACTCGTACAGATATAGAAATCAAAGCAATTTAGCACAAAACCACATATGTTCCAAATCATGTTGTATTTGCTACTGACATTTCACTATATAATAACATATATAATACCAATATTAAATATGTATCCAAATATTTCAAATAAAAATAGAGCAATAACTTTTTTATTATCTACAAGCCACTCTACTATCACACGTCTGTTGAAGTGTGATTAGCAGTCCTCTTCACCAGCTGGCATTCTTTCAGTTTGCATTTGCACCCACCTTTTCAGCACATCCCTTTTTGCTGCCGCCCATTTTAATTTAGTCAACCCCAAGACACTTGATGATGCTGTCACACTTTTAAAGTGAAAGACGGAAGCCAGGAAGCACTTCAGTATGTAAGAGTTGTAGGCGTCTGAAACAATCTACTGAGACAAGCAGATACCTTCTCAGCCTTTTAAGCAGTGTCTGGAGATATTGGAACAGTTTAGCTGTTAGCTAAATAAACAAGCTTGACGGACTGAATGGTACCTTCTCATTTGTGAAATTTCTTATGTTCTAGAGTAGCCTAAAATATTAGCTTTTTTACAGCCTAGCTAAGTAACCAGAAATGGTTCATGGAAAGATCAAGCCTGAGCTAGAACAATTGAAATCTTTACCACACACATCTCCTGCTTGGATTGAACATCAGGCTGTCTGTTGCTTACCTCCGTGATGAGCAAAGAAGTATCATATCATGAATTCATATTCAAGGCATTGAAAGATTAGTGTATAATTACATCTTTTATATTTATATTGGCTGTATAGAGTATGATCAGCAGATGAAGTGGTATGCAAAAGTGATAAAGTAATATTTACAAAACAGAAAGCACTTCATTCCATCAGCATTTGCCAAATATTTAGTAGAGACATAATGTACATTTAGTCAGCATCAGAGCCACAGGAGCCCCTGGGCATAACTTAGATTTACTTATTTGTCCCCAAAAGGAAATTAAAACATTACAAAAGCTGAAGAGAAGGAAAAAAGTATGTATGTATGTATGTATGTATGTATGTATGTATGAATGTATGTATGTATGAGCAAAGGTCTGTGATACGGTTTACATATTTGTAGCTGGAAATCTACAAAGGGAGAAAATGAATCACATATGTTAAAATAGTTTTTTATTCCTAAGTTTTCGACTCCTATCAAGAATCATCATCAGAGGAAAATTATTAGACTTACAGGGATCCAAAGCAATATATAGCAAATAAGGAGAGGACGGTAGGTGGATAGGTTGAGGGGTTTTCGGGAATTGAAGAGATGGGGTATATTTCCCCTCAATCCAGGTCCACTCTAGATCTTTAACTTTTGGTTTCAAACCATTCCACTGTAGTTTAGCTGTTATGTTTTTGGTAACCGCCATGCTGCACAATTCATCTTCTCCCAGGTATCTGGCGAACAAGAGCAGGTTTTACTCCAAGCTTTATTAATCCTTTCCTGTGTCACCTTTGCCTTTGATCCTCTCAGAATCTGAGATCGAGAAGTTGCCCCACTGTTTCACAGTGAAGATGTCGGTATTAAGCACTGTGTTTGGTACAAGGTTTAAAGTTCTGCTGCATTGGCCAATTTTAGCCTCACTAGGCTGTGGAGGATTTGCCAAGTGTTTTATTGGCCGGGTGTTTCCTGTTGCAATGATGACACACACATAAAAGACTGTGAATGTGTAGCTCTGAATTTCATTTTTGTGTTTGTTTTTGTTGTTTGCTTTTGGAGTAATGGAAAACCAGAGAACTATCCATGAAAGAAAATCAAACATTTTGGATGTTGAAATAAAGGAAGAATGTAAGAAATGTAGCATAGATGCTTTTCATAGAAGTTCAATAGTTTTCAAGGTCTAGAAGCACAGTGCCCATGTCAGCTCAGGAAAACATGTATAGTTGATCAGAGCTATGACAGAAAAAGTTTCTTAACATCTGTTGCTGAAATCTCCAGTACTTTCCACATTTCAAGGTTGAAGGTATCAGAGTCTGCTAGTAGCAGATGACTGAGACAGCAGAATTAGAAAGGCCACAGCATAAACTGCAAAACTCTAAACGTTACCAAAAATAGAAAGGCCAGAGTGAAACTTTCTCAGAAGTACAGAGAAGAGAGGGCCTGTAGAGCACTGGAACAGATTATTATAGACAGATGTGATAAGAATAAAATCCTAACAAAGTAATGTTAATGTAAACATACAGAAAAAGGAAAAAAACTGCAGACAATTCTTTGTATACCACAGAAATGCTCAAAAGGCCTGAAGGGAGTGTTACGGCTTGGATTCTGCATGGCCACTACTAAAGCTGACTTGTTCAGCTTTACTGATGATGTACTTAATGACTGTACAGACAAAATGACTTCAGAATCGTACAGAATCATGTCCCCCAGCCTGGGCAAAAGCTTTGAACTTCTCAACAGAGATTTAAGTTTAATGTGGTGATTTTAGAGCACAAGAGATCTTGTTAACACAGAAGGAGGAACCATCAAAACTTGTTGAGAACAACAGTCCATTGCAAAGAACATCCCAGAGTATTTTGGGTTTTATATAAACGTGGAGGACGACGTGGTAGAACGGTGGTAGTTCTGATACCTCACAGTAAGGAGACCAAGGTTTGCATGTTCTCCCTGTGTCTCCATGGATTTCCTCCTGTTGCTCCAGTTTTCTCCCGCAGTCCAAAGACATGCAGGTTAGGTGGACTGGTAACATGAACCGGGCCCTAGTTTGTCGTTGTGGTATGTGTGTGTGTTCACCCTACAGTGGCCTGGTGCCCTGTTTTTTCCTGCCTTGTGCCCTATGCTTGGTGGGATGGGCTCCAGCATCCCCGTAACCTTGTTCAGGACTCAGCGCGTTAGAAAATGACATGACAGACATGGAAGACACATGTATACCCCACACAAGAAAAAGAGAAAATAGCATACCAGTTATACCATTCTAATGTGTTTCCTTGTACTACTTTCCACAAACTTAGAGATTTAATGAAGTGTTCAATGGCAGAAATTCCGTACTTGATACAGTTAATGTGTGCAAAGGATTTGTAGAAGAATGCTAAATCTTATGCTGACTACAACATAATCAATCCATTTTATTATTTAGCCATTAATTGTCAAACCGGCTTAATCAATTCTGAGGTTACAGGGAATGGGACTTGCTCCATAACTAATGGGCACAAAGCAGAAACCAGTCTTGGGAGGGGCGCTAGTCTAGTCTCAGGACACACGTGTACACCCACTCATACAGGGCTTCTAGATGTTTGGCCAACCTAATTTGTCTTTAAATGAGGTCTGAAAACCAAACTTCTTGATGAAAAGTCCACACTGACATGGTGACAGAGACACTGACCACACCAGTACTCATCACTAGGGCTCTAAAACTGTGGTCATTGCTGTGCCATCAGTTGGAGATGGAATACCAGCCATTTTTTAACATGGTGGCTTTCAAGGTAGTAATAGTAGGTGTCTTTTTCAGATGCAAACAACATATGCTGCAGTTTAGAAAGCGGTTTGTTTGCTATTGTTAGCTAATAGAAGACTGATGACATTGATTGTTTGCTTATAGAAATTAACCGAATAAGTCACAGGGCCATAAAAAATTGTAAATACTGTACCTTAAAAGCAAAACCTCACAAATTCTACGTTTTAACATTGTAAGGATGGAGTGAGCAAATTTTAAAATTACAAATTATGGCTGTTTTTAATTGGGCCTAAACTTCACTTTGCTCTTCAAGCTTCCTTCAGCGCTAATGAAACAGCAGATCTCTGACTGTTGAACAGTTGCTTATTCTCAATATATTCTGCACCCCTAAAATGAGAATAGAAAGGTATCAGGGTCTTCTAGAGAGGATACATGTTAATAAACCTCACTGCATCCTGATGAGGGTGGCAGTAGCAAAATGTTGAATTGAGGCTGACCAGGTCACCTTATCCTCAGCAACTTGTTACAGCTCCCAAGAGACCTGAGTCTTCCAGCCATTTCTAAGGCTGCCTTGAAAGCTGTCTCCCATGAGAGATGCCAAGGGAGCATTCTGAATACATGTACCATAAATATGGAGAAAGATTGGTTCTACCTCAATGTCTTCTTACATTATATATCCCAGTTCCTTATCCAGTCAATGTTGAGTGAGCCCAGCAGCCTTACATAGAACCTTCATTTCAGCCATATCTTGGTTGTGAAAATAGACTAAGTGACAAATCCAAAGCTTCATCTAAGGACGACTTGGCTCCCACGTTCCCACCTTGGGCCAGTACAAATTAATCTCTACAAATCATGTTTGGTCATTTTGATGATCCACTCTTCCTCACTCATGGACATGAAAAGGGATACTTCTCCTCTTTCGGCAGCTTTTCACCCAGGAAAGCACCATGACATTAGATTTGGAGATGCAGATTCTCATCCCAGTTGCATCACACTCCCCTGTGAATCATTTCAGTGTGTACTTTAGATTATGACATTAACAGGACAACACCCTATCCAAACAGTAGAGACTCGACCTTTATGTTTCCAAAATGAATACTCTCCAAGCCTTCTCCGTGCCTTGAAAATCATGAATAGAATAAAAGACAGTATGCAACCATGTTTACGTTGAATGGACTTAACTTAATGATAGCAACTTTTATTCAAATATACACATTTGAGGTCAGTTGAATTCCCACATCTAACCTTCCTCAGTGGTTGAATGGTTTGCCAAAACCTTTGCAAGGCTGTCTGAAACACATTCTTCATGGCCTCAACAAACTCCACTCACACATGGGCTTTCACTTTGGTTACTGCTGTAGTTGCTATCTCGTTGATATGCTAGTATCTCTGCCAAATCTGCAGACCTCCCCGTTAATATTCAACAAAAGATAATTTTCTTAAGCTTTCTACCAAAGGGTCCTAACAACATTCTGGCCACATCTGTCTTCACTATCGAAGTCTTGTACAGAGTCAATTCAAACTTAACCTAACCGCTCTAGAGATGCAGGAGGAGCTTTTCCAGGGTTAAGAATTGAACTTCTCTCAAACAGAGTCATTCACTTATTCCCATTTACATCTCACTACCTGTTTAACTTGCTGTTGCCTGAGCTCCATCCCTCTGAGCCAGGGCACCACTAAGGGCCGGTTTATACTTCACGCTCAGAAAACGTACGCGCCCACATCATGGCTGCCACGCGTTCCCAGCGTTTATTTCACGCGTCCTCTGAGCAGGTCCTCAGAAATTAACGCGTGTGCGAGTTGCAGTACCAGCAAAAAGTCGGGGGGCGCTGTGTGCTAAAAGTCGGAACGTGACATCAGAGTCTCTGTTTACTATCTACATGTAACAGATAGCCTCTATGCAGATCCTACGGGGATTGATGTGCATGCTTCGTTGTTTGGTGAATGATTTGATGTGGTGAAGCAAAATGCCGACATACAGATGCATTCGTGGTGCTTTTATATTCAAGCGTCGCATATTCCTGATCGTAATGACACGATACATTTTAAAAGTCCCACATACCATCTTTTGTGCCATCTTTTTTTTTTTTTTTTGCAACTCCACACCAGCAACATAATGTATAGCGTTGTATTTGGGTCACTGAGAAAAAAATAAAGGACACGTGTATTTTGTGATTAAACTGGAAATTTCGGCTTTAATCTCGAAATGTCCACTTTAACTTCATAGCTTACTTTATCATTAAAGCAGACCATCGTAAATGTAATCCCAGTTTTAAATCGCTACAAGCTTCTTGGACCTGACAGCAACGGCAAGCAGCAATAGATCACCACACAGAACAAATTAAATGTATGATATTCGAACTCTGCACATTTAGAATCTTTAGATTTATACTTGACTAGCAAAATACCCGCGCTTCGCAGCGTAGAAGTAGTGTATAAAAGAAGTTATGAAAAAGAAAAGGAAAAATTTTAAAAATAACGTAACATGATTGTTAATGTAATTGTTTTGTCATTGACATGAGTGTTGTTGTCATATTTATATATATCTATAAAGTGAAAACCTGAATATATAAAGTCAGCGTCGGAATTTATAA
>JANRMT010062791.1:119272413-119308426 GCA_026402145.1 Polypterus bichir lapradei
CGCTTCTGGGAAAACCACAACCCCTGAAACACAGACTACCCTCACATATATATACAGGTGAGGGGACGCTGGCGCACGCAAGTTGCTGCCGCTCCTCCCTGTTAACAACACTTTTCGCAAAATTCGCTTTAATTCTACACTTTCTCACGCTTGTTTTATTTCTTTTATTGTACGTATAGTTCATGGATACAGCAGACTTGAATTGCATGGATTTGGCTTAATATTTACAGATTTTATGGACTCTACTTTGATTGGGAACAGCTGAGTCTGTGGATCGCGGGATGAGACCTACGAACATTTCTTTGTACCTGGCATATATGACCTCGGGATGATCTGTCTCCGTGATTATATTCGCTATGCTGATCTGCTCCCGATTCATTTCACAGTACTCTACGACTGGGATCTGATCTGATGCTCATACTAACCTGGCTTATGGCTCCGGGGCGATCACGCATGAAATTAACAAGCGTTACTGTTTGTGGCTGTGTATTGGAACTTCCAAATCCTGCTACCTCCTCCTGCTATGCTTTTGCTGCTTTGCTATCGCCGTTCACCTCATCTACGCTACCACACCCGCCTGTCCTAATGGTTCCGCTATGCTGTGCTGCTTCTCCACTGCTTTTCAGATAAGTATTGTCAAGTATTATGCTAAAATACTCTCATGACAAACTCCTTTTTATTAAACAGTGTGTCCAGAGCAAATGGTCTGATTGGAACATCCTAAAAGACGCCGGTATTTTGCAGCGCCCGAAATATATACATCGCGGGTCAGGTCGCCGCCACCGCCGGGCTGCGAATGAAAAGACAACCGGCAGCATTTGCTCAGGAATAAGCCCTTCTTCTCATGGCCCTGGAAATACAAGTATCAGTGTGCCAAATTTACATTGTGTGGTAATAAACCCTGATCACGGCTCTGTGCAAAAAGATGCCTCATTAACCAATATTGCACTGTTTAACTCGAGATCTCTTAATGGCAAAGCATTGGTGCTGTCAGAACTCATCACTGACACCAGGCTTGATATACTGTGTTTAACGGAGACTTGGCAAAAACCGAACGAATTGACGACTCTCACGGAGGCGACTCCACCTGGTTTCACTTTCCATACAGAACCTCGCAGCTCTAGACAAGGAGGTGGGCTAGCGGTAATTATCAGAGCAGACTTAAATATCAAACGAATCCCAATTGACTGTCCACTGTCTTTTGAGTGCCTGGCTCTTAAACTAATAACGGAAACAGGTCCTGTCTCACTCATTGTTCTTTATCGTCCCCCAAAATACAATGCATCCTTCTTATCTGATCTGATTGAACTTTTAACCCACCTAAGCTCTTACTCTCAGAGAATTATCCTTCTTGGTGATTTCAACATCCATATTGACACTACTACATCTAAACTGAGAAATGAATTCCTTTCCTTACTGGACTGCTTTGACTTAACACAACATGTTGATTTTCCCACCCACTCTGGTGGTCATATATTGGATCTGATCTGCACTTCTGGACTATCTGTTGCCAATATTTACAGCACTGATTTGGGACTCTCTGACCATAAAGCAGTATTTTTCACTGTCTCACTGCCTTTACCTCCTCTTACCTGTAAACGACAAATCTCTTACAGAAACCTTAAAAATATCTGCCCCTCTATCCTTTCTGGATCCATTTCTGATCTTTTACTGTCTGCACCTATTCCATCAACACTAGCTAGTCTTGTTGACCACTATAACTCAGCCCTTCATTCAGCATTAGATAAAACAGCTCCTTTAAAACATAAGGAGGTTTCCTTTAAACGTTCAGCTCCTTGGTATAATTCAGAATTACAATCTATGAAAGCAGCTGGCCGACGCCTTGAGAGAATGTCACGTAAGACTGGCCTCACCGTGCACATCCAGGCTTTCTCTGATCACCAAAGAGCTTACAGAGAAGCACTAACTGCTGCTAAGAACACCCACTATGGCAGAATAATAGAAAGTGGCCACAATAACCCAAGGGTTTTGTTTTCTGTAGTTTATTAACTACAGAAAACCTGCATCTAGCCCAACTACCTCTTCTACTGAACTCTGTGAGGATTTCCTCCACTTTTTCCGTAACAAAATTAAAGATCTAAATAATTCAACTAACATAAATGTATCATCTGTTTATATCTCTCCCTGTTTTCCCACCCCATCCAGCTCCTTCTCTAAGTTCTCACCAGTCACATCTGCTTTTGTTAATGACCTGCTTTGTAAGATGAGGCCGACTACTTGTGTACTGGACCCCATCCCCAGCACAATACTTAAATCCTGCCTTCATGCCATAATCCCGACTGTTACAACAATAATAAACTCATCCCTTGACACTGGCTCTGTGCCGCTCACTTTTAAAATCGCTTCTGTAACCCCAATGTTAAAAAAGTCTGGTCTTGATGCTGACAATCTTAACAATTTCCGGCCTATTTCCCACTTACCTTTCCTGTCTAAAGCTCTTGAGCGTGTTGTAGCCTCCCAGCTCACCAATTACTTAACCTCTAATAACTTGATGGAACCCTTTCAGTCTGGTTTCAGGGTGCAGCACAGCTGTGAAACTGCTCTGCTACGAGTAACCAATGATTTGCTTATGGCAGCAGACTCTGGACAAACCAGCATATTAATTCTGTTAGACCTCAGTGCAGCATTTGACACTGTCAGACATGACATTCTACTGTCCAGAATGGAGAACATGCTGGGTATCTCTGGCACTGCCCTCCAGTGGTTCAAGTCCTATCTGACTGATAGACAAGAGTTTGTTAGTCTGGGCAACAGCAGGTCCAGCACAGCGCCAGTCACACAAGGAGTTCCTCAGGGCTCTGTCCTCGGCCCTCTTCTCTTCTGTATTTATATGCTTCCCCTTGGCCATATTATTCGTAGCTATGGACTGGGCTATCATTTTTATGCAGATGATACTCAACTCTACTTCAATGTTAAAAGTGGAACTTCATCAGAGCTTTCTCAGCTCACAACCTGCCTTAGTGAAATTAAAACCTGGATGGAGCAGAACTCTTTAAAATTGAACTGCAACAAAACTGAACTCCTGCAAATTGGGACTAAAATGCAACTTAATAAAATGAGCTCCGTCCCAGTCCATCTTGGCGGTGATCTCATCAGACCTGCCTCTACTGCAAAGAATCTTGGTGTCATTTTTGATTCCTCCCTCTCTTATTCCGCCCACATAAATCACATTAAGAAACTTTCTTACTTTCACCTCCGTAACATATCCCGTGTTCGCTCCTTCCTCTCCTTTTCTAATGCTGAGAAACTTGTCCATGCTTTTATCACATCCCGCATAGATTATTGTAACTCGCTGCTGGCGTGTGCCCCTTCTAATCTTATATCACAGCTCCAGCTTATTCAAAACTCGGCTGCAAGAGTCCTGACTCGAACCAGCAGCAGCGAGCACATCACACCCATCCTGCTCCGTCTTCATTGGCTCCCTGTGTCTTACAGAATCGAATATAAAATCCTACTAATAACCTACAAAGCCTTAAATAACCTCGCACCAAACTACATCAGTGACCTTCTCCATCACTATGTGCCTGCCCGCCCACTAAGGTCCTCTGATTCTGGCAATCTTGTTGTGCCCCACACTAATCTACACTCCATGGGTGACAGGGCCTTCAGCAGTATAGCGCCCGTGGGCATGAAAAACGCCAGCGGCAGCCTGTCTATTAACTTAATTTAAAGTTTAGGTTTATACCTTGCTTTGTTTCTGAAGTAGCTGCACTGATGAATATGGTAGAATATGTCACTCGCTCGCTTCTTATTGTTTCGCTGCCTTCTCAATTAATGCATGTTTTCTTCAGCGTATTTTGGAGCTCTTCCTGGTTTTCTACATAGTGCGTTGACAGTCAGTTCATGTGATTACGTGGGTGGCGTGATGATGTCACACGAGACTCCGCCCCCACGGCTTTCAAGCTCAACTCCATTACAGTAAATGGAGAAAAATACCTTCCAGTTATGACCATTACGCGTAGAATTTCGAAATGAAACCTGCCCAACTTTTGTAAGGAAGATGTAAGGAATGAGCTTGCCAAATTTCAGCCTTCTACTTACACGGGAAGTTGGAGAATTAGTGATGAGTGAGTGAGTGAGTGAGTGAGTCAGTGAAGGCTTTGCCTTTTATTAGTATAGATATCACTTTCATGATGAAATGCATTAAAGTGTGTATGTTACATTTTACATATAATTTCGTTTAAACAATGAATACTGTTAATAATTACACAGATGGGGGTGAAACGGTGGCGGAGCGGTAGCACTGCTGTCTCACAGGGAGTTATTTTGCTGGTGTTTCCTGCTTGTATTCCGCACTGTGCTCCGGTTTCCATCCAAAGATTTGGGGATTTGGTGCCGCTAAAATGACGCTAGTGTATGTGTGTGCTTGTATTCACCTTGCGATGAGCTGAGGCCTCATCCAGGCATTGTTTCTCACTCATGCCCAATGCTTGCTGGAATGGACACATCCCTGGATTGATGGATTTAATCAATAAACATCCTTTTCAAAGATATTGCGGTAAGGTGTCATCGGAATTTAATAAGTGTTCTAGACAATACACAACACAGAGAAGCCGAACCTGTTCTCAAGGTGATAATATCTCGCACTGCCACCTGGTGGATTCCTCCAGATTTACGTAAAGTACGCGCGCAAGTATAAACACTACAGCGCTTGTGTAGCAGGAGCGTCCACTGCAGCATGCGTCGCGTCGTGTGAAGTATAACTCCGGCCTAAGTGGTGAGCAGTTGACTGCTCAGCACCACTTTTCTCAAGTGCCTAAAATCAGATGACACAACCCCAATATAATAGAATAGAATAGAAAGCCTTTATTGTCATTGTAAAAAATGGCCCAAGGCATCCTGCTAAGAGCATTTTTGTGTTTGAATATGATGTTCATTTTAGACAGTCTATTACTAGAACAGAAATCCAATAATACAGTAAGTTAAGTTATGCCTTCACGCAAACCAAAAAGGTTTCTTCTCATGAAGTTGCATTAAGGTGATACTCTCAACTAGAACAAACTCTAACTGTATGTCACCTAATGGGGTTTTGTGACTTTAGTAAGAGGCTTTATCTCTGGGGTAGGAGAGGTTCCAACCTTGACTGAGAAGTCTGTCCCTAGAGGCAGTGCTTTGTGTAGAGATTAAATACATCCAGCTTTTTTTTTTAACCTTCCCTACTAGTTGTGGCTCCTCTCCCACCAGAGACATTATATACCATGTCTAAAGGGCCAATTTTCATTACGAAGGTCCTCACTCTTGCCTTTCAACAGACTTGCATTTCGCTTGACCTTCATCATGGCAACTCCATGAAGCTGTTTCAGACTGTTTTATGTGGATTGCGTGGCCATAACATGTAGCAATTGGGTTGCAATTCCATTTCCGAAGTTCAAGGAGTCAGATTTGGTGTCGTTGCTCGGGATGATGATCACTTTGATATATTTCAGACTATTATGAAGTCTGTCTGTAATGGTAACCTTATGAAGCAGACATCTCAAGACAGCAAGAATCGGTGAGACCACAAACATGCTAAGTCTTTGTCCTAGGAGGGAGAAAATATCAAACTGAGGTTTTAGTTTTTGCGTAGATTAATAAATTAATCTTTAATGAGTAAATAAAATTAACACTTCTGGTAACAGAAATGGGTTAATCTGGGTACATACTTGTAGAATTTATATTCGTTATGCAAACAAGTGAACTAAAAATTTCACAAAAGCCATAATATTTAATGTAAACTCTCATTCATTCTTTAAAGTTTAAGAGATAAACGTGATAAAAGTGCTCTACAGTATAGTAAGTATTCAGTGTTTTAATCTGGACTGAAACTTGCTAACAGCGCTTGTTTTAATTTTTGCCCTTTCAGTTTAATAAAGTGCTTGACAAAAATAATTCTACACTAGACCCTTTTTAGGAGATCCTCCAAGTGCTCCTTCCACTTCTAGACAGTGTCTCTAGCTGATGTCATTTTTGTTCACAAGACACCTGATAAAAGCTGCCTCTTGTTAGCTCCGTTTTATGTTCTTTATTTACCTATTTGTCCTATTTTAAAAAAACTGCATTGCAGTACTTCGTCTGGGAAGGAATTAATTATCAAAAAATGATTAAAATGATAAATGTTTTAATAGGTAATGGAAATACCCATTAAGTCATTTTTCTGTTATACTTCTGCATTCTCTATTTAGTTCATATCACTTTATTGGAATCACTTCAGATTACGGACTACCTATAAATGCATCTGTTTGTGTTTGGTGGAGAAAGTGGGTGATAATATGTATCACAGTATTGCCTACTTCAGTATAAGGTTTGTGAATCGTAAATTTGTGCTTAATAAAACCAAACCAAACTCTGTTATGCAAAAATAGTTTTGACAGCATATCATAAACTCTTATTATGCCATGCTGCACAGAGATGAGTAACCACTTTACTGAAGCTTTTACAAGCCTTATGCTAAAGTCTTAACAAGTATGTGACTGATAGTTACATATAAGTAGTACCTAATTGAAATTATTTCTATGTAGCACTCCTCACTGAGTGCAGGCTAGAGTGCCGTGTATATATACACACATATTTGTACCAAAGATACAACAACGATAATATAATAATTTTTAATTCCTAGAACATTAACACATATAACAAGGGCACTCAGTTATGTTCCTGCTGTTTCTTAATTAGATAATGAATAAATGATAATAAATACTATTATAAAGATAATGAAACTTGGTGTTGTTTGTTAGTGCTTCCATGTTTCAAGACAAAAATTGCTTTTTTTAAATTTTTTGTGAGAAATTTATCCATATGTTTTGGGGTCCATCTTATCACTCTCATCCATTTCAAAATATTGTATTAACACAGATAGATACTACATATACACAGATTTAAACAGAAGCATGTGAGCTGGAGAGCTGGTGGTTCCTTTGTCATTTACGCCTCATTATTAACTGACCAGTCACAGCGCACTGCAAGATAACATGCAGTGAATACACTTGCCTTTCATAGTTTTCATTCTCTTTCTCTGTATGTTTAACATTCGTTTGCTCAGAGGTTGTTGCTTCCTGAGCAGCACTTGTTTTCTCCTCTTTAGCAGCCTGCTTCTTCTCTTCTTCCGTCAGCATCTTCTCGCGTTAAAACTGATTACCGTATATACTCAAATATAAGCCGAGTTTTTCAGCACCCAAAATGTGCTGAAAAACATCACCCTCGGCTTATATTCGAATCAGGTCCCGCTGCCCACGCCAACCCGACAGAAAGCTGGAGTGTACAGTACAGTACCTGGTTTGGTCTGCGGGCGGTAGAAGAACTGCTGCGGGTTCTGTGTGGTGCTGTGCAGCCTCTGTGAGACTCATTCTGGGCTGTGTGCTCAATTAATGCATGGTAATTTTATTGGTATTTATTTTGATTATTGAAACTTACCAGTAGCTGCTGCATTTCCCACCCTAGGTTTACACTCGAGTCAATAAGTTTTTCCAGTTTTTGTAGGTAAAATTAGGTACTTCGGCTTATATTCGGGTCTGCTTATACTCAAGCTCAAGTATATACAGTAAATCAATGTTTGTGTTGCAAATATTTAGTACATTTTCCTTAATTTTTCACTTAAGCTGGAACTTAAGTCTTCAATCTGCCTCAAGAATGATTTAAGATATGAAGAGGTAGGGGACGTGACGGCAAAGGTGGTAGGGATGAGAACGGTGCACGTATGCATGTGCACTGCCGAGAGTTGATTCTACAATAAAATAAAATAAAAATAAAAAGAGGAATAACCTTGAAGGTCAATCATAACCCCAAAAGCGGATAGTAGACGTCACGTAGTATATGTGTACCAAATTTCAGGTCAATAGGTCAAATGGTTTGAGAGCTACAGATTATTTAAAATCCTGGACAGACAAACAAACAGCCACAGTAGCGTATTATATATAAAGAAGATGGTTGGTTAAGAAAGCAGGCAACAATTAAAACCTTAATGCAGCAGTTTAAAAGTAAAATAGCCAATCGAGGAATCTGAACTGTAATAAGCAAGTTAACTAAAACTAAGCCCAAAAAACATTGCTTTATTAGTCAATAAATAGGTTCTGATTCAGAAATTGGTTAAAGTGAAAATCTGCATCCACTGTGTACTTCTAGGACCGTAATTGTGTACCAATTGCATATAAACATAAAATTTCATTAATACACATAAAAAACTGAATAAAAATTATGACTTTTAAAAAGTTTTGGATTTTTTTTTGAAAAACTGGCCGTAGAAAGCACCTGCCATGCAACCTGCAGTGTTGTCCTGTGTCCAACAAGTTAATATTCATTATTTGTACCCATCTTGCATTTAATTTTACTAAAGTAAGAAGTTGAAAATTGATGATGAATGGCATATTTTAACTTTATCAGATTGGTCTATGTCAAATTTCTAAAGATTTATCCAGTTTTAACAGGATAATATACAATTTAAACATTGATTTCAGAATTCTGAAAGGAGATTTGATAAGTTGAGTTAAGTGCTTAACCAACTGAGACTGTGAAGACAAAACTATGCCCCCATTTTCAGATATACAAAAATTGCACAAAAGGTACACCAAAAAAGACCTCCATTGCTCTTGTTACTGACATTCCAGGGTTTTCTTAAAAATCATGGAATGTTTAAGTTCACAAATTAGTCAAAAAATAGCATACCATCATAAAGCACCAAATTTGAAATGGGAAAATCTGAAGTGTTTGTAGTGTAGGAGGCATTTATAATATGTAAAGGGTTAAAATTAATAAATAAAGGAGCAGAGGTAGAAGTTAAGTAGAGAAAAACAGAGGAGAACATTGATCCTAACATGAAATTGAGTTTAAATGACTTGTGTTATTCCCTGGGTGGAGGACCTGACTGACAGAGAAATAATTTTTGTTACATTATCTTTATCCATTATTTAAATCTAGGGTCATGCTAAACTGTTAAGCATTATTTTTATACATGTACATAAAACCAGTTCAGCACAGTAAAATCTGGAATGCAAAAATCTGCCATGTTTTGTAAACTTTAATTTAATCCTTGACTTATTTCCCCAGTGGGTAGTCACTTCTGACCACGGTGACCAAGAGTATAGAGTGTGGGGGTGAAAATCTAGCTGAACAATGCAGTTTTGTTGCACTCTCAGACCATTTTGTAACCTCAGGCAGAACTTTTATAGGGCATATATTGCACTGTCTACTCATAAATTTAGTTTACCACAGTCCTTGCCAGAATGCATTTGCTAAAATACACATTATTATAGCATATTTGTTCCGGGTTCAGTGGCTTTGCAGCTCTGACACACGAAGAAGTAAACACAAACAAATAACATTTGGGTGGATAAGCAGATCTTATATGGTCTGTACTGCTTGTTTTTTTGGGTGTATGACAAACTATGTGGCTGGATATCTGTATCCCATCAGACCTTCTAACCCCCAAGAGGTGAAACTGCATTGAATTTTCATTTCCCACCATTCACCCTAATAAACTTCTTCTCACCACTCTCTCTTTCTTCACAGATGGAGTGGTCCTGGTAGATCCAGATTATCTGAAAGACAGAAAAGGTGAGAAGCAACTTGCCTTGAAACATGTATTTATATTGATGATGTCTGTGTGCTTGGCACAAAGGGTGATGATCAGCATTGACCAGTGTGTTAACAGTATGAAGTATGTTGTGCATAAAAATTAACTTGTTCTTTGGTTAATAGTTTGGATTCAGACTGAAGCTGCAGTATAAAGCAGTTCCTTCTCAGGAAACTCCTGATATAAAATGCTGGGCATGTTGGAAATTGTGTCATTCAGTCAGTCTGACTGGGGCCTAAGACGAGAGTGCATCATTTCATTTACTTATCTGGTGTAGTTTACCTAACTTTCACCTGCATCTTTTGTGTCAACTTACAGTAGTTGCCCTGATAAGCAAGTTTGCTCTGGTTATTACTCTTGAACATGCATTTCACGCTCTTTTGTACAAGTGTTTGCTTGCACTGACCAGAATTGTTCTTTGCAGTCTTTGTTACACTGACCTGTGCCTTCCGCTATGGTCGTGAAGATTTGGATGTGCTAGGTTTGTCATTCCGGAAAGACCTCTATATCTCAACTTTCCAAGCTTTCCCACCACTGCCTGAGGAAAAGAAGCCACTTAGCCGCTTACAGGAGAGGCTGGTGAAGAAACTTGGAGAGCATGCCTATCCTTTCTTCTTCACGGTGAGGACATAGTTGATCATCTGGAAAATACTTGTCTTGGTGTTAGATGTAATGAAGTAGTGAAGCAGGCTGTCACGTTCACCTTGGTGGTCATCTTTTTGATATAAATACCTCAGACAGTATGTCATCAGTAATCTAACAACCTAGAATGTGTAATGGTTTGCTGCTACTAGAAGGGTAATAAGGATTACTATACATTTAATTGCCATGATGCCTCATATTCTAATTCTTAGCCACCATTCTGGAAAATGTTTAGTGTTCTGTGATTTGCTTCCAGATTCCACAAAACCTGCCCTGCTCAGTCACTTTGCAGCCTGGTCCAGAAGACACTGGCAAGGTAATGTTTCCTTATAGCAGAATTCTCAAAATGTGTTTGTGTCCGTCTGCTTCTAAAATAATTTCTTAGCCACATTTGACATAATTCCAGACTTTGTGGCGCAGCTCGCTTACATTATCAACACCAAACTCTGGATTGGTTACTATGCTCCAATTTCATGCCAAAAATTGTGATTTGAATTTTTAAACGAAATTTCAAACTTTTATTTGAATATATATTGTAACTTTAAATGGATGCCAAAATTAACATCCTTTTCTATAAGGATTGTTGTGCCATTGTATCTGTACACAAAAACCATTGACAGATACTAGTAGTAACAAGCCAATTAACCTGGCCATTGTCACAACTGAGAATTTCCTGTTTAAAATATTGCTTTTAAATTATGTGGTTCAATTTCAATGAAGTGCCTGGGATGTTCTGGGATTTCTTACCGAGCCTTCAAAGGTGCCAGCATCTCATGCAACTAAGAGAGAAACACACTGTAAATGTAGAATTTGCATACAAATATGTCACAGTGACTCATCATCTTCATCAGTGCTCTAAACAAGCAGGGGCATACCACAAGTGCACAAAGAACAAGGGGTCTTGTTTTCTGGGGATTTTGATTATTGACCTAAAACACTAGAAGCATTCTGCTTTCACACTAGCAGGCAATATGGTTTAGCAGAACTACCCAACCACATTGTCTGCCAGTGTGAAAGCAGAACTAAGGATTTAGACTTCAGTCCAAAAGCTTGCCACTTTAGTCCTCACCTCTGACTCACTCCGTTATCCCTGTTTTAGTCACATAGTCTGTTTATATTGTAATAGTAAAAACAAAAACATGTTTAGACAGTTGTTATAGAGTTCTGTACTTGAAAAGTGCCTGTGGAAGATGTGTCCCTATAAGGTGGTGCTAAGATTAAGGTTGTTTATCAACGCTTAAAGTGCTAGTGCATTCTTTATCTGTCCGTATAAAAATACATGTATTCTTTCACTAAAGGGGGCTCCCATAGTAGCCAGTGCTTATATAGAAACTTAGATAAAGATTAAAAAAAAGTTATATTAAAAAACAAAGCTTAGATAATCAGTTACTGCAAATTTAATTCTGAATCATTAGAAAACCTGTTAGTAAACATTTATCTCAAATTTTTAAAAATATTTCCAAAATATGGGTTACAATTATGGAATCCTCTGTGTCTAGTAATTGATAACAACCTCCCCAAGAACAGGAAATAGCACAAAGTATTTTCATGCCGTGTTTAATAAAGTTAGAGAAATCTGGTATAGCAGAACGTGGGTGGAACAAGCCTGCCGTGAAGAGAAGATGCCCTCACAGTCAGAAGTTTGAAACTTGAGAATCCGTTCTGACTAAGTTAACCAAATTTGGATTTTCTAAGTTCTCCCCTAGTTTTGGGTTTTCTCTGGTAACTGGTTTCCTTACACACCCCAAAGCTGTGCACATTAGATGGACTGGCTACATGCCAGAGTTGGTTTCTTCCTTCCTTCTTCCTTGCTTGTGAGATGGGTCCTGACTCCTTGGAGCTAAGACTTGGATAGTCCATTTGGTAATTGATCAATGGTGGAAATAAATGAATGTGTTTAGCATAGCTTTTGCATTATCTGGTAAGATCAGTGACAGCTTATCCTTTCCATTGTGAAAGATTAAAAAAGGCTTTTGTTAAATGTAACATTTCTATATCACAAAGTAAAAAAAAAAAGTTGTACTAGATTAACAGAGTTCCATCCATCCATCCATTATCCAACCCGCTATATCCTAACTACAGGGTCACAGGGGTCTGTATGTAAACACAATAACTTCTGTACACTTTCACTTGGGTCAAGCAAATTTTGCATACAAATATTATGTACAAAACATAGATTTCTATCAACTTTTAGGCTATTTCCGTTAACCAATGAAACTTTACCTTTTATTCATACAGCTGCAGAGTCTGATTTATTCAACTTTGCTTTTATAATCCATCCATCCATTATTCTACCCGGTATATCCTAACTACAGGGTCATGGGGGTCTGCAGGAGCCAATCCTAGACAACACAGGGCGCAAGGCAGGAAACAAACCCCGGGTAGGGTGCCAGCCCACCATAGGATTTGCAGAGTTTTAATGTAGATTACTTTTAAAGAAAATTTAAATTAAAACTACACAGGAAACTGAATTCAAACAGTTGAGGGGTAAAACATTTAACTGAAATAGTTTTGCTAGAATAAATGCCTGCAGTTTCCCCATTTATAAGGGCATAAATATTGCTGATTATTTGTGCTGCTTTTTTATCCAGGTTTTGTTGTTCATAGTTATAAGGAGTGCTAGTATTTCTAGAGCCAATTTTAAACTCAGGACTTATTTTTATTTTAAACCTTTTTTTTTTTTTTTTGAGTAATCATAATTCAGAAAAAAACAGCGAATTATACTTCACCTAGGATGAAGTGATAAACTGTAAAAGGGGATAGTGAGCTGAATTTAACTCGAGCACACCAGCAATATCTTTAAGGGTAGCTCTCTATCAGAAGCATACTTTATGGAAAAACAGTTTGCTCTTAGATGTAAACCATTCTTGCTAAAACATTTAATCACATTGTATTTCACCTACCATTCCTGATGTGTTTATTAAGTTTAAGCTGTGATTAGTTTTATTAAAACTGAATAGTTAACTACAAAATAGACTGACCGAGGGTAGAAATGGTTGATAGACCCTTATTTTTTTATCTCTTCCTACAGCACACATAAAATATATAACCTCTGTACTATTTACTAATTAAAGTGAGTTTTTATTCACTACTGAATGCCATCATACACTCTCTCTTCACCTCTTTCCACTCTCATCTTCTTTTTCAGGCCTGTGGAGTAGATTTTGAAATTCGAGCATTTTGTGCCAAAGCTGTGGATGAGAAGATTCATAAAAGGTTATTTATTTATGCTATTTGTGGTAATATGTATATGTAAATATGTAGTCCAGCATTTCTGATGAATCACCAAGACATATATGTTAGGTTAATAGATAGATAGATAGATAGATAGATAGATAGATAGATACTTTATTAATCCCAAGGGGAAATTCACATAATTGGATCAGGATGGGTGAGCTTGCCCAGGGATGCATTGTCCCCCATTATAGGAGTGTTGTATGATTGGTATCTGACTTGAGTCCTGTGCTGCCTTGACAAGTAGCAGCTCTCTGTGAACCTGAATTAGATAAGCAGGTTATAAAATGGATAGACTGATTTTTTTTTTTTCCCTTTCATTGTTACAAGTCCAAATAAGGGTGTGTGTTTGTCTGTGTAGTGATGTGCAAATGTGAATATGCATGAATGTGTGCCTACCCGTGTGTGTGTAGGTTTACCTGTAGGTTGGTCATAAATTTCCAGGATTACTTTGCTGGGAAACTTCACATGTTAAAATATTACATTAGAACATTTAGAACACTCTAGACGAGAACAGGCCATTCAGCCCAACAAAGCTTGCCAGTCCTATCCACTTATTACAAGATAAAGTCAGCACTTTTGTGGTATATTAAAAAGGCACTTTGCGATGTACTTCACTTTGGTTGACGGTGGAAACATCTGAAAAACTTTTTGCTCTTAGTCGATGGTTTACTAGGGAGATTAAAAATAGTGGCAAGCCTGATGAAAACAGTGGATGAGAAACCTGTGCCAAAAAAATCTACATATTAGAATGCATTTCCAAGGTATAGTTCAACAGTCATATCTGTATATAGTAGTTTCCTGGGTATCATCCTCAAAATGGACCTTTATAAAGATGTTTGTTTTGTATGAAAGACACACAGACATCAATTCTGGCAAGAAATATGTCAGTACAATTTTCTGTTCCAGCCAGGTGATTAATTTCAGTAGTTACCTAGGGGGCTTCCCCCTCTTGCTCGCTTTGCTTGCCAACCCCACCGGCCTGCGCGACGCGCCAGCCACTTCGCGTCTCTGCCGCTTGTGTACAGTATGTGGATTTCACTTTCACCAATCAATAAATCTTTTCATTCTCGCGGATATGCCTCTTCATTGGGAAGAAACACTACTTTTCCCTGATGGCCACACGAATTAGACGATCTACAAGTCTCCGACTTAAAGTTTAAATCCAAGCAATATATTCGATCTCTTCTCGCTGTTCTGTTATTTCACTGAGTAATAATTTCTGTTTGTTTGCGCTAATGTGATCTTTACTATCATTTTTTTGAGACTTTTGAATTTTAGTACTTTCATAATCTCTAACCTGCTCCACATGTGCATCGCATCAACATTTTTGAATTCTTTACGACAGGGGTGTCAAACTCCGGTCCTGGTGGGCTGCAGTGGCTGCAGGTTTTCATTCTAACCCTTTTCCTAATCAGCGAGCAGTTTTCACTGCTAATTAACTCCTTCTCTCTTCATTTTAATAGCCCTGTTTTTAAGGATTCATTCAGAAAGATGAAGGTCTCAGGAATGTTGATCTGCTTAGGTCCCCAAAACATTTTACCAGAGCTCTTAGAAAAGAAAAAAATCAACAATTTCGGAAATGTCTGTTAATGCACCACTAAAGCAGCAACAAGCCATGAAATTAAAGAACTAGTTTAATTAACGACAGGAATTGGCACCTCATTAAACAGCTGGTTGGAGTAAAATTGGTTGGAGTTTGAGGCCCAGACTTAGTTGGTCTTCTGTTGCCTCCCTCGTTTCACATTTCATTTCTGTTTGGATGCCATTTAAGGAAAGAAATAAAGCAATTCAGGAGAACAAATCTTAAAAAAGCAATTCAATTATAATGAATTCACAAGAATTTAATTAACAGCACAAACAGGGCACTCAATTAAAAAGGGTTTGAATGAAAACCTGCAGCCATGGTGGTCCTCCAGGACCGAACTTGGTGACCCCTGAACTAAGGGGTCTGAGTCAAGTTAATTAAAACTAAGAGAAAAGGACTTAATTAGCAGCATAAATGGGTCACTAATTAAGAAGATGGTTCGAATGAAAACCTGCAACCACTGCGGCCCTCCAGGACCAGAGTTTGACACCCATGCTTTACGACGTTCTACTTTGTCTTCTACTCTTTGTCTTTTATTTCTGGCCCTAGGCATGGTTAAATCTCTTGGCACAAAGTCTCGTCTCGCGGGACATGAAAGTATCTTCTCTAAAAAAAGTCACATCTCATCCCAGGCTAAAAAGTCTGTCTCGTTTCAGGATTTCTTTATTATAATAGAGAGACATGTTCTAGTGTTGATCTGGAATCAAAAAGGACACAGGTTCAGTTGATGTATAACATGAGCAAATTTCTCAGCTTCTTTTACCCTTCTTTGTATAAATGATTGTGGCGTGTAATGAAGTGCATTTATGGCGTTTGCCCTTAAAGATACTAAACTTTGTGAAATAATGTGCAGTATATGTGTGTGTGTGTATGCAGTTTTTCTAAGCTACTCTAACTCTAAAAAAAAAAAAAAAAAATCTGCTATCTCTTGCTTTGATAGAAACTCTGTTCGGTTGGTTATCAGAAAGGTCCAGTATGCGCCAGAAAAGCCTGGTCCACAGCCAATGGTGGAGACCACACGCAGCTTCTTGATGTCAGACAGATCGCTGCACCTTGAGGCCTCCCTGGACAAAGAGGTATCTGTCCTTTTTCTCTCTCTTCCTTCTCTCTATACTGGTTTGACCACTGGACTGCTTCAATTTTTACTTAGAATTTATCTTGAACCATTAAAATTATAAATATAATAAAATATGCTGTTTCTTAGCAAATCCTCCAGTTTTGCTTTATAGGTTTAGACTTTTTATTCCTCTTAATGTACAATTCAACTGAGTTAATCATCAAAAAAAAAAAAGATATAACTGCAATGAAACTGGAGTATCCACAAATAAAAATAAACATTTCTGTCACTATATTAAATGAAAAAGTAATGGCTGTTTTGGGACATTTTTTCTTTTCCCCATTTGTGATATAGTATTTTCAGAGCAATTAACAGCCTGCAGTAGTACTGCATTCCCAGATCGCTCATGATATGCCTGCACATTTGACCAGCTGAACAAAGATCTCGCATTCCAGTATCTGACCTTGAGAGTGTAGCTAACTGCCCACCAAATTTTAGCCAATAAGAAATGTCTTTCCCGTAATGTCATCAGTACTGTCTGATTGGTCACATGGCTGCATTGTTTATCTGGCCTACTTGTAACTGGGAGTAGAACATTTCCCCTGTAATTATGCTCTTTGGTATTCAGGTTGTGTTTATGTCTAATTATGGCAATAACTAACAAGTGCTTGGACTTGGAAACCTGTAATTATGCATCTCAATGAACTACACTTGAATGACAGTCTAAGCTTGTCTCAAACAGTATTATGAATATTAATTTGAATACCTGCAAATCGATTAGTACCCTTTAGTGTCTTTGCAAATGGAGTATAATATACTTAAAACACTCTGAGATTATTTCAGAATTATTGAACTAAAAATTCAGGATAATATTTGAATTTGTCATCCAATTATCTATTTTCAATCTGACTTTGTCTATTTCAGGGGTACAGGGGAACCCTAACCTAGCTTATCCCAGGCAGCATTAGACACAAGGCAGCCTTGAGCAGGATTCCAGTTTGTTCAGTTATCCAATGATTATATATAAAACTAATAAATGGTCGTCCTTGATTTGTATATTGCTTTTGCTGTAATCAGGAGGTGAGAAATGTACATTAAAACCATCATGAATGTTATTAATGAGATGCAGACATTGTGTGTTTACACTTTCACACCACTAAACCTTTTCTAGTAAAATGTTCTCATTAGGGCTCCAAATACCATTTCACATTGACTAAGCAAATGCTGGTATCAGTTTAGTTTTAATAGACTTTATTGTTGATAACATGCCTTTTGATTTGTGGACAGTAGTACAAAGCCTCCTTTGTTTCTTATTGTTTGTATTATTGGTTATTTGCAAGCAAAAAACAAGAATCCTAAGGAAAACCTGAGACAGTAAAATATAGATGTTTTAAGTACTTCATATAGACTAAGCATGACTACAGTAAACAGAGTTTGGTGCAACTTGTTGCGAATTTCAAGTATGAGTGTGTTGTGTAGAATACAATACAATACAATTTATTTTTGTATAGCCCAAAATCACACAAGAAGTGCCGCAATGGGCTTTAACAGGCCCTGCCTCTTGACGGCCCCCCGAAGAAGACAAGAAAAAACTCCCAAAAAAAACCCTGTAGGGAAGAAATGGAAGAAACCTTGGGAAAGGCAGTTCAAAGAGACACCCCTTTCCAGGTAGGTTGGGCGTGCAGTGGGTGTCAAAAAGAAGGGGATCAATACAATACAGTATAATACACAGAATAGAACAAATCCTCAATACAGTATAAAAATACAAATTTTAGAAGTACAGAGCAGAATTTACCATTAGATAACATCACATAATATGATTTGGATTTGTTTAGAGTCCTGGAGACCTCGGCCATCAAGCTGCCTCCCCCATTTGGCCATTCCACAGCTGAAATAGTGCTGGGCCAGCCATTCCAATGAAAAGACCCCTCTTTCCCATGATTCCTGCGATCCTCCATCAGGGATGGCAGGCAAAACAACTTGGCAGGTGGGTCGTGGCACCAAGTACCACATTTGAGTACCGAGAAGAGAAACCGAATAGGTGAGGGTTAGTATCAAATTATAATTATCATGTTACTTATGTTTTAGTGCTAATGACTAACAACAGAGGTACAGTCTGTACAGTTAATCAGCAGCTCTAGTCAGGATATGCTAAACTGAAGTAGTGAGTCTTCAGCCGGGATTTAAAAGCTGAGACTGAAGGGGCACCCCTTATAGTAGCAGGCAGACCATTCCACAGTTTAGGGGCCCTGTAACTAAAAGCTCGACCTCCCACTGTTATTTTATTAATCCTTGGAATCATAAGCAGACCGGCATCTTGAGATCTTAATGTGCGCTCAGGTTTGTAAGTCATGATGATAAGTTCTGACAAGTAAGCCAGACCTTGGCCATTTAATGCTTTATATGTTAAAAGGAGGAGTTTGAAATCTGCCCTAAACTTCACCAGGAGCCAGTGTAAGGATTCAAGAACTGGAGTTATGTGTTCGTATTTTCTTGTTCTTGTAATAATTCTTGCAGCAGCATTTTGGATTAACTGGAGGCTGTATAAAGAACAGTTTGAACATCCAGTGAACACCGCATTGCAGTAGTCAATCCTACTAGAAATAAATGCATGAATTAATTTCTCAGAATCCTATTTATTTAGAAGGCACCTTAATTTCCCAACATTTTTAAGATGGAAGAAACATGATTTGGACAAATTTGTAATATGCGCTTTAAATGACATGCTAGAGTCAAAGATAACTCCTATATTGCGGGCTGATTCAGTAAAATTAATGGTAATTTCAACTGAGTTAAATGATGACAAAATATTGTTGTGATCAGCTTCATTCCCTCCAACAATTAACATCTGTTTTATCTGTGTTTAAAGACAAGTAGTTCTCATCCATCCACTCCTTTAATTCACTAACACAACTAATTAAAGACAACATCAGAGAAACTTCATTTGATCTAAATGAAAGGTATAACTGGGTGTCATCTGCATACAACTGAAAATTAACATTATGTTTCCTAATGATAGATCCCAGTGGAAGCACGTAAAGTGAAAACAGTAAAGGTCCCAGTACTGAGCCCTGCAGGACACCGTATCTCACTTCTGTGTATAATAATGGAGTACTGTCAGCACATTTCTGTACATATTGGAATCGATTTGATAAATAAGAACTGAACCAAGCGAGCACAGCGCCTGTAAGGCCAACATCATTTTCTAGCCTGTGCAGTAAAATAGAATGGTCAATGGTGTCAAATGCTGCACTTAAGTTAAACAACATAATTACAGTGGAGTTTCCTTCATCAGAGGATATCAGAATGTCGTTTACAACCCGCGTTAGTGCCGTTTCTGTACTATGACCAGTGCAAAAACCAGACTGGAATTTCTCAAATAAATTGTAATGCGTAAGGTGTGACTGAAGCTGACTGGCGACTACTTTTTCTAGTATTTTAGAGAGAAAGGGTAAATTTCAAATAGGCCTATAATTATTTAGTATGTGTGGGTCTAGGTCTGACTTTTTAAGTAATGGTTTAATGACTGACACTTTTAGTGCATCAGGTACTGTGCCATGCAATAATGAACTGTTGATAATGTTTAGAACAGGCGGTGCAAGAACATCCATTGCACTTTTTACTAGTTTTGTTGGCACTGGATCTAGGGAACAAGTAGTGGGGCTTCATTTTAGAAATTAAAGTTAAGACTTCCTGCTCTGTTACAGGATTAAAATTACTAAAGTGCTGAATGCAATGTAAGACAGGGTCTGCTAAGCTAGTATTTGGTTTGTACACCAAATAGAGTACTTGTAGAGTAGAAGTTAATGGAGATTTATTAAGCGCTGGTGAGGCCATGTCTGGAATACTACGTACAGTTTTCATCTCCAGTAAACAAAAAAGTCATAGTGACAAGAGAAGAGTGACTAGGATGACTCCAGGACTGCAGGGTTTGATTTATGGCTGGAGGCTGAAGGATTTGAAACTTTTCAGTGTAAGCAAAAGGAGATTAAGAGGACACATGACTGAAGTGTTTAAAATTATGAAGAGACTGTTATTTGAAAATGATTTCATCAAGAACATGGGGACACAGCTGGAAACTTGTTAAGGGTAAATTTTAAACAACCATTATGAAGTTTTTCTTCACACAGAGAACCATAGACACATGGAATAAGTTACTAAGTAGTGAGGTAGACAGTAGGACTTTAGGGACTTTAAAACTCAATCTGATGTTATGATGAAGGAATTAGTTGGATGGGACTGGCAAACTTTGTTGGGCTGAATGGCCTGTTCTCACCTAGATTTTTGTAATATTCTGATGAGCCGTATTGAAAATAAATAGCAAAATGAACGGAGATCATTAATCATATATATATATATATATATATACGAGGTAATATATATAAATAAGTGGACTGGGCTTGGGGCTTTCCTGGAAAACAGTCTGGAGGTCAGCCCGATGTGAATCATAGAATTATATCCCCTCCTACACGCCCTCTCAAATCGCCGACTGGCAATCCGTTTATTTTTGTGTCTCATGTTGTGTGTGTGTGTATATATATATATAATTATGTATAAATAAATATAATTTTTTTTTTCACTGTTTTGAATGTTATGTGAGATTTGCATATATGGTTTAAGGGTGTGTTACTTATTGTGTGGCTCACCAAGCTTTTCTGGGCAGGTCTTATCTTATTATGATTATTTGCATTATTTAAATCCATGCTAGACTGCAGCGTCAGTTGCCATACGCTCAGTAGTGCTGGCTGATGGGAAATTTAAATATAACGAACTGCAGTAGTGTAGCATGGTAAGTTGTACTGGCCTTTTGAACCTATCTGAACATGCACAGTTTTAAAACTCTTTCCAGTCAAATTCAGTCGTAGCGTTCATTTGCATATTAGCGAGTCAGATGCAGTTGGTCATATACTCCCAATAATAAATAAATAAATTGTGCACTATGACAGGCCTAGCAACCCACACCCAGTAGTCTGAGACTCCCACCGACAAAATCAAACAGGTTTTTTATTCTGTTTATACATAACTGGCTACATAGCATGCTATTGGCTGTTATAAAAACAGATGAGCAATACTCTGCTGGAAGGGTGGTATGCAGTCAGTAAATATTACATGGCTAGTGATTTTCAGTCATTTAAGTTGACATGGTCTGGCAATGAGACGACAAGTCTGACATACCCAACACCTAGAAGTTGTGTCATGTGACATCAGCTTAACTGGGAGAAACATCCAGGTAACATGCAACCAGCTTTCCACACCAAATCACAAATAAAGAATAAGTTCACTTTCTAAAACTGTAAGAGAAGTGACTGTAAGTAAATCCGAACAGATGAACATTTTCAGTTAGAGTGCATTTGTGCAGGTGTTGGAGTAGCCGAGAGCTCAGCTTGAATTCAGATTGCAGATTTTAACTGAGTAAATGATGTTTTTTCAGTTTTCAGTCCTCCCTCACACCAGTCTCTGTTCAGTTCTGCCATACTGACAGTGCTGCATTGAAAAGTAAAATAGTTCAGCTGTAGATTTGTGCAAAAGTTGATGTCTCTTTTGAACTCCCATCTTTCACAATAAACTTGATATAAAGACAAGCATAGAAACTACCTTGCCAACCACATGTGGACTAACTAATTAAGGAACAGGCAGAATACATTTATAACACTATGACTGCCAGGCAGCTGTGTGCAGACTTCATTATAGGTCATCATTAAGGTAGTCCAATGTCAGTTCTAGCTGGTGGTGACTGCTACATGGTCATGTTATACTGTATAGTAGCAAACAGGCCTGCTAATACACGGTGTGGGAAAACAATGTTTATCAGATGTATTGTGTTTTCTTAATTTAATTTTTGCAGTATAGCTCCCCATTTCATCATCTCCCAACTATATAGCTCCTTTTGAGAGACAAAAAAAAGTGGCACTGCTTTAAACCTGGGAGATAAAACATCAGTTAGAATTTTAGAGGATGCAGCTACCTGAAGAGACACATCTGGATAACAGATTGTAGAGCCATTGATCATATTGTGATAACTAAAAGAATAACTATACAGATTAATGGAGATGCCTCCTCCCCATGAATGTGCTGCTCACTTCTTCACTGGCGCCGCTTGACTATAAGTTGCTAGCTGCTTTCCTGCAAGCTGCGGAGATTTCAGTTTACAGCAGACTGTGTTGAAATTCTATTTAAAGTTACTCTTGCTTTTATTGTTTCAGTCTTGCAGCTGTTGTCCACATTATATAAATAGGTTATGCTTTTGAGTTTTTGTCTGTGGATTAGCTGGATGCTTACAGGAAGATACAACCAAAATTAGTCAGTGTGGTTTACTTTTTTATTTAAAAAAAAAAAGTCAGAGGCATTCTGACTTGAGCTTTCTATCAAATGCAAGCATGTGCTCTATGTATATGAAAGGACTTTTACTGGCATATAAGCTGTGGTGATGTGAAATGGTGTTAATGGACACCTACAGGAATTTCATTGAAGGTATATTTGTGACTGCTCGTGGCATTTCTCTATTTATAAAAACAAAAAACAAAACCCATAGTCATGTCTGATTTTTTGTTTTTATCCTTTCAATATAATTCAACATTCAAGAATTTGTTGATTTTATAAATTAACCCTTTTGGCCCCGACATCCTATTACTAGTACATATATATGCAGCTGTTTTTGTAAAGCACAGGTATGTTTGCAGCTGTTGGAACTGGGCGTGCTACTATTAGCACAGACTAATACAGGCATACAGTCCGCGAAACACGGAATTGAAATTGGACCCACTTTCAATTTTATTTCCTCAAGACGATTGCAGTATTTACAGTTATTGTATAATAATAGTGATCATTTTTGTGGTTTTTTATTTTTCATTTTTGAGTTTCCTAGACATCCCCAAAGGTTGAATATTTCACAAAATAATTTTTCCCATAAAAACAAAGTCCAGGGCCAAAAGGGTTAAGACAGTTGGTTTGTTTAATGGGAGTAGAATCTTGCTATAAAAGTTATTTATTAACTGTCTATACTGGTAGAGGATAAGGTCAAAAATGATTATTGAGAAACAGAACTCTCACACTGACATCCGAACCAACAGTTTAAGTAACTAAGTAAAGTAAGCAAAGCTTGTGAGGGGAGGATAATCTCAGTATTGGCATGGGTGTGTCGTAAAGAAGGTCTCAAGGGCTACCCCACTGAGTAAGGCCTACTTGTTGCTGACTGAGCCATCTCTGTCAATGGGATGCAGCAGCGGTATTCTAATTGGGGCACTTGGCCAGCAGGGTACCAAGAAAGTGTTTTTAACAACACCAGAAGTTAATACAGTCACCTTTGTCTGGAAGAAGAAAATCATTCAGGAGCTACAGGGATGGGAAGGAAGTTCTGAAAGTTTAGAGGATGTTTTAGATCCTGCAGGTTGGTTTTAGGGCTTAGTTTGAAACAAACACTGTATTGGAATTTAAACACTACTCCTGTTATTGCATTCGAGGGTTTATTGTGAGGTGGCAAGTTGGTCAAAGAATCATTTTCCACATTTACATGCACTTCAATAACCCGATTACTCCCAGAAACCTGATTTTTAAAATGGTATGTAAACCCTTAATTCAATTAAAGAAATCGGGTTATTGGCCTCCACTAATAACATGATTATCTGGCCATGTAAACCCATAACCAGGTTACTGTTAAGGAGTTTGTGGTCTGTGCATGTCCTTTGCACTCTAATTCTGCAAATGTATTTGCTTCACACACGCTTTTAGCAGCCATGGGCTGAAGTATCATAAAATACATTTCCAGTGGCTAATGCTCATTACATTATTCATTCTCCTGGCTGAAATAAGCTGTCTCAGTATTTCAGAAATAGTTAAATTTGTGTTGCTGAGCTGAACGTAACAGTGTTAAACACTGTGTTAAACACATTCTCTAGAGCAGCGGGATAACACATAAAAAGTAATCTAAGTAGTCCGGTTACTTTTTAAAGTAATGAGCAACATAACACAATACTTACCGAAGTAAAAATACCTTTGTTATAATTATTCCAGCAGCAGAAGCACCCCTACTAGGTCTTTTGCATAGCCAAAAGAGTTTGATTTGTTTATTCCTGTAACAGAATCGTCAATTTCACTAGATGTATTTATAAAACACGAACATATCACAGGTGTCAAGTTTATTTTCAGATCCATTGTGTCCAATGATGACATTTAACTCTCTTTTGCACAGTTTAAAGATGTGAGAGCATTTTCACAAAGTAAAATTCCAGAAGCTTACTTACCTGTGTAAACGGTGATTATTAAGAAACCAGATTTCTGCCTTAAACAGGTTATTCACCTTGATGTTGTGTGTGCATATAAACGCATTGACTGTTGGAGAAGAAAAGAGAGCCAGATAGTGGAAAAAGTGGAAGTGGAAAAGTAGGGAGGCCAACTGAACGACCGGTGAATGCAAAAACATTATGTAGGCAGGGCTGAGGGATGTGTGTCTTGTTTTGCTTTAAATATTTATCTCCTTCTTTTGTGCTTTGGTTTAACCTCCTTGACATTAACCCTAAGAGTCTCTTGGGTTCAGAATTCCTTGTAAAAACTGTTAAGCCTGTGTGTCTCTTGGGTCAAGTTCACATGTACAATGCTAAGTCTGAACAGTGCTCACGACATTATTCTACTGCCATCTAGTGGACTATATAACATTATGTTTCAAAAAAATCATGAATATTTCTGTGTGTTTTGCCACTCTACGGGAACTCCTCAATACTCAGGAGTGGGACAGAGCCTTCAACCAAAACGCACAAAGGTATGTAAAGAAGAAACTTTAAAGTCAGTTTTACAACAAACTGAAACTGAACCATTTGTTGAATCAAGTAAGAGTGATGACAATATGAATTGGTCATCGGACATTGACAAAGATAGTAAAAGTGATGCATATAGCACTACAAAACTGAACCACAGTGATACAGTCATATGAAAAAGTTTGAGAACCCCTCTTAATTATTTGGATTTTTGTTTATCATTGGTTGAGCTTTCAAAGTAGCAACTTCCTTTTCTTATATGACATGGAAACAGTAGTATTTCAGCAGTGATATTAATTTTATTGGATTAACAGAAAATATGCATCATAACAAAATTAGACAGGTGCATAGATTTGGGCACCCCAACAGAGATATTACATCACTTAGTTGAGCCTCCTTTTGCAAATATAACAGCCTCCTATAGCCTTTGATGAGTATCTTGATTCTGGCTGGAGGTATTTTTGACCATTCATCCATACAAAATCTCTCCAGTTCAGTTAAATTTGATGGCTGCCGAGCATGGACAGCCTGCTTCAAATCATCCCATAGATTTTCGATGATAATCAAGTCAGGGGACTGCGATGGCCATTCCAGAACATTGTACTTCTCCCTCTGCATGAATGCCTTTGTAGATTTCAAACTGTGTTTTGGGTCATTGTCTTGTTGGAATATCTAAACCCTGCGTAACTTCTACTTTGTGACTGATGCTTGAACATTATCCTGAAGAATTTGTTGATATTGGGTTGAATTCATCCGACTCTCGACTTTAACAAAGGCCCCAGTCCCTGAACTAGCCACACAGCCCCATAGCATGATGGAAGCTCCACCAAATTTGACAGTAGGTAGCAGGTGTTTTTCTTGGAATGCTGTATTCTTCTTCTGCCATGCAAAGCGCTTTTTGTTATGACCAAATAACTCAATTTGTGTCTCATCAGTCCAAAGCACTTTGTTCCAAAATGAATCTGGCTTGTCTAAACGAGCATTTGCATACAACAAGCGACTCTGTTTGTGGCATGAGCGCAGAAAGGGCTTCTTTCTCATCACCCTGCCATACAGATGTTCTTTGTGCAAATTGCGCTGAATTGTAGAACGATGAACAGATACACCATCTGCAGCAAGATGTTCTTGCAGGTATTTGGAGGTGATCTGTGGGTTGTCCGTAACCATTCTCACAATCCTGCACATATGCCGCTCCTGTATTTTTCTTGGCCTGCCAGACCTGGGTTTAACAGCAACTGTGTCTGTGGCCTTCCATTTCCTGATTACATTCCTTACAGTTGAAACTGACAGTTTAAACCTCTGAGAGAGCTTTTTGTAGCCTTCCCCTAAACCATGATACTGAACAATCTTTGTTTTAAGATCTTTTGAGAGTTGCTTTGAGGATTCCATGCTGTCACTCTTCAGAGGAGAGTCAAAGGGAAGCACAACTTGCAATTAACCACCTTAAATATATTTTCTCATGATTGGACACACCTGTCTATGAAGTTCAAGGCTTAACGAGCTAATCCAACCAATCTGGTGTTGCAAGTAATCAGTATTGAGCAGTTACATGCATTCAAATCAGCAAAATTACAAGGGGACCCACATTTTTGCACAGCCAATTTTTCACACTTGCTTTAATATCATACAACTAAATACTGCTTCAATAAAAATCTTTGTTCAGAAAACACCCCAGTACTCAGATGTTCCTAGGTAATGAAAGACATACCACTGTTATCTTTTTTGTTGAAAGTAGAGTAAATTATCATGCAGGCTGAGAGGGGTTCCCAAACTTTTTCATATGACTGTATACCTGAATTTTGAAGATTCGGAAGATTCAGTGTGGCGAAATGGTAAAATAATTATGATCAAGTGGAAGGAGAAGAAAGATGTTAGCCTCCTAAACACTGTTTACAAGGCAGCAAACTGTCAATGTTTGTGTCAGGGGAAATGTGGAAGTCACTAATCTTTGCGCTGTGGTAGACTACAATAACATAGTGGGTGGCATCAATCATGCAAATCAGGCACTTGCATTCTAATTCCACATGCACAAGCGATAGATAAAATATTATAGAAAAAGTGCACAAAGAAACACATATCTGCTCTCCCAAATTGTGATGATGGGCTATGTGTTGGTGATTGTGTACTAAATTGCCATCAGTACAGCAGTGGACACTAGACATACCTTTACTACTGTATTTAAGCTGATGTTTGGTATTAATATGTTTCTGTTGTGCAAAATATTTTTCTTGTTGATAAAAAAAAATGTTTTTGGTTTTGGCTTATTTTCTGGGAGGTACACATAGTACTAAGAAGGCTATGAAACTGTTTATTTGGACATATTTTGGAGGTCTTCAACATTTTACTGTTGGCTTGTGCAACTAACAGTAGGACCTTCAATGGCACATAAACACCACACAAATAAAATCTGTTATTCACGTGTGCATGCACCCATTAGTGCACAGGTGTCGAACTCAAGTCCTGGAGGGCCGCAGTGGCTGCAGGTTTTCATTCTAACCATCTTCTTAATTAGTGACCAGTTTTTGCTGCTAATTACCTTTTTTGCCTTAATTTTAACTAATTTGACTCAGGCCCCTTTGTTCTTTCTTTTTCCTTAATTAGCAGCCAAATAATAATGAGACACAAAACAAGCCACCACACGACCAGCTCACCTGTGCCCATCACATAATATCTGAAAATAAAGAAAGGGGAAGGTCTCGGTAAGGTTAATCTCTCAGGTCACCAAAACATTTTGACGGTGTTCTTAGAAAATACAGAAAAATGAACAGTTTTGGAGATTTCTGCTGTGGCAGAATGAGAGCAGCAACAAGCCATGGAATTAAAAAAAAAATAGTTTAATTAACAGCAAGAATCGGCTTCTCATTAAGAAGAATTGCAATTAGTTGTAGCCGATTTAGCTGGTCAACTATTGGCTTGTTTCATGTCTCATTTCTGTTTGGCTGTCATTTAATGAAGAAAAGAATCAATTCAGATTACTGAATCCTTAAAATAGGGCTATTAAAATTAAAGGAAAAGAAATTAGTTAGCAGTGAAAACTGGTCACTGATTAGGGAATGGGTTTGAATGTAAACCTACACCCATTGTAGCCCTCGAGCCCCAGAGTTCGACACCCCTGCATTAGTGCAATAAAATGTGATCTGTAGGTCTTTACGTCTTTTAACCACTGGTAACTGGGATCTCTTTCAATGTGTCTGATTTCAGTTGTACTACCATGGGGAGCCAATCAGTGTAAATGTCCACGTTACCAACAACTCCACAAAAACGGTCAAGAAGGTAAAAATTTCTGGTAAGAGAGCATATATAAAATTCCTGGTTTTTCTAATTGTCCATTTCTCCCAGTTTACCCAGTGAAATGATTGATAAAGAACAAATGAAAGATGAAAGAGAAGACGGTCTTACACCATCAGTTTTTGTTCCAGACTACTTTAAATACTGCCCTTTATAGAGGGAAAGGCCTGGGCTGTCCAGTGCTTTGCCAGCTGTAGTTTGTTGACCTGTTGCTATTTATTTACATTCATCAGCCACTGAGTCCAAGAACTGTAAGTGTAGTGTGAGCATCCTACAAGTCTGTTAAATGTTCTAATCCTTGTGCAAAGTGCAGGAGATGAGAGTATGTTTGTACTTTGGGTATGTACATGGTCTGGTGTGTGCTCTTCCCATTAACCCTTGTGTCTCATCTCTTTCCTTTCTCCCTCACAGTTCGACAGTATGCAGATATCTGTCTGTTTAGCACTGCCCAGTATAAGTGTCCTGTGGCCCAGACAGAGGCTGAGTGAGTACCCCGTCTCTGCCTCCTGCTGCATCCACTAAACTCTCCATCATTCCCATACTTCTGTTTGCTCTGCTTTCTAAATGCTTTACCTCCCATTTTGTCCCATTTTACCTTGTGCCCTGCATACAGACAAAACTTGTAGTGCACCGTGGCATCATATATCAACAGTATTTTCTGCACAATATCTCGCCAATACCTACAAAGACCAGAAATCTTCTCTTCGGTGAAGTTCTGGGTAATAAATTTAAAGACAACCACACTTATAAGGCCTTGAATCAGAGTGACTTATGACAGGAAATTATCATAGTTCACGTATCAGTTCTACACAAAGCTAGTTTACACTTTCTGTCTCTAAATAAGCCTTACAGATACAGGAAGGCATGCTTCAGGACCAAGAAAGAAACTGTGGATTTCTCAGTGAAGTAGCTAAGTGACTGCTCTTCAGATTGGATTCAGATGTTGACAGCCCAAAGAATCTTATACACAGACACACAGGCAGCTCCGGAGAGTGGATGGCATAACATGAATGTGTTTTCACCAAGGCTGCTACAGCCTGGCTTCTGTAGGAGTAGATAAAAGGCCGATTTCAGAAGATCCATCAAAGCTTTCTAAGAATAAGAAAATTACTTTGAAGCATTCAAAATCAAACATCTAGACGAGTAGCAAAGTTTTAAAAAGGATTCTCTGCTCTTAAAGAACGCATGGTCTGCACTGTACAATAAATGTCTATGCTAGAGTTGCACAGACAAGCAGATCAGGTGCTAAGTTCTGTATAAGAAGTTGTGCATTACATCTAGTGACATCTGACTGCACAGTCAACTATTTTAAGATTTTTGCTGCACTGTTACTTATCTACTAAAAACGTAATACACAGTTAAGATAATCTGGATAAAGTTTGAACAACAGGGCAACAAAACTATTGATTAGGTAGGGACTAAATCTTCAACCTCATGGCATCTGTTCAGTTTCATTGTCACGAAGTGTCACACTTCCTGCCAGAGTATCTGTCTTCTCTTTGATGCTGTAGTTTGCCATTCAGGTCTAGTGTTATAATGTAATGAGATCATAATTCTTCAGTGATACTAAATTGGCATTGCTTTTCTGTAAAAATTCAAAAGAGATTCTGAAGTGCTCGCTGCCAGCAGCAGGCCAATCATTTGCTTTTTTTATAACCCATGTTGCAGTGCTAATGTCTCGCTTATACGAATGATGACTGTGGCAGGTAAAAGATTCTGAGTAAACAAACACGCTGTGGTTAGAAAACCCAGATGAGGATTATGGTAAAGGAAGAGGCACACACACACTTGGAAAGGGAGCTGAAAGTCTAACAATCGTATAGTCTCGTAGTCTGCATTATTTACGTGTTTCCCTTCTGTACTGCTCTGTGTGTAGAAGTCTCCTTGTTTGTTTTAATTCTCTACTGACTTTAAGATTTGCTTTGCCACTTGCTCTCTGACACCTTCCTCTTCTTCCTTCTTCACCTTATGGCAGTCACTTTACTCCATGATGACATTGACTATAGTAACACAGAGTGCTTTTCTCCTCCATGTACAGTGACCAGGTGTCCCCCAGTTCCACGTTCTGCAAAGTGTACACCCTCACTCCCATGCTCAGCAACAACAGAGAGAAGAGAGGCCTAGCTCTTGATGGCAAACTGAAGCATGAGGACACCAACCTCGCATCTAGCACTATGTACGTATAAGCATAATGGTTTTATGAGTTAGTGTTGGTTAACACACATCGATCACCCATAAAATTAAAACCACCTGCCTAATACTGTGTAGGTCTCCCTTGGGCCAACAAAACGGCTCGAAGCACCAAGATGTTAGCAGTAGATGCTTTTAGTCCTCTAAGTTACAATGTGGGGTCTCCATGGATTAGACTTGTTTTTCCAGCAAATCCCACAGATGCTCAAGTGGATTGAGATCTGGGGAATTTGGAGGCCATGTCAACACCTTGAACTCATTGTCATATTCCTTAAACCATTCCTGAACAATTTTGCAGTGTGGCAAGCATTATTCTGCTGAAAGGGGCCACTGCCATCAAGGAATGCCTTTGCCATGAAGGGGTGTACATGGTGTGCAACAATTTTTACAGTAGGTAGGTGGTATATGTCAAAGTAAACATCCACATGAATGCCAGGACTCAAGGTTTCCCCAAATAGAACTTTGCCCAGAGCATCACAGAGTAAAGCCTTCTTCCCATAGTGCATTCTGCTGACATCTCTTTCTCAAGTAAATGGGGCACATGCACCCAGCCATGAAAATGATCTAAAAGAAAATGTAACTCATCAGATCAGGCCACCTTCTTCCATTGCGCCATGGTCCACTTCTAATACTCACATGCCCATTGTAGACACTTTTGGTGGTGGACACAAGTTGGCATGGGCACTGTAACCGGTCTGTAGCTATGCAGCCCCATACACAGCAGCCTGGGATGCACTGTGTGATCTAACACCTTTCTCTCATGGCCAGGATTACGTTTTTTCAGCAAGTTGCACTACACTAGCTCTTCTGTGGGATCAGACCAGACAGGCTAGCCTTCCCTCCCCATGCATATAAGAGACCCTGGGTGCCCCTGACTCTGTCACTGGTTGTTCTTCCTTGGACCATTTTAAGTAGGTTCTAAGCACTGCCTACCATGAACATCCCACAAGACCTGCTGTTTTGGAGATGCTCTGACCCTGTTGTCTAGATATCACAAGTTGGACCTCGTCAGAGTCACTTGGGTCCTTATACTTGCCCATTTTTCCTGCTTCCAACACATCAACTTCAAGAACTGACTGTTTACTTGCGGCCTAATATATCCTACCACGTGGCGGGTGTCATGGTAATAAATATTATTCACCTCACCTGTCAGTGGTTTTAATGTTGTGACTGATTGGTGTGTATTTGCTTTTATAATTACTAAGTCTTATGGGCCTGAGTAAATCGTGTCTGTTTTGATTTGTTTTTTTCCAGTGTGAAGGAAGTGGCCAACAAGGAAGTTCTAGGAATTCTGGTGTCATATAGGGTCAAAGTTAAACTGGTGGTGTCACGTGGAGGGTAAGGAAGTTGGAGATTGTCCAGGGTCATGGGAATCTTAAACATTTTCCATTGTACTCGTATTTAATTTTCTGTTTTACAGCGTACGCCCATATTTGCAAATTTTCTAATATAATACCTAAATCCTGAAGCTGGTACTTAATTTCTGGCCTACAGTTGTGCTTTGCTTTAACTGTTATAAGCTAACAATCCTGTAATCGTGATTGGTGACAAAAAATTATAACATTGGAAAGACATGAAGACTGATACCTCTCTAAATTTTTGTTATTGATCAGCATTAACAAACATTCCAGTCTTTTGCCATTTAAAAGCCATTAAAATGATTAAAGTATTGAATAAAGCTTGTTTTAGAATTCATCTTAATGTTGAGGTGCATGGAAAAATGCTGTTCTCACGGTGGCCTGCAGATTGTTGTCAAGTGTATCTGCTAAAGCCTATTAGATGTGAACGTTTCATTTATGATTTGTCATATTTTATGAAAGTGCTGAATTTGTGATTCTCTTAGGGAAAGGGTCTTATTTCTTCTGTCATATATAGCATATAGCCTCTGCAGAAGTCAAATAGAAACGGACACTTGAAAAAGGATGAGGACAGAAAATGTAATTGTCCATTCATTGCCTTTTTTCAGAGATGTTTCTGTGGAGTTGCCATTTGTCCTAATGCATCCAAAGCCTACCGATCAGCCTGTTTCCCGACCTCAATCAGGTAAGGAGGGTTTTCTTCAAAAGTTAAATAAGCACAAAGAAACTGATCATTCTGCAACACTTATTTCAGCATTTCAAAGGATTATGGCCCATTTGAGACTTAAAATATAATGTACTTTAGTCAGAGTTTAGTCAGAGTTAAACTAATTTCCATTTAATCTGTTTTTGCAGGCTGTCACCATCACATAAAAAAATATTTCTTCTTTTCTTTTAACACTCAGTGTAGCTTAGCCCCTCTATTCAGTTTTTTTAATGCTCAGTTGTGGTCTTATTTCGGATTAACAACATTTACAATACAGAAATTGGACGTTATTACACTGGATTATTTTTTTATTTGCACAATCTTATTGTGTGTGCATGTAGATGCTGTATCTAGAAGCACAGTACCTATAGTACAACAAAGTCAGAAATGTGCATATGGCAAGTTTGTTTCCAGTCTGGCTCTATAATGCCCATACTGGTAGGATGGTAGGATTTGTTGCAGAACCAAATTAAATGAATATTCTAACAAGTTCTTATGTGTTTTTTTTTTTTTTCTTTCAACCTCACAGCAGTACCAGAGTCCGACACGCTGGTTGACACCAATCTGATAGAATTTGAACCAAAGTGAGTCATTATTATTTGTCCATTTTGATGGGTACAGTTCAACAAAACATGACTGCTGCCAAAGAAGAAGATTAAAACATTGATATAACTGTGATGAAAACAGGCCATTCAATTCTCCTCATTTTTCCAAAATAACATCCTTAAAATACCACTCTCTACTAACACTACTTGGTTTATTTATTCAATGTGGCTATGGTTCTCTGCATGAAAAAATGTTCTAACATTTGTGTAAAACTAACCCTTAACAAGTTTCCATCTGTGCCCCTTTTGTCTTGGTGAAGAACTTACTTTAAAGTAATAACTGGAATCACTGGGTGGTTTCAATTCATAATTTTAAAAACTTAAATCATGTCACCTTATAATCTGTTTGCTTGAACTGAAAGGTTTCAACTCTTTCAATCTTTCCTCATAGCTCATACCTCTCAAACCTAGAATCAGTCTAGTTGCTCCTTCTGGACATTCTGTAGTGCTATCATCTCTTTTCTTGTAATACAGAGACCTAAACTATTCATAGCAATGCAGATGGGGCCTCAATAGCGCATGATGTGGCTTAACACTAGAATCCCTGAAGCCTACAAAAATATTCATAATGCAGGGCCATCTTAAATTCCCTCGCACCTCCTCATGAACTGCTTTATTTTGCAAATGTGTCAATCAGCACAAGCAGCCTGCTATCCAATCCACCCTGAGGCAGCTTAAGTCTCTTGATCTGGGAGTGTTGTGTCTGGAATTGTATAGGGTAAATAATATATTGTTATTTGAAATATATAAGTATACCTTCTCTTGATGTGTACTCTACCTATCATGATGTATAATAATCTAACATCATATTAGCCTTCTTAATGGCTTCTGTACATTGTGTGAATGTTCAATATTGTACATGGTGACAGTTCGACTGAGATTCCTAGGCCCTTCTCATAGGTTCACCGACAAAAGCGCGATAGACATATGCGCCCCGACAAAACCACAACCGACAAATGAACGCTGACAAACCCGCTAACTGGTTTTCGACAAATGCGCGCCGACAAAATCGCCACGACAAAATCGCGAGAGAGGCCAAGAGAGTGGGACGTCCTTGCTGCAATCCTTCCTACATATGCAGGGTGTGATCTTAAGGACTATCTGCGTGTCTTGCTAATGGCATGCCGCCTCTCATAATATTGACTTCTAAAATAAACATTATTATATATGCTTTAAACTAGTAATTCATATTTAATGAAACTTTCGCAATTTTGTCGACACGTTTTAATCGGCGCTATTTTGTCGGCGTGCATATGTCTATCACGCAAATGACAGGTCACACTTCTCATATGGTGTATTTTCAAATTTTAAACATAAGCTGCATTCTTTCCAGTTCATTCTGTAATGAATCACCTCATTTTTATTATCTGCCATTCCACACTGAATACTATATCTGAAAAATTAAGCAGCTTGTTATTTTTCTCCCTATCCAATTTGTGCACTATAGAGGATATAGAAAACGTTTAAAAAAAGTAGTGGCCCCAGTACTGATCCTTCATCACATTACCTAATTCTGAAAGCTTTTGTCTTATTCCAACTCTTTGTTCACAGTATATAAGCCAGAACTCCTGCACGTGTTGCTCAAAGCAAATGGATTTTGTGCCGATATAAAAGGTCCAAAACATGAAATCTGCTGACCACTTATGTTGTATTCGGCTGGCACCACATTGTTCAAAATAAGGTGCATGAAATATGCCTTGGATGTATGCTATTGCCTTTAAAGAAGTGGCTACCCCTCATAGGACAATTTAAAGTAGCCAGTTCTACCTTTGGGATGCAAGAAGAAACTGGAATATCAGCAAGACCAATGGCAAATGGGCAGATGCCACACACAACTACTTTACACTCTTGTTCATGTGCCTGATGGATACTTTCTCATTTTTTGTAGTATGCACACACATCAGGTACAGTGCATCCGGAAAGTATTCACAGCGCATCACTTTTTCCACATTTTGTTATGTTACAGCCTTATTCCAGAATGGATCAAATTCATTTTTTTCCTCAGAATTCTACACACAACACCCTATAATGACAACGTGAAAAAAGTTTACTTGAGGTTTTTGCAAATTTATTAAAAATAAAAAAACTGAGAAATCACATGTACAAAAGTATTCACAGCCTTTGCTCAATACTTTGTCGATGCATCTTTGGCAGCAATTACAGCCTCAAGTCTTCTTGAATATGATGCCACAAGCTTGGCACACCTATCCTTGGTCAGTTTCGCCCATTCCTCTTTGCAGCACCTCTCAAACTCCATTACGTTGGATGGGAAGCGTCGATGCACAGCCATTTTAAGATCTCTCCAGAGATGTTCAATCGGATTGAAGTCTGGGCTCTGGCTGGGCCACTCAAGGACATTCACAGAGTTGTCCTGAAGCCACTCCTTTGATATCTTGGCTGTGTGCTTAGGGTCGTTGTCCTGCTGAAAGATGAACCGTCGTCCCAGTCCGAGGTCAAGAGCTCTCTGGAGCAGGTTTTCCTCCAGGATGTCTCTGTACATTGCTGCAGTCATGTTTCCCTTTATCCTGACTAGTCTCCCAGTTCCTGCCACCACCATGCTTCACTGTAGGGATGGTATTGGCCTGGTGATGAGCGGTGCTTGGTTTCCTCCAAACGCGACGCCTGGCATTCACACCAAAGAGTTCAATCTTTGTCTCATCAGACCAGAGAATTTTGTTTCTCATGGTCTGAGAGTGCTTCAGGTGCCTTTTGGCAAACTCCAGGCGGGCTGCCATGTGCCTTTTACTAAGGAGTGGCTTCCATCTGGCCACTGTACCATACAGGCCTGATTGGTGGATTGCTGCAGAGATGGTTGTCCTTCTGGAAGGTTCTCCTCTCTCCACAGAGGACCTCTGACAGAGTGACTATCGGGTTCTTGGTCACCTCCCTGACTAAGGCCCTTCTCGCCCGATCGCTCAGTTTAGATGGCCGGCCAGCTCTAGGAAGAGTCCTGGTGGTTTCAAACTTCTTCCACTTACGGATAATGGAGGCCACTGTGCTCATTGGGACCTTCAAAGCAGCAGAGATTTT
>JANRMT010062791.1:119318426-119367791 GCA_026402145.1 Polypterus bichir lapradei
AAAATCTCTGCTGCTTTGAAGGTCCCAATGAGCACAGTGGCCTCCATCATCCGTAAGTGGAAGAAGTTTGAAACCACCAGGACTCTTCCTAGAGCTGGCAGGCCATCTAAACTGAGCGGTCAGGGGAGAAGGGCCTTAAAAAGGGAGGTGACCAAGAACCCGATGGTCACTGTGTCAGAGATCCTCTGTGGAGAGAGTAGAACCTTCCAGAAGGACAATCATCACTACAGCAATCCACCAATCAGGCCTGTATGGTACAGTGGCCAGACGGAAGCCACTCCGCACATGGCAAAAAGCACATGGCAGCCCGCCTGGAGTTTGCCAAAAGGCACCTGAAGCACTCTCAGACCATGAGAAACAAAATTCTCTGGTCTGATGAGACAAAGATTGAACTCTTTGGTGTGAATGCCAGGCGTCACGTTTGGAGGAAACCAGGCACCACTCATCACCAGGCCAATACCATCCCTACAGTGAAGCATGGTGGTGGTGGCAGCATCATGCTGTGGGGATGTTTTTCAGCGGCAGGAACTGGGAGACTAGTCAGGATAAAGGGAAAGATGACTGCAGCAATGTACAGAGACATCCTGGATGAAAACCTGCTCCAGAGCGCTCTTGACCTCAGACTGGGGCAACGGTTCATCTTTCAGCAGGACAACGACCCTAAGCACACAGCCAAGATATCAAAGGAGTGGCTTCAGGACAACTCTGTGAATGTCCTTGAGTGGCCCAGCCAGAGCCCAGACTTGAATCCGATTGAACATCTCTGGAGAGATCTTAAAATGGCTGTGCACCGACGCTTCCCATCCAACCTGATGGAGCTTGAGAGGTACTGCAAAGAGGAATGGGCGAAACTGGCCAAGGATAGGTGTGCCATGCATGTGGCATCATATTCAAAAAGACTTGAGGCTGTAATTGCTGCCAAAGGTGCATCGACAAAGTATTGAGCAAAGGCTGTGAATACTTATTTACATGTGACTTCTCAGTTTTTTTATTTTTAATAAATTTGCAAAAACCTCAAGTAAATGTTTTTCACGTTGCCATTATGGGGTGTTGTCTGTAGAATTCCGAGGGAAAAAAAATGAATTTAATCCATTTTGGAATAAGGCTGTAACATAAAATGTAGAAAAAGTGATGTGCTGTGAATACTTTCCGGATGCACTGTATGGTTACTTAGTGCATTAACATTGCAACTGTATTAACATTGTAACCCTAGTTAAGTGTCAGGCAATATAGTGACAAGCCAGGCAAGTTTAATGTCTGAGGCTTTAGATCTCAGTTCAGTTCCCAGCACTCCTATGTAGAATACTTGTTCTACTCAGGTTTACAAGGGATTCCCCCACATTATAAAGATCTGCTGTTAGCTGGATTTACAATTCTAGATTGGCTCAACATGGGTTTGCAGCGTATACTCACACACATGCAGTGAACCAGGGTTGGGTCTTTATTTGCACTCTGTGCTACAACAGTTGGATCCTCACATTCCTCCACTGAATAAAGCAGGTTTATAAAAGGATTAAGTGCTCAGGGGGCATTCAAATTAACTAAAGCCTGTCGCACTCAATTTAGGTCTGCCTTTGTCATTTCTTACATTTTTACAATTTACAACAAGCATTTGCAAAGATTTATATGTGTTAGTGGAACAGTACAGTATTTACTGTGGACTTGGCAATGGCAGTTTACCATTTTAAAATAAAATGAACAATGCCTGTGCTAACACAAAACAAAAACTTTTGATGGTGTCCATTAACAGCTTTAACACATTGCACCCCAGACTCAAAATAGACCAACCAATGAAACAAACTATTTGAATGGTCTTTACTATTTTGGCATGGCATGGACAATTTCACTTTATTGTAGATTTCTAAGTGTTGGATGCTTAAATTCACGTATCGACAGACTTGCAGTGCTTTCCAAAGCTGTTCAGTTTAGTTTCCCATTTTGTTCCAAATTTGTATCTCCTCTTTGAGTCAGTACAAGTATGTGTCTGGTTTGACTTACTGCCAATTCTTTTTAGAAACAGTGGAAGACCAGTTTTTCCAGACCAATTCAATGAAACAAATTTATGTGCAAAGCTGCATAATAACAATGAGATAAAGGGTCAAACATTTTAAAACTGGATTAATGCTCACCTTTTTGCACAGTAGTTTGTTCTCTCTCAACTCCAACTGTAATTGAATTGGTTCCCCTAGGTGCTTTGCCCAAATCTCCAGTGTGTGTTCATCATGGTTCTCTGTACTAGGCAAAGAAGAAGAGACCAAAGTAACTAAGGACAAGCATAGCTCTAGAATTAAGATCAGACATTGCTTATGATCTACAATACCTGTGTAGTGCTTTCAGTTCTTCCAAAAGAGTATGCTGTACATCAAGCCTTTCTAGCAGCTTGCTATCTGGCCACATGAATAAAGAAGAATTAGAATAGGTATGTTTAATGGGAAATGCCTTTAAGTAGGGCAAAACATGAATTACTGAACACAACTGACCTGCATTTAACTCAGTTATCATGATGTCGAACTCTTTCACACTCTGGATTTACTTGATTTGAAGTATTTGTGTGTGTGTTACCCTTTATCTGTGATCTCTCCTTTTCCACTGATCATTTATATCCCTTTACACTGAAGCACCCTTCAATCACATATATTCTCAAATTTTGCTGTTAATATTTAGCCTAGCTAATAGTGGTGTCTTTTGCCAAAATGTGAATCCAATAAATTCAATGTACTGTACACTGGAGTTCAAACATCTAGAATTGTATGGATGCCCTCAACCCTAAATGCATGCACTGCAGCATGGCACCTCATAAAAGTCAATATACACACATCAGAAGTGTGCTATTGCAATTTGATGATTCGTAACTGAACCAATCTGGCATCTTCATGGCATTCAATCTGTTTCCTTTATTGAACCTGGGATTTTAATGGCTTTGCAGTCTTTGATTATTTATATCTTAATGACCTAGCAAGGCTTCTTTCTCTCATTGTACATAAACACAAAGTTCTTCCATTGTTAAAAGAGCACTAGTTTTTCAGCAGAGATAAACTATAAAACTGCAAAACTTGCAACAAAATAAGTTTAAGAATCCAAGTTTTTTGTATTCAACATTTTTGATATTCTGTTTAAACCTAGGCAGGAAGAAATGACTAACCTCCTGTTAATGTAGAGTATTGCCTCATTATTACATACCTAGAAAACATCAGACACACTAAAGAAGTTTCTGATCACACACAACTTACAGGCTTGAAGGAGACCGTCATAACCACCTCTGTATTGGTCTCGTCTTTTCAGCTCTGCTCGGATGTAGTTCTTCCAGCATATATCCATGGCACTTTTATGTTCAGGCTTCCAACACCTGTTTAGTCTGGAGGGTTACTAAACAAGTAAAAATAATAACTAGTAAAAGTACCCATAAAAAAGCTGATTAACAGTTAAAATAATTGCAGCTATTCTATATTTCAGATACATATATATGAAAAAGGCTTTATGGTAATTTCTCCAAATTGGACAAAACAGAATTTATATATTACTTAAAAATAACTAATACACAGTGGCTGAAAGTTTAATTTATTCAAATTCTGTTATATTTATATACTGGAATTTTGGGTTTGAGCATCTTCAGGTATGTAGGCAAGTTGTGTTTTAAAGTGGGTATAGACCATCATGAAGTATGTCTGCCTTCTGTGTACTTGTAAGGTTATCTGAGGAGGACAGAAGAAAGTCATGAATCCATACTCGTGGAGCTGTGAGGCAGTAGTTCTAACCATTTTAGCACCCTCAAGTAACATTCTATATGTACATAAATACTCTCAAATGCATAGAATAGCTATGTTACCAGACAAATACAGGTAACAGAAAAATATGTAAAAATATTTGATATGTTTTGCCTTATGTATACCCTCCGAGTACATCTTACATTTTTCTTCAGTATCTTCGTGTGTCTGACCCTCTCTTGCAGATGCTTCCCCCCTTGATCACATTTCCATAAAGCCTGCTCCTCACACTTTGTCATTTCAAGGTATGTTTCTCACCCCCTGTTCCACTCTTTTACAACCACCAGAGGTAGGTGGGCCTGTATTACCTGCTGTAAAAATATCCTTCATATTCTTGCTAATACTTCCCATCTCTTAAGGTAACTGTCACCGTTCCTCCTATGTCCTTCCTCATTATCCTCATGTGTTCCAACCCGTCTGGCACTTCCTCTCTTGATCGCATTTAACTGAGTAACCACAGCAAAACTGACCGATCAGATTGTATATGAGAGAGAGAGAAAGAAAGGACAGTATGTGTTAACCTGCTATAAATACTTTTGTGTATGTTGTATCTTTGTTGGTTTTGTATTAATTTCACTTTCTGGGAAAACATGCAAGTAACAATTTAATTGTATTATGTGTACTATGTACACATGACAATATACTCAAACTTTTATATTGAAACTACAAAATAATGTACTCCAGCCATTGAGTGTTATGAAAATACAATCAATAATGCAAAATATCAACCAAAGGTAAGTGCCATAATTGAAGATGGTGTTCAAAGTAATCCTTAAAAAAAAAAAAAAAAAAAAAAGTTCTCAAACCTGCTTGATCCAGTTCAGTATCACTGTGAGGCTAACCAACCAGCACTGCCTCAAGCTACAAAGCAGACCTGGACAGGATGCCAGTCTATTACAGGGCTTACCCAACATATAAAACTCCCACTCGGTCTCAAACCACTTTTTTGGAGGAAAAACCCAACCATCTTGGACAGAACATGTAAACTTCACACAGGGCATCACATTTCAAATCATGCTGCTGGATTTGTGAACATAAAATGGGTCTGAAAATGTATGTTTAAAATAAATTTTATGATAAACTGCTTTATTGCATCCAGCTTATTTTTCTTCTTTTTTTTTTTTTTAAAAAAAAACTCTGCCTACACAGGATTTCACATTACATTTCTATTGTTTTATTGATGTACCATTACTCTTTATGGTTATTTCAAAGCTCTTTATGCATTGATACTGTAGTCTAATTTTACTTAGAGGAAGAAAAACAAAACATGGAAATGATCTCCTAGTTAAGCCAGCAGCTTGTTAATATCCTGTTTCTCTATATAATGTTTCTATTCAGAAGCATCTTAATTTTCTTTTGCTCTTCTGTGGAATTTTAATAATGAGTTTCATTGTAAAAAAATGATATCCTATCTACTTTTCCTGAACATGATAATCCAATTCTTTGTCACAGGAAGCCACAATCAAATCAAGCAACAGAGGGATACAATTCAGGAACCACATCTTCGTCAAATGTCGCCAGGTAATCTAAAACTGCTACTTTTAAAATTGAAGGTGTTGCCAGTCTATACCATCAATAGGTGTAAATTAATAAAACTTGTGCTTCTAACTAATTAACCCTCAGCCCCAACTCAGCTGGGATAGTTTCCACCACGCATCTAAACCTGCTAGGATTGCTCCCAGTGGTTCTTCACCACCATAATGAAATAATAGGTTTGTGGTTAAGTGGTGCACTATTCAGAAATGGGTCCGGCCTTTTCCTCTATTATGCCTATTATATACACACAAGTCCCTTAAGTGGGCAAGCAGATGTCCTGTGGTGGGTATTTTCGTAAGTACGAGGTACCAAGCCGGCTGCTGCGAGCTATTCGGTCCCTGTACAACCGGCGCGAAATGTTGGTTCTCATTGAAGACTTCTGTCAGTGATTCTAATAATTTTCATGGACAGAATTTCTAAGCGTAGTCAAATACTGGTGGGTATCTAGTTCGGTGACCTTTGGATCACATCTCTGTGTTTGTGGATGACATGGTCCTGATGGCTTCATTGGATTGTGACACAGACCCGCACTGGTGCGGTTTGCAGCGAAGTGTAAAGTGACCCAGATAAGGATCATCGCCTCCAAGTCCTACGTCATGGTTCTCATTCGGAAAAGGGAGCAGTGCACTCTCTGGGTTTGAGGGGAGATACAGCCACATTGTCGAGGGTTCAAGTATTTCGGAATCTTTTTCACAAGTGAGGGAACAGGGAAGCGGGAGATCGACAGGCAGATCAAGCGGTGAAGAGAGCTGAGCCGAAAGACAAAGCTCTCGATTTACCGGTCAATCTACGGTCCTGGCCTCATTTATGGTCACAAGCTGTCGTTAGTGTCCGAAAGAACTACACAGCGGATATAAACGGCAGCAATGAGCTTAAATTAGGTGTGTGAACTCAGCCTTAGAGACTGACATTGGAGAATATCTTAAAGAAGAGATGTGAAAGGAATCATTTAAGATAGTTCGTGCGGAGGATTAGGATGGGAGGTATCCAGCTGCAGCTAGGGCAGTTTTTAGCCCCCAGCAGATACGCGTACGCGTGAAGCCCGTACATTTCCATCAGCCCCTGGGGACACGCTGGTAGATCAAGATACATCCCGGACGTCTGCATTGGGAGGTGTTTCGGGCAGGTCCAACCATAACGAGACGAGGGGGGTGATGGGGGCGCTACAATGATTCTGTCGCTCGGCTGGTTTACCCCGGAGAATTTGGAGGGGAAAACGGACAGCCGAGTATCTTTGCTCAGACTGCTGCCCACGCACCCGGGTAAGCAGCAGAAATGGGTGGATTTAAGTATGAATTAAGCAAATTAACTTAAAAGCAGACATATTTATAACGAAAGGGTTGGCTATTCCGTTTAGGGAACAATAAAAACAAAGATTTGATGGGATACAATGTAATCTAGTCTATCTCAAGTATATTGCGGCTTCTCCTCCGCCTCACTTTATTATGAAAAGGTTATTTATTCATTAGGTTTAGATACCTTATGGAAATAAAGCGACGCAAACATCTTTAACAGGTGACACGGTCATAAAACTTGTAAACGAGCGTGTTGGATGTAAAATTACCTTATACCCAGAATCTACAGCAAAAGTACCTGCTTTCTTATGCGAAGATTAGTCCTAAATAAATTAATTATAAACATAGAATCATGTTCTTCGGATCCATGCGTAGAACGCCAATGCGAGCACGCTTGGCGCGTTCGTTCATCCGGGGCCTGGTCAGCGAGTCTCGAGCATTCGACAGGACCGTCCCCGTTTAAAGAGTGCGCCGGCAACGACGAAAAAAACAAACAAACAAAAAAGAACGATCCACGAACAAAGGGAGTAAAGAGGATAATAAACAAAATGTACTGAAAAATTAATAGAGCGAGGGGAAGATGAAACTCACATATATCGGTTAGAGAAAACAAAAAGGAATGAAGTTGTGGTCGGATATAAAGTGATAATTAAATCAGTCTGCAAATTAGTTGCACGAACCCATTTAAGTTATGTTGATTAAATCAGAAAATAATTCTCAAGCTGTCAGACACACCTTTGTAATAAATGTTTTTATTGTAAGGATGAAAACCAAAAATATTGAGGAAAAGAATAAAAGTATATAATTTCTGGGGTAAACATGTAGTAACATAGACATACATAGGTAGACTGTTTTCACTGTGTTGCCCCGTCGACACGATACGTCAGCGCGTCCGCCATATTGCGAGTGGCAAAAGTGCCATTTAAACTAATACAGGTAGACGTGGAAACCGGGTTTTCTGAAGAAAAAATAATAGCGTTTAAAACAGTATCGTTTACACACAACAGATTTTGGCGAATCGTTTAAATGCGATTATTTATATCCATTTATACACTAATAGTGGCAATTATTAATTAATTAATGATTATTATTATTATTATTATTATTATTATTATTATTAAATAATTCCTCCCGTATAAGTAACATTTCTCGGACTGCCTTCTTCAATCTCCGAAACATTTCTAAACTTCGTCCTGTTCTTATGCAACACAGTACTGAAGTATTGGTTAATGCCCGAGTCACCTCACGTATAGATCACTGTAATGCTATTCTATCTGGCATCCCACAAAAACTTATCCATCGCTTACAGTTTCTTCAAAATTCTGCTGCCAGGATAATAACCTGTTGTTCTAAATCCACTGAACATACTACACCTATTGTGTCTCAACTTCACTGGATCCCTGTTAACTACAGAATACAATACAAAATACTGCTCTTAACATTTAAAGCTCCCTCTACCTCACTGATCTCCTACAGACTTACACTCCCTCTCGCTCACTCAGATCCTCATCTGCAGCTTTACTTTTTGTACCACACATTAGACACAGTGGTATTGGAGCTCGATCGTCTCTCGTAGTGCTCCTCAACTCGGGAATTCTCATCCCTCTTATATAGGTCAGCTCGATTCAATAACACATTTTAAAACTGCCCTCAAAACGTATCTTTTCAGATTGGCATATCAATTGTGAATTTTGCACTATTACTGCCAGTTATCTTTCTTTGTTTGTCATTCTCTTGTTTTAATTTTACTAATGTTGTTTAATTTTATTGTAAGGTGAACTTGAGTGCTAAGAAAGGCACCTATTAAAAAATGTATTATTTTTATTATTATTATTAATTATTGAGACGAAAAGTTGACCAATGTCTGAAAGTCAAAATAGTAGGACTGCAACTGGCAGTCTGGTCTTTCTTTTAACAGTGAAATGATACACTCAATGACAAAAATAAACAATTTTATTGCATACAAATTGGCTTAATAATTTCTGAAAACATTTCACTCATTCCTCTCTCAATCTCTGTCTCTCTCACACACACACATACACACACAATGTGGTTACTTAAATATATACTGAATAGGATCTAAAATCCTTGAAACAGAACTGTATTACATAGCTTTTTCCGTGTGTTGCCACTCTGTAATTTGAGAGTATTCAGTCTGGCAATATGGTACAGCCTTAATTTGTGGAAGACGGACACAACTAAAGACATGAGCATAAAATGATGGTTGTCAGTTTCAAACTGTGTTTCCTCATTGTGCTCCTTGAGAAAAAACATATCATCTGAACCAATCTCAGCCCGTACAAACTGATTGATCAAAGATACACTGACAGCTTGCCCTAATGTCGACTGTCGGATAACACACTCAGCTACTTTGACCACCTTGACTGTACCCTCAGAAAGAATCATCAAAACTCCTTTTTTTTTTTACTGTGAGCAAGTGGTAGCTTTGATCATATGATGCCGGTACAGCATCTGTTACCAAACTAGCACGACACACATCACAGGACAGCTTTCTCAAAATCCTGTCTAAGGGCTACCTCCCACTGTTTCTTGAGGTGGATTTCTTTGGGAAACCTTCAAAGTTTGAGAAACATTAACAGCTAACAACAATCTACATAGTTAGTGACTAAATACGTTTAACCAAAATGTTGTTTGGAGGCCAACTTGAGCACATAAATGCATAGCTTTGCTATCTTAGCTTGGTGTAGCTAAAGTTAAGGTTATAAAATGGGATTTTCTAATAGCCAAATATAACCAAAACAATTTTTCAGCCTTACCTATGAAATGTAATCCCCCAGGATCTGGTTTGGAGTGTACAGCAGTTTGTACAATCCCAAGCAGCACATGCGTGAGGCATCTTTATCCATTATTTCACTCCACAGCAGTGCCACTCGCAATATGGTGGTGACATTGACGTATGATGCTGCTGGTCATGCAGCGTCTAGTAATTCTATGTCTATGTGTAGTAACGTATGGAAGAACTGAAAAAATTAAGAGAGAAGATGATTCTCAAATCGTCATTAAATCAGAGTAATAACGGATTTTGCTGGTAAGAAAATTAGACCTGTCAAACATATGGTCACATGGCGGCAGTTGTCAGAAGTGTGATTGTGGAAACTGTAGAGAAGAAATTAAATGTTGGCAGCCTATGGTGACAGTGTGATAAATAAAAGGATGTCTAAAGGCTGACATAATATATGTTGAAGTGGTAAACAGGATGAAATGAAAAGAATTAGAATAGTTAAGAAAGCAGAGATACTGATATGCCGAGAGGTAGTGAGAGCTGTTAAAAATGATAATACTTTAATTGGCAAAAATTGTGTTTTTTCCAGGTTCAGTGCTGCAGCTGCTGCACTTTATTATACTTAAACGATTTGGATAAGAATGTCATCAATAACTTGGTTTGCACATGATGTAAAACCAGCTAAACTGTTACAGAAGGACCTAGACAGCATAGAAACATAGGCAGATATGTGGCAAATGAAATTTATTGAATGTAATGGTATTGTGTAGGAAGTGGAGATTTTAGACTGGAGTACACAATAGTAGTCTGAAACTTCAAAGTACACAGTATGAGAAGGACCTAGTGGTGGAACCATCATTGTCTAAGTCCAGGAAGTGTACCGAAAGCTAATAGGATGTTAGGTTATATATCACAATGTATGATAGATATATCAAGTCAAGAGAGGTTATGCCTACTTTACACAATGCCTTAGTGAGGCCTCACAGGAATATTATGTTCAGTGTTGCAAAAAAGACACAGCAGTGCTAGAAAAAGTTCAGAGAAGACCTGCTAGGCTGATTTTGGGACTGAGAGGCATGAGTTATGAGGAAAGATTGAAGGAGTTTAACCTTTTCAGTTCAAGGGAACAGAGATTAAGATGGGAGATGACAAAAGTGTTTAATTTATCAAAGAAACGAGTATAGTCAATCCCTGCTATTACTTTAAAATAAAATTAAAGGGCAGATTTTGTTCAAATATTGGAGTTATTCTTCACACAAAGCTCCGCAGACACTTGGAATAATCTACCAAGTAAGGTGGCGGAGAGTAGAACTTTAGGCACCTTCAAATCTCAACTTCATGTTATTTTGGACAATGTAGGTGAACAGGATGCACATGCTTGTTGAACTGAATGAACTGTCCTATCACAAACTTTCTAACACATCTAATGTTTCTAATGTTTCAAGTGTTAATAAAGTATGCTAAAGTGATAAAGTGATAACTAAGGCTGCAGAAAAGTTCCTCAATTTTCATAGTGTAAATGTGCAAACCTTGAGCAATACTTAGTTGGCTCGTTCACCAAAGCTAATAGGAAAATAATAAGTGAGCACTTATATGGAATACTTTTAGTTTAATTGATGAAGATGTGGAGATAAAAGAGAAGTTGAATTTATGTTGCAAACCTGAAGTAATTTGTTTCTAAGATATTTGATAACATTCTCATTTACAATTTCAATTAGATAATAAAAGTATCAGTATTTGGAAAGAAAGAACAAAGGGAATGGGATTTTTTTTCATCACAAGATGTGTTAAGTATCAAATAAATAAAAATGATCCGGAGAGCAATATTATTAAATTATAACTGCAAAGTAATAAATCTGCATTTGAATTGTTGTATTCCTTGCTTAGTTTTAAGTTTAGATGTAGCTTTTTAAATTTAAAAGCCTCCACCATATAATCATTTTTATGATCACATTATATTATTGTGGGATATTAAAGTAACAAATGATAATAGAAATGTTTTAAAATCACAAACAGAGAAACATGATCTACTCTATTTAAATGATAGAGAAGGAGCACATTGAACATGTCTTGTCTGAATCTAATATTTGAAAGTATTTGGCAGGAAAATGCATTTGGGAAGACAAAGTCTCTTCAATAAGTAGTGTCTTTTTCTTGTTTTTAAGTACAACAGAAATGCCTTTTAGGTTAAATGTTCACTCCAAATTGGCTGCGCGTTTATGGTGTGTGATTGTGCTTTGCCATGGGCTAGCACCCTATTCAATTTGCTGTCTCGTGTTTATCATCAACTACCTGTGATTCTGAACTGCATAAGTGGGTTAGAAAATGGATGGGTGAATGAAAATCTTATTGCTAAAATAAAATGCATTTTAATACAGAAAATTTAAGAATATTTAGAAAATCCTGAAATAAATATTATAAAGCACTGGTGTCAATTAGACTAGAGAAGTGGGTGTTGGAGACATGCATGATTAGGTATTACTACAGTAATTATAAAAACTGCAGATTAAACTGTCTATAAAACACCAGCTGTCATGTGAATGATATTTTACATTATAATAAACTGGAAAACATTGCCCAAAGAATAGTTACAACATCTAAAAAAGAACATTATAGAAAGGTTGATTCAAATATTGCATTAGCTGTTTCAGTATCTAAAATTTGGGATAGAATTTCAAGGACCAATACATTAATCAGTGTTAGAAACAGATCAGTATTACTGTACTGTATAATAATAATAATATTACTAAAAGTGCTAGAGAAAGGAAAATACTTCAGTTGCTTCTTTTGGAAAGATTCATAATAAAGAAATTTTAGGAGGTAAATGACATTTGCCTCAAATGTTTTATAAGTTAGGAACACACACTGATACAGCACATTGCCGCAACCACCACACAACAAACCAACTCAGCATCCAGATTCGGACCCGAGTGCAGCCATGCAACGTGTGATACCTCAGCACCACACTAGTTCAGATGGAGTGGAACAGTGTGAGGTTTTTTATGGTGGCTGGAGTGCTAATTCTGCCACCAACCACCAAGTTTTTCCCTGTAGGTTGGAGGGCCTACATTCAGAGATGGATGCAGATTAACGTCATACCCAGGACGGAGCAATTGCAGGTTAAGGGCCTTGCTCAAGGGCCCAACAGAGCAGAGACCCTTTTGGCATTTTATGGGATTTGAACCGGCAACCTTTCGATTGCCAGTGCAGATCCACTCCGCCCATTATATAAGTAAAAAAAATTATTAATAATTGGTAGCATTAGCTGTCTTTTTATGTTTTAAGAAATTTAAATTGATAATTACAAGTAGAAAAAAATACCTGACATTGAGAAGATGTAATCTGTTATGAAGTGATTAAAACATATGTATGATGAAAGTCTAAAACTAAAGCTTTAATCATCTAAACGAACTTGGCACACAAGTAAACACCCTGCTTAAATGGAAGTTGTCAGTATGATATGAACAGGGAAACTAAGGACGTATTAATCAAATGGCTAATTACATTCATGTAAATTACTAGAAATGATTAATAACATAGTAAAAAACATTCTAAATCTATAAAGACATTTTTGGAAGGAAAGATCTACTTGAGGACACATGCATGTCATATTGCTTAAACATTCATAAATCAAATCAAAACACATTTTGAGATGAAAAGGAGGCCTGCAGTGTGCTGTGAAAGAAAGGATTTGTATACAATATTAAAGAAATACAGGTAAAGAGACATGGATCTAATTTGATTGAAAACCTATCGTCAAATGGATCAGTTTAACTTCAAGTAGAAGAAAAAAAATCTGCAGAGTTCTAGATTTAAAATGGAGTCTCTTATTGTAGTATTTTAATGCTAATTTGTTTAATAATAAGGATTAACTACCTTAACTGTGATTTCTACATGGGATGACTATTGTGATTAGATAATTTGGGCAGCTTGGGGAAAAAGCAAAAATGAATTAAGAATACAATGTAAAAAGCATCTAAACTTTTAGAAAAATAATCCTTTGTATGACATTTTACATTTTTATCTCCTGAAAAGACAGTGGTAATTTTTAATAGGAAAATGAATGAAATGATTTCATTTTTGATATAAAACTTTATTATTAATAATAATAATAATAAATAACAATAATACATTTTATTTATATAGCGCCTTTCCCATGCTCAGGGCACTTCACAGAGTTTAAGAAAGAATGGCAGGGTATACAGTATATAGCACTGTACTAAACCAGATAAATAAAGAAGAAGATAGTAAATTCAGAGAAAAAAATGTAGATAGTAACAGATATTTAGGCATATGGTTTGCAAAAAAAAAATGGAAAAAAGATTAATGATATTTAAAGATATTATAAAAAGTGTCAAATGTGTTGAGATGTTACAGTATATTACAGTATCCGCCATCTAAGAATTTTGTGAGATATATATGGGTGCAAGCACAGATAGTAATGATAGAAATAAGATTTCAGAAAAGAGAAAAAAATATAAAGAAGGAAACAGTCAAAATGGGTGGTATGGTAGAACAGTAGGCAGCCTCATAAATCAATCATTATGGGTTCAAATCCCACACTTTTTTGTTGTCTAGGTGGGCTTTGCTGTTCTGCACTTGTCCATGTCTTTTTCCATCTGCTCTCTCTGGCTTTAATCCTACATCCCAAAAAATGTACACTATATGCTATTTTAATTGACAGTTCTATATTGCCCACATGTAAGTTGGTTCCTTCCATGCATCCAATGCTACTGGGGTAGGCTCAGTCCTACAAACATTAATATTAAATTGGTTTAAAAATACTATGTTACAACTGAACTAAAGGAAGCAGTGGGATATTATGAAATTAAATGCATTATTAATATCAGTTAATGTGTTATTATGGGGAAAAAAGATGGGAGAAGCTAATTGTAAACATTTATGTAGGTTTTGTAATACTGCAGCACAGAAGTATTAAGTTTGAATAGGCAAGAAGAATTTATTTTATTTTAAGAAGACTAACTTTGTTCCAGGGCTGTAGTTAACAACAACAACAACATTTATTTATATACAACATTTTCATACAAATAATGCAGCTCAAAGTGCTTTACATGAAGAAAAAATAACCAAAAGACAAAGTAAGAATTAAAATTAGATAACACTAATTAACATAGAATAAAAGTAAGGTCCGATGGCCAGGGAGGACAGAAAAAACAAAAAAAAAAAAGCCTGAGGTCGCGGATTCTGATTCTGAAACTGACACCTTGTGAACCCTGAGTATCTTCACCTGCCTATGGTAAAACAAAAGAAAAATAACCAATTGTACCTCAAATGTTGTAAGTCGTTTAGGAGACCGGAGTCAGTCAAATAGGTAATGAGGGTGGAAAGTGCATTTCAAAGCTTTAATGCAGTTTGTATTAAAAGTAAATAATTAGGAATTAAGTTAACTATCATAGCAAATAATACACTCTTAAAATATCTATTAAATATCTTCCGACTCCATTCATCATTTCTCAGCTTGCTTATACAGAGCCGGGTCGCGGGGAAGCTGGAGCGTATTCCGGGAAGCCTTTTGGGCGCAAGGCTCCAAAAATCCCTACATAAGGTGCCAACCTATCGCCAGTTGAAAAAAAAACAGACACCAGGAACTAATTTCACATTACCAATCCATCAAACACGCAAGTGTTTGGACTGGGAGGAACCCGAAATAAACCCAGGTGGACACGGGGAGAAAATGGAATTGAAACCTTCTCTCCTACCACTGCGCTGCTATTATCTTGAGCCTTTACAATGGGAAACACAGTAGTACAGCACTTGGTATGTACTGTATGAGGAAAGGCAAAAACAGTTCAACCACCATCCGGCAGATGGCAGTAATGTACCTTGAAAAATAAGTCAGGCATTCCCAACAGTTCAACCTCCACCCGGCAGATGGCAGTAATGCACCTTGAAAAAATAAGTCAGGCATTCCCGCTACGAGGAAAAGACGTCGTCGAACGAAGGTAAAACTTTAAAGAAAAATCACTTTTTTGTTTAGTGCTTTTTGGGTATGTTTCTGCCTTTATGAATAGACGATTGGATATTAGCTTTTATTTGTATCTAAACACCTTTTTAAGGAAAGAGGTAGTGGCGTTTGCTGTTAATATTTGGCCCGAGGTGCGCTAATATGTTGCTGCTCGTAGTGACTGTTCAGCACTTTGTGGGTTGAAATAAAACGAAAGTTGAATGTCTTTATTTGTATTCTTAACGTAAGAGCCCAAGTTTACGGTTTTCATTTGTGTTTTGATTTATTTCACTCGCATCGACTATGTGTCCTAGCATAACGATTGTTCCTCGTCAGCTGCCGTAACTCTGACCGGAAGCGTGGAATGAAAGAATTAAGTGTATGAGAAGAGCGAAAAAAGCTCGGCTGCAAGTGGCTTTAATATCATTCTGAGTTCCGTGGATAAAGCATCCTCAAGGTAGGTTTGCATGATCTCCTCATGGCTTTTCTCCTACACCTTAAAGTACCTGTTAAACGGCGGTAGTAAATTAGACTCACGATTGACTTGCCCCGTCCAGAGTTTTTTTTTGCCTCAATTTGATTAAGAGGCATCTTTTAAGTGATGCAATTAAAGTGTCTGATTTTCATATCAGAGTTTGCAATATCAACAATTAAAACGATTGGAAACGTGTTCCTTGCCAGAGTCGTTAAATGGGTATTTCAAAGTTAAGTCTATATAACTTTCAGTGGCTTTTGCTAAGAGTTCCTTAAAGAGTTTTACACATTTTTTTATCCCCAAGGCAGACTTGAACCTAATAAATAGAGTAAGGTGGGAGGTCATTGCCTGATTGATAGCTGCGAATTATATGGAAAATAACGATGCCAAAAAAGGCACGTAAAGGATTTGTTACAGCTGGATGATTCTAGACTGTGTTAGATTAGGTAGTTTGGAAATGCATACATACATATGCCAGACAGATGTACCAGATGAAGGGGCTTTAGCTGTCTCGAAAGCTTGCATTTGTAATCTATTTAGATGGCCAATAAAAGGTGTCATTTCACCCTACTTTCTCCTGTATCAATCTATGGATAACACGGTACAACACTCTACTGCTATAGGCAGATGTGGTGTAACAAAGATTAAAGGGGGAAAAATCCCCAAGATGAAAAGATATAACCTAGTTGAGATACAGAAACTAGGAGACTGGGTTGAAAATGTCATTAGTCTTTCACTCGTTTTTTGATTTTTTTTTTCTTCTTTTTTTTACTTTCTCGTATACGAAGTATTGGAATCATCCAAAAATTCCATTCGTTTTAGACCTCCCTGAGTGTGAAAATACAATTTTTGGGATAATGTTTGTGTGTGTATCTAAACACAATAACTTCTGTACACTTTCACTTGGGTCAATCAAATTTTGCATACAAATATTACACACAAAGTGTAGATTTCTATAAACATTTGGGCTGTTTCCGTTAACCAATGAAACTTTACCTTTTATTCATACAGCTGCAGAGTCTGATTTATTCAACTTTACTTTTATAATCCATCCATCCATTATTCAACCTGCTATATCCTAACTACAGGGTCACGGGGGTTCTGCTGGAGCCAAACCCAGCCAACACAGGGTGCAAGGCAGGAAACAAACCCCGGGCAGAGCGCCAGCCCACCACAGGGCACACACACTAGGGACAGAAGTGAACCCAGGTCTCCTAACTGCGAGGCAGCAGCGCTGCCACTTGCCGCCTTACTTTTATAATTGTTCAATATTATTAATTTCATTTGATTTGTTGTACATGTACATAATATAAAAGTATAATCATTGTCTTGCAGTTTACTCCTCAAATATCCATCCCCATATCAGAGTATAGGAGAAAGTCTAGGGGAGACCACTCCCGATTAACCCCTCCAATTGAAAATGCCTTATTTGGTCTGACACCTAATATTCCATTCCTAATCTGCCCAGTGATACATAGGGAATGAACAGCCTTTGTGTTAATACTCCAGTCACTGGAATAATTACATAAGAGACCAATCAAAGTTATAAATTCAAGCAGTGTGAAAGTGTGGCAGTTTGTTCAATAAAATGATCAGTAAATTTGGGCTGATAAACATATAAATGTTTAAATCCAATTACTTTATATATCTGAAAATCATAGTTTCTGAGCAACATGTCTTTCAAATTATTTTTTTCTACAGCCCTTACCCATTTAAAGAGTCTTTTACCTCTCTGAGGATGTCGGTAGAAGGATATGCATGTATTCAGTTAAGTTTCATGACTACAGAAGTTGGGAGAAATTACAGGTTTAGAGATTAGCATCCTCAAAACTGTGCATCATGTTAGGCAGTCACCATGGTACTCTGGTTACCTGAATATATAAGAAATATTATGGTTAGGTTGTCCTTGAAATTTTGCTTAGCCATCTTTGAGTTATTTGCACTCTTAAAATACTGCTGCAGATAATGGTCAGTTTTCACTGTATTCATTTACAGGAGCAGGCGCTCAAACCTACATATAATACGCCTTCACTCTCCGGCACCATGATTAGAACTTTAGGGAAAAAAAAAAAAGATTGGAACAGGCCATTCTGCCCAAAAAAGCTTGACAGTTCTTTCCTCCTAATCCCTCCAACATAACCACATTGTTCAGTTTTTAGTGTACCTAGAGTCCTACTGGCCACCACACTATTTGGTGGAGTTATTCAGTGTTGCCTAGAGTTCTGTGTGTGAAGAAAACCATAAATGATAGTCAAATATTACTTACCAGACATTGAATTAGTACATTATAAAAGAGTGTGTTCCTTGAGTGCACCCTGTAATGGATTGGCGCCCTGCCTGGTGGTTAGTTTTTTCTTGCACTTTCTTCTTCTTTTCATGGCATCAAACTATTGAATTAAAGAGGCTCAGGAACAGTGCAAAAGGAAAATGTTTGGGGGACTTTATTGTGGATGACTAGAACAAAGATTGTCATTTATTTTATATATGTGTTACAGAAAATCTATTGTGTGTGGGTTAATTATTTATGTTTTTAATATTGCGCAGTCATTTGTCAGCTTTCTAGTTTGCTCTCATTTACTGGTGCACACAACCAAAAGTAATGCCAGGCTCACACATCTGTAACTGAATTTTCTTTACTGTGTAATAGACACTTTTGATGTTTAGTCTCCACATAAGGTACTTGTTAAGTTATGAGAGTGGCATGTAAAAATAACCTTTCTTGCTTTGTTGTGCCTTTTTTTTTTTTTTTTTTTTTTTTTTTAAAAGGCATTGTGGGTTCTATTGACACTGGTGCAAGAGCAAATAAATATGGCAAATGACCGTTTGCGAGCCCTGGAGGAGGTGGAGAAAGAGATCGGCACCGTGTTGCAATGCGCAGGTTGGTGCAGATTGTTGCCAAGATGAATTTTAAGGTGTTGCGGTGTCCTTATTTGAGCACATCGTTATTGTAGTGACATTACAAAAAGACAAAAGGATGACATAAAGGGTAAATACTGTGAACTATCACCTTGCCCAGGGTGGTGCTTATTTTGTATGCTGATATGGTATGCTTCAGCCTGTATCACTCTGAATTTGAATATGGGAGCTTAATAAATATGAATAACGGCAGTATTGTACAGGGTAAATAAGCCTAAGTTGACTGTTAAATCTTTCAGGTAACATCATACTGGAGCTGTCCAAGGAAAAACACAATGCAAGCTTTTTGGATCGTCAACTTTCCCAGTTCACAACCTCTGTGAACAGAGTGGAGACGGAGCTCTCCAATCAGATTAGGTATTTGACACAGGTAAGGCTAATTGTTTTAATTTTTTTGGCCTCTGTACATTCACAAACCTTTATGGAATTGTCTAGCATAAAACTGAGGATGTGCTTAAACTAAAAACACCCAATTGTATGTCTTCCTGTCAGTACTGCCCACTTTGCTCTGTGAATCAGGTGTTTTTTTTCAGAAGTGTATTTCAGAGAAGTGATTCTCAGATTGTCCACAAGGTGTCATTGTATGTGAGCAAAGAAACATTTGAATTGCTTGAATCTGTTATACTGGATATTCACTGATCTGTGAAGTCTTTTTTTGTTTTGTTTTTGGGGAAGTGAACTTCCCAACTGTTGAGAGTTTGGGGGATGGCTGTAAAATGGCACTATAGGGCACTGTCTCTCCTTTTTTTCCTTTCAGTTTTTCTTCTTCAAACTTGAAAGGTTTTTTTTTTTTGCTTTTCTTTGGGGCAATGTATTACATCTTCCTGTAGAGCCTAACCTGGGAAAGGCCATCTCCTAATTCATTTTGACTAGTGATGTACACACTGCTGTCATTATATTTTCCTTAAGGCCAAAGGTACTTTTATTTTATGGATCATTGGCTGAAATCTTGGACTTTGAAGCACACATCCATTAACACTTAAGTTTGAATGTTGGTATTTTTCTTAAAATGTAAAATGTGGCAAATGTAATGCTGTATTTACAATAATAAGCCACTATTGGCTGTATATAGTCGACATATCTTCGACTAGTACTCTAATACATTTTGAATACTATTGTTCAGAGTGAGAATCATCTAACACTGAGTAAAAAATGTATATATTAACATGTGTCTAATTTAGCTATTAGTCCTTACTACAGTTTGTTTTTGAAGAATTATTCAAAATCGGGAGTGTGTGAGGAAGGCAGAGGATCATATCCAAAATAGAAATCTGAGTGCCATCATTCAGCTTTAAATATGGACATGTGATTGTGAACATTTTGTTTAGTTTATCTAGCTGACAAACTACAAATATCAGGAAAGGCTAAACCTTTAGCCTGCTTTAATTAACTAAAAAATCATTTTATCTGTAATATGCTGTGTTAATCTCTTGCATTTGAATTTGCAGGCTATTCCTAATTTGATCTTTTTTGGTTTTACCTCACCAATTAGGTGGCAACAGGCCAACCCCATGAAGGTTCTACATACTCTGCACGCAAGGACTGCCAAATGGCACTGAATCGAGTGGATTATGCACGTGTTAAATTGGGAGAACTGGGAAGGACATGTGAAATTCTTCTGGACACTCAGACTTAATCTGCCTTTGATTATACTGGTCAGTGAATTCTGAAAAGTGGTGCTGTAGATGTCTGTCCTTGATGGTAAGACATGTGCCATTGAACACTTCTGCAGATTGGGGACTACATAGCAGCAGATTTTTCTGAATGTGCTGCTATAGGTGATTAAATAAAATAAGTGATTTTTTTTTTTTGTTATAGATGATATAAACAACATTTAAGCTTGAAATTCATTTCCTTTTCCATCACTTGACTACAAACATAATCTAAGTTTCTGAGTCCTGCTTAATCTGATGCAGAGTCCTATGGAGATGATGCCTTTCCAAGTGGCATAAGGCACTAAACAACCCAGAAAATACGCACCAGTCCAATACAGAGTCTTCTTGAGCATGCAAACCAACACCTCTACAGAGCAAATTTAGAGTCGCCGATCAAATAGACCCTCATGAGTTTGGGATGTGGAAGAAACACCCAATGAAAGCAAGAAAACATGTGCAGCCTCCACATGGACAAAGACCAGATGCTGGATTCAAACCAATGATGCTGAATCTTTGAGGCAGGCACTCTCACCATTGTTCCACCTCTAACATAAACATATTGCAATGTCTTTTTTTTTTTTTTTTTTTTTTTTTTTTTTTTTTTTAAATATACAAACTCCTTTCCCGAGAGGCATGGGGGTAATGGTTGGAGAATTTAAATGTTAGCTTTTGACAAAGGATACTGATGTAGCCCATCAGAACCACCAATATTTTTCATGCTGCATCTCATCTTGGCCCGATGTACATAGGTATCTTATTCAGTCCTAAAGCTTCAATGATGGTCTTGGTTCATAATTTCAGTTATTCTTGTAATAATCAAAGTTATTGGGCATCCATGTATGTTAGCATCAGTGTATAATCATTCCTAACATTTTCTTTTGCGTCTGTTAGTAGACATGTTTACTGGTTGTAGTACTTTAGGCTGTTATCATATGATTGAGAATAAGGTTTGTAGTTTTCTTCTGTTTTAGTGCTTGATGGATTTCAGTAAATATATTAGGTGGAACATTGTTTACTTATGAAGGTCGATTATGGTACTTGTTTCTTGCTGGTCCTCTGACATACTGTATATCATCAAGTATAAAGGTTGACCAATATCTCTACAGCTTTAGTAGCAGAGAGGTTTGTGTTTGTGGGCATCCTTTGTATCTTTCACAACTCTGTGTAAAGAAATGGTTCCAGGCTTCAGTCTTAAGTGCACTGCCCTGTACTTTCCAAAACGTGTAGTGACTTAGCCCAAGAAGACTTGAAACTGTATTTGCTGCCAAAGGAGCTTCTACAAAGTCCTGAATTAAGGGTCTGAATTCTTACACTGATCAGCCACAACATTAAAACCACCTGCCCGTTATTGTGTAGGTCCCCCACGTGCTGTCAAAATGGCTGTGAGCTGTCGAGGGATGGACTCCACAAAACCTCTGAAGATGTCTTGTGGTATCTGGCACCAAGATGTTAGCAGCAGATCATTTTAAGTCCTGAAAGTTGTTATGTGGGACCTCCTTGGGTCCAGCACATTCCGCAGATACTTGAGCGGATTAAGATCTGGAAAATGTGGGGGCCAAGTCAATACCTTGAATTCTTTGTCATGTTCCTCAAACCATTACTGAACAATTGTTGAAGTGTGACAGGGTGTATTATGCTGCTGAAAGAGGCCACAGCCATCATGGAATACCATTACTATGAAGTATTTGTGGTCTATAACAATCTTTGAGAATGTTATAACCCAGAGAATCACATTCCCTACACTGGCTTGCCTTCTTCCCATAGCACATCCCATGCCATCTCTTCCCCAGGAAAGTGACACAAACGCACCCCCCAGTTGTCCACATAATCTAAAAGAAAGTGTGATTCGTCAGACCAGGCTACCCTCTTCTATTGCTCCATGGTCCAGTTCTGATGCTCCTGTGCCCATTGGTGCTTTTCATGATGGTCAGCATGGATGCTCTGCCCAGTCTGTGGATATGTACAGTAGCTTCACAATTGCACTGTGTGTTCTAACATCTTTCTCTCATGTCCATCATTCATTTTTAAGCAATTTGTGCTTCAGTTGTTCTTCAATGGGATTAGATCATCCAGGTTAGCTTTCACTCCCCACACACATCAATGAGCCTTACACACACATGACCCTGCTGTTGGGGCACTGGGGTTTTCTTCCTTGGACCAACTTTTGGTAGGTAATAACCATAACATACTAGAACCACCCCACAAGACCTGCTGGAGTTGTCTAGACATCACAATTTGGACCTTTTCAAAGTCACTTGGGTCCTTAGACTTGCCCATTTTTCCAGTTTCCTACACGTCACCTCCAAGAACTGACTGTTCACTTGCTGCCTGATACTTTCCACCCTTTGAACAGGTGCCATTGTAATGAGATGATCAACGTTATTCACTTCACCTGTCAGTGGTTTTAATGATATGGCTGACTGATGGGTGTATACAAATGAGAGATTTCTATTTTAGATTTTTAATGAATTTGAAAACCTTTCTAAAAATGTGGTCCTTTTCCCATTATGAGATTTGAGTGTTGATTGATGGGCAAAAATGGCAGGTTTATTCATTTAAAATTAAATCCACAACAAAATAAAGTGAATTATAGTCACTCCCAGAACTTTAAAACTGTTTACTTCTTCTGACAATCTCGTAAGGCTCCAGCCTCAGAGACCTCCCTCATTGTAGCTCCACCACTTTACCTCCTTGCTTGTTGTAGTCAAATTAATTCAACAGGGTAAATGTGACTCATTTTAAAGATGTTCAACTGTACTCCTGTTTTGAGCTAATTTATGATTTTATAATTTTAATATTAGTATTATTTTTATACTATCTTTTTATTTCGAAGAAAATGAGTTATACTGTGTAACAATTAATGTGGTGGTATTGTGTGAATATTATATTCTTAAGTATACAATAATAACATTTATTATTTAGACAAATTCTGAATATGATTGTTGAGTTCTGTTGCGTGAGATGCATCTGCAGATGCTGGTCTTAAAATGAGGGGGGGGGTCTCTCGAGCCTCACCCAGCAATGCATGGCTGGCAGTGTAAGGTACCATTCAACTTACAGATTCAGTTCTCATAAGATCTGTAAACAGTTAATTTGAGCTACATTTCCCAGAATTTCTATAAAATTAATGAGACATGTGAGACACAAAGTCTTATGAAAATGGTACATCCATCCCAAATAAAAGCACAGGTGCCCCAAGACGCTCTCAATACCTGTATGGGTCTCCTGGATCCATCCAGCAGACTGTTGAACCATAGGAGCCAGTTCATCAAGCAGTGATGAGCCACTGTGGCTCTAAGCGAGTGTCCAACATAAATGGCCTTACATCAGATTACATAACTACAGAGGTGGCCACTGGCCAGGCCCTAAAAGGGGGGGGTGGGCGTCAGGGGGCTTGGCTTGGGTTGCCAACCATCTGTAAAGAAAATACTTAAAAATAGAAGCTTGTTTATAATTCTGTAAACGTATTTGTCTGTTAAGACAGCAACATTTATTGCTAAAACAAGGCTATGTGTATTCTGTAGTTTTCCCTCTTTAAAATGCACAGATGCAGTTGGATGTGACTCTTTAATGTGCTCACTTAGCATGATGGAATGCCACTTCATTCTGTTAGAACAATCTCGACGAGAACAGGCCATTCAGCCCAACAAAGCTAGCCGGTCCTATCCACTTAATTCTTCCAAAATAACAGAGTCCAGTTTTGAAAGTCCTTAAAGTTGCCCCGTCTAAAACACTACTTGGTAACATACAGGGAGTGCAGAATTATTAGGCAAGTTGTATTTTTGAGGAATAATTTTATTATTGAACAACAACCATGTTCTCAATGAACCCAAAAAACTCATTAATATCAAAGCTGAATATTTTTGGAAGTAGTTTTTAGTTTGTTTTTAGTTTTAGCTATTTTAGGGGGATATCTGTGTGTGCAGGTGACTATTACTGTGCATAATTATTAGGCAACTTAACAAAAAACAAATATATACCCATTTCAATTATTTATTTTTACCAGTGAAACCAATATAACATCTCCACATTCACAAATATACATTTCTGACATTCAAAAACAAAACAAAAACAAATCAGTGACCAATATAGCCACCTTTCTTTGCAAGGATACTCAAAAGCCTGCCATCCATGGATTCTGTCAGTGTTTTGATCTGTTCACCATCAACATTGCGTGCAGCAGCAACCACAGCCTCCCAGACACTGTTCAGAGAGGTGTACTGTTTTCCCTCCTTGTAAATCTCACATTTGATGATGGACCACAGGTTCTCAATGGGGTTCAGATCAGGTGAACAAGGAGGCCATGTCATTAGTTTTTCTTCTTTTATACCCTTTCTTGCCAGCCACGCTGTGGAGTACTTGGACGCGTGTGATGGAGCATTGTCCTGCATGAAAATCATGTTTTTCTTGAAGGATGCAGACTTCTTCCTGTACCACTGCTTGAAGAAGGTGTCTTCCAGAAACTGGCAGTAGGACTGGGAGTTGAGCTTGACTCCATCCTCAACCCGAAAAGGCCCCACAAGCTCATCTTTGATGATACCAGCCCAAACCAGTACTCCACCTCCACCTTGCTGGCGTCCGAGTCGGACTGGAGCTCTCTGCCCTTTACCAATCCAGCCACGGGCCCATCAAGACTCACTCTCATTTCATCAGTCCATAAAACCTTAGAAAAATCAGTCTTGAGATATTTCTTGGCCCAGTCTTGACATTTCAGCTTGTGTGTCTTGTTCAGTGGTGGTCGTCTTTCAGCCTTTCTTACCTTGGCCATGTCTCTGAGTATTGCACACCTTGTGCTTTTGGGCACTCCAGTGATGTTGCAGCTCTGAAATATGGCCAAACTGGTGGCAAGTGGCATCTTGGCAGCTGTACGCTTGACTTTTCTCAGTTCATGGGCAGTTATTTTGCGCCTTGGTTTTTCCACACGCTTCTTGCGACCCTGTTGACTATTTTGAATGAAACGCTTGATTGTTCGATGATCACGCTTCAGAAGCTTTGCAATTTTAAGAGTGCTGCATCCCTCTGCAAGATATCTTACTATTTTTGACTTTTCTGAGCCTGTCAAGTCCTTCTTTTGACCTATTTTGCCAAAGGAAAGGAAGTTGCCTAATAATTATGCACACCTGATATAGGGTGTTGATGTCATTAGACCACACCCCTTCTCATTACAGAGATGCACATCACCTAATATGCTTAATTGGTAGTAGGCTTTCGAGCCTATACAGCTTGGAGTAAGACAACATGCATAAAGAGGATGATGTGGACAAAATACTCATTTGCCTAATAATTCTGCACTCCCTGTAATCCAAGTGTCTATTGTTCTTTGTATAAAGAAAAACATCCCAAGGTTTGTGTGAAATTTACTTTTAACAAGTTTCCAACTGTGTCCCCGTGTTCCTGATGAACTCACTTTAAAATAACAGTCTCGATCCACTGTTCTAATTCCCTTCAGAATTTTAAATGCTTCAATCATGTCACCTCTTAATCTTCTTTTGCTTAAACTGTATAGGCTCAGCTCTTTTAATTTTTCCTCATAATTGAACCCCTGTAGCCCTGCAATCAGCCTAGTCGCTCTTCTCTGGACCTTTTCTAGTGCTGCTATGTCCTTTTTGTAGCCTGGAGACCAAAACTGCACACAGTACTCAAGATGAGGCCTCACCAGTGCATTATAAAGGTTGAGCATAACCTCCTTGGACTTGTACTCCACACATCAGGGCGCTATATAACCTAACATTCTGTTGGCCTTCTTAATGGCTTCTGAGCACAGTCACAAACTTGATAATGATGAGTCTACGACTCCTAAATCCTTTTGATAACGTGTACTTTTGATTTTCAGATCTCCCATTGTGCATTCAAACCTAACATTTTTACATCCTATGTGTAATACTTGACATCTACTTGCATTACATTTCATTTGCTACAAATCTGCCCAAGCCTGTATACTGTCCAAGTCTAGATATCTAGAATGTAGATATCTGCCAATCCACCTAGCTTGGTATCATCTGCAAACTTAACCAGCTTGTTACTTGTATTCCTATCTAAATCATTTATATATTGTCACGCTTGGGTTACACAGTTGCACAGATTCATTCAAGGTTTTCAAGAAAAAAACTTTATTCATAAACAGCATAATAAAGCATAAAGAATAAAGCAGAGGATGTCTGGGGGAGCAGAAAGACAAGGCAAAAAGACAAAAGGACAGCTGCTATACAGGCTTTTAAATGTTTGAAGCGCTGTGCGAGAAGCAGATCACACGGTACAGCCGCAGCAGCAGCTGATTGAGCAAAGAGGAGGCAAAAAACTGTATTTGTTTCCCATTGTATCGCCATTTAAGCGGGCGTTTCGGAGGAGCAACTGTGTCTTCTAGGGGTGCGTTCAGCCCCCTCTTCACACCATATTAAAAATAGCAGTGGCCCTGTGGAGCACCACTCTTAACATCGGCCAGCTCTGATGAGGTTCCTCGCACCATCATCCTCTGCTTCCTGTGGCTGAGCCAATTCTGCACCCATCTAAAAACATCACCCTGAACTTGCACTTCTTTTAATTTTTTAATTTAACCTCTCATGTGGCAGCTTATCCAATGCTTTCTGAAAGTCCAGATAAATAGTATCATATGCTCCACTTTGATTGTCTCCTTCTTTTGTTTCCTCATAGAATTCTAGCACATTAGTAAAACTGCTCAATCTTATCTTTAATAATTCCTTCCATTAATTTTCATGTGATGCACATTAAGCTTACTGGTCTATAGTTGCTTGGATCTGCAACTGTCACTCTTTTTACATAACAGCATGATATTTGCCATTTTCCATTCCTTCAAAACTTAACCAGAGTGGAGTGACTTCCTAAAAATATGCGCCAAGGTTTATATATGTACTCAGTAGGCCTCCTTAAGAACTCGAGGGTACGCATGAGCTGGTCTTAGAGATTTGTTTGATTTGAGCCTATTTAATCTGAGCAGCACTTCTCCCTCTTCATTTTCCAACTCCCTCAGTACCTCCTTCGTAGTCGCGTTTACCGCTGGCAGGTTATCCACTTGCTCACTTGTAAACACCTCAGAAAAATGTACGTTTAGAGCATCCGCTATTTCACCATCTGTATCTTTTAATTCCCCGTTACCATTTCTGATGCACTTCACCTCCTCTTTAACTGTTCTTTTACTACTAAAATACTGAAATAATCTCTTTGGATCTTCCTGCTCTATTCCTCTCCCAAGGCCTTTTAGCCTCCCAAATATCCTTCTTAATTGTTGCCCTCATGTTCCCATATGCACTACAATTCACATTGTAGTTATTCTCCTTTGCAGCTTTGTTTTCTACTCTTTATTAACTCACTGCAGTGTTCTTTTTAGAGTTCCTACTAGTTCCAAATTTAGGTTTGTATCTGTCCTGCATTACATGCGAAACATTTTTAAACTAATGCTCCTCGACTGTATTTAACATACAAGTGTTAAAGGAGAGAGATAACCAAAATTAAAAAGTAAATAAAACTAGACTCTGGTTCCTCCCTGGGCCTAGCCAAAGATATTTTGACCACCATGTCTGGCAGGCTGGGAGGGTACCACTAAAATACTCAAGTCTAACCTCCCATTGTCCTCTCTTTCTCTAATGACCCTGACAGTTTTCAGAGCTCAGATAAAATGTGCCAGGGTCACTTCTTTGGGTGGGCTGATTGTGCTCTGGCTAAAGGACAGTGAACTAAAAACCAATGCCGCCCCTAGGCAGATGGGGGCTCTAAGCAGAACCTTCTTCTTGGTCCCCCACTAAATCCACTGCATCATATCACAGCTTTATTTTGAACAGTAAATATATACAGAATTAATAAGTAAACAAAGAAACACACATCACACAATTAACTATAACTTTTTAATTGGTTTATTTTATAAATGAAGGAATAATAATAACAGCAGGCCCGGGCAGCAATGTGCTGTTAGTTACTCTTTGTTACTTGATATAGCCAAGAGTACCACTTGTGACATGTGAGAAAAACAACAAAATCTTAATACAACTACCATTACTACTACTACTAATAACCATAAAAATAGCACTACTACTAATAATAATACAATAAAATAAAACAACAATTACTATTAACAGTAATAAAAATACAACTACTACTACTACTACTACTACTACTAATAATAATAACAACAACAACACCTGTCCTTAATGTAGAGATGCCACTGCATAGAATTTGTTAAAGTTATTGAAAAAAATGTAAAATCACTGCAATGTAATTTTATTGATAAATCAGTGATGAAAATCATTGGCCATGGCTGGCGCATCTCACCAAGTCACGCAGGTATTGTGTCCCTACAACCCTGAACTTGATTAAATAAGAATGGCAATGTCTTATAACAAGTGTCCTAACATATTGTTCAGAATACCAGGTACTTCGTGGAAATTCTGAAATTGTGTAACTATTGTATTTATTACACGTGGGATTTTTATCACAGTTGGAGGAGGTGCGATCTACAGATGAAATATGTGATGGGAGTACAACACTATCGTCATGTTTTACTGAATGAGACAAACTTCTGGAGATGTGCTGGGCACCTCTCAGTAATCAATTCTGTATTGAAACATTGTACTCAATAAATGATTATTTAATGGCATCACAGGAGGTGGACAAACTTCATCTTGGAAGGCTGTAATAGCTGCCCATTTTCCACAAATCTGACAATCAAAATGCCCTACCTAGACGTTAAGCCTTGTCTAAATGAACTTCTATGATAGAAAGTTAGAAGAAAAAAATGTCACACCAAATACCAGATCAGGTGCATCTTGTGCAGATCAGTGCCCAGTTCTTTTCCCATTCAAACAGATTCCAACACTTCTTACCAAAGGTTTCCTCCAAAAAAGTGTGTTCCTGATGGACACCTCTGTGATTGATCAAGTGTTCATGAATGTCAGTCATTGGTCCCATCCTGGAGGGCCGCAGTGCCCATAGAGTTTCACTTTAAACAACTTTTTAATTAGAACCTGTTTATTTACTACTAAAGCAAACTGTTGTTTGGGCTTATGTTTAATTTAACTTGCTTTTTACAATTCAGAGCCCTTTATTACCTATTTTAGTTATAAACTACTGCATTAAGGTTTTAATTTTGCCTGCTTTCTTAACCAGCCATCAGTTAATAATGAGGTGCTTCCATTTAAACCTCTGTATGTGCAGCATGAAGTATCCGTGTTTTGAAATAAATACGAGAGCAGGGAAAGGCCAAGAGGAGGAAATCTGTTCCAGGCCTCAAAACATATGGATGATGTTCTCAGAAAGTGAAGCATCTTAAATGTGCTAAACGATTTGTCTCGGAAGAATGAAAGTGCCAACAAGCCATGTAATTAAATAACTAGGTCCATATCTGCCACACTTGACTTTTAATAATGAAACTGGTTGATGTGGAAACCTGCACCCACTGCAGATCTCCAGGACTGTAACTGAGGAGCCCTGGCCTAGCTGATATGCCAGTTAGCACATAAATGCTCTTAGTTAAACTGACCAGTGTCAAGGCAGTCATAAGACCTCAACAGTGAGACCGGTGTACACTTGTAATTTGGAGAAGTCAACCAAGTAATCTTTTTTTTTTTTAATTCAGAGATGAAGATTTTCTGATTATCATTTTGATTTTGTCTGTTATAATTGACCATGCACCCATCAGGTTGATTTTCTCCATGATTTCTGCAGGCTAATGTTGGATATTCCTGTCATCTGTTTGTCAACTGGACAAATCTCATTTATAATGTTAATGGACTTGACTATTCGTCTTAATCAAGCTGATCTTGAGCTTTAGCCTGCATTCAGAGTTCTAAATGGCCAATCTGTGCTCTTGATATTCATTTTGGACAGGTGTTTCCTTGTTATCACTTAGCATTGTTATACTCCCATCAAAATGAAATATTCCCCTATAGACATCCCACCCACTAGACAACCCAGCTATATGCTGAAAGAAGCTGGAATGCAAAGTACAGAATGACAAAGTGGGCCCAAAGGGGGTTGGCTCTTCACTGCATGTCACTTTCCAGGAATCTGAAATTGTTCTCCTTCTGAGCCTCCTTGTATAGAGCAATGACTGGGAGGACTTGTTCATCTAGAAATTCGGGGAATTTAGAACAAAAATTTTTAAACCAGTTCTTGTTATATTCACATTGTTTGATCTCATCACTATCTCTGTCACAGAAGACTACATCTATCTTTTTGATATCCCCAAACATCCACATGTAGTACTGCCACTTGAACTTGAAGTCTGCATTTGGTTGTTTTTCTTTAGGAGTGAGGCACTTTGATGAATTTTCCAGCTCAATCAGTCTCTTCTCTCCAGTGGTAATGCAGGTATAAAGGATGCAGTCGTGAGCAACCAAGCATCTGTATGTCTTATGTTCCCACGTATCTATAAATTCCAAGTTGGATTTGATTTTAGTTCTTAATTCTTCTTTCCCTGAATTTGGTGTATTAGATGCCTTGTCCACTTCACACTCCAGCCACTTCATTAATTTTTTTGCTTTTCTTTCATTTTCTTGTGCCTCATCTTTATATTTTCTGGCTTTTTTATTTCCTGCAGGACTCTCTGTTTGTTGCTCTTCCTGTTCTGGATGTGTATGCTGCATGCTGCCCTGTCCAGAATCAACATCATTTTGAACATCTTGTGTGTACGTTGTCCCACTGCTCACTCCAGATTCTACATTTGAATTGGAGCTTTGATCGTTGGTCGCTTGCTTGTCACTGACAGCTCTTTCTTCGTCCTCGGTATCTTGTTCATTTTCTTCTCTTGTTTTGGACTCACTAACCCTTTTAAACAGTAATTCTTTTACAAGTTGCCAGTGAAAATGTTGTGCTTTATCCAGCTTTGTGCTAATATATTTGGCTTTTCTCCAGTTCAATAACCAATTGTCTTTTAATTTCATGGATTTCAGGAATTGTTTTTCTTTTTCTACTTGATCGGCTCCCTCTTTCTCCTCTAGCTTCTTGATCAGAGAGACACTGTTCTTTCTTGCAAATTCCTCCATCTGGGACAGACTGAATTCAGCTACAGAAGAACAGAAAGTCAGAATCATTATCATTCTGTACACGATTGCACAGATTCCACAGGAATACATTTACTCGCAGAGACTTTATAACTTGCATTGGGATGCATACTTATGAAAGGCAGATGCTACGCTACTAGGACAAAAATGAAAAGTAGGACATTCCAGTATAAACAACACGAATGACAATGGAAGTTGGGACACTTGTTTGTGCAACTACTAGGACATTTCTAAGCACGATTGTAAGACTGCCTCATTTATCTGAACAGAAACAAGATGCTGTAAGTTTAGTTACATGGAAAATGTGGATTGCTTTGTTGGACTTGCTTTACTTGATATCACAATTGACTGTGAAATGAAAATAAAATGAAAACAGAGCTTAGACTCGTAGTGACGTCTGAGAATATGCTGCTGGAAAGCACTTGTGGTGCTGGAAAGAGCTGCTGCATGTGTTTGAGAAGGTAATGACAGAATAATTGTGCAGTGATTTCATCTGTACATTTGAAGGCATCATTTACAGTCACCCTGTATAACGCCACTTTACGCTCAGGCGATGTTTCAAGTACACTGGACGTGACAACAACTGATACTTGATGACTGCATTCAGTCTTTCCAATGTGTTAAGTATGTGTTTGAGTGATAATTTACCTTATTCATTATCTTATTCCATGGAATCACCAAGGGTCTGAACCTATCTGGGAGCATCAACCACAAAGCAGGAATAAACCCTAAAGAGAGAAGCAGGCTACCACAGGACCACCTCATTCATAACTAAGTCAACATGTTTGGTTGAAGTTGGTGGAGACTAAGTTTAAAAGAGGACACAAAAGCATGCAAACCACAAACAATCCAGGACCCTGAGCTGAGTGGCAGCGGCATTAACCACTCACATCTGTTTTGCTGATGTATTTGTTACAAAATGCAGTTAGGATAGAAGGTTACTTACTTAAAATGGTTCCATCCACTTGGCTTGCATTTGAAGGATCAGGAATGGAAGAACTCAATTTCATATGCTTGCTTTCTACAGGCAAAAAAAAAAGTGTAAAATAGCTGTAGTATTTTCCTCATAATTTACTAGCTTGTAATGGGCACGTGTCTACCATGAACTGAAATAATCAGCTATAAAACTGCATTTGAAGGAGCTGTTAGAATGATATAACAATATACTGTACCTTGCACAGATTCATCCTCAGGTTCAGCTTTTCTTTTGAGCTCTATGAAGAAAAAATGTACAATTATTGAAAGCTGTCAGGATAGCTTACTTAATTAATGCTTTGTCAACCTCAGTGGGTCTCAGACTAAGTACTGGGGCCCACTGTGGCTGCAGGTTTTTGTTCTAATCAGTTACTCAATCAGAGACTCAATCAACCCCAGACAGATCTCATTTCACTAGATGGTCCTTTGCTCTTCTCTTATTCAGCATTCTGAGAAACACATCAGTTTGATTTTTGCTATAGCTTTAAATGCCTAACTCTTTTTTTTTTGCTGTTTTCCTATTAATTTGCTTTTTTTCTGTGTATTTTACTCCCTAAATTGTCTCCTAATAATGACGATTAACAGCAAACAAAGCAGACAGCCAGGGAGATAACACAGAATCTTAAAAGGTTGCAACTACTTCAGCGTCAGACTCACAAATGTGCTCATTAGTAAGTAATGGAATAATTACCAGAATACTTGGAGAAATCAGACTGAAAAATCATAACAATGATCCAAATATTTAAAACCACATTAAAAAACAAAACACTAAATTACTCTCATTACATCTTGCCTGAAGAAGGGGCCTGAGTTGCCTCGAAAGCTTGCATATTGTTATCCTTTTAGTTAGCCAATAAAAGGTGTCATTTTGCTTGGCTTTTCTCTCATTTATCATAAATCAATGATTAGTAAATAAAATTAGTTTTCAGATTTCCATATTGACCCCAAAACACAGAAACTGGGATCTAACAGCTTGTTTAGTTAGATGAGTAGTCCGATTAAAACCAGAATTTGATTGCAACAAAAAACTTGCAGCCACAATGAACTCCCAGAAGCACTTGTCTATCTCAATGCATAATTTTCAGAAGAAATAGAACTGTAAACATTTGCCTCCATAGTAAAATGGCCCAATAAATCTTATCTGCAACTCTCTATTTTAGTTTTTATTTTGATGAAGATATCTATTCTGCTTTTCAAAGACAGAGTCATTTTAATAGCTTTTGTCCCTAAGTTGACCAGTTGTGATAAACAATCCTGCCTGTATTCTTTCCAGAAGTCTCACATATTTTGTACAGTTGTTTCTTTTTTTAGTAATTGTATTTGAAGTAACATAGTATACAATCAATCAAATAAAACCTAACCAAAACAAGATTTTTCTGTTTTCTTATGTCAACCACCCACATTCCCCTCCAATTTATTGGCTTTATAGCCAATAGCCTTCTGCAGTTTTTAAGTTCTTTATTTGTACTGTGTGGTTACTCCTGTAAATGCTCTGCCTGCTTCACTTCTTTTTACTACTCATAGTCCTGCTGTTATCTTTTAAAAGTTGAACTGGCCATTTGTCAGTCAATAAAGCATTGATAACTCTCTTAACCTAAACAGGAAAAAGACCACGTAAACAGTCTATGTTCTTGCCTAATTTTCTTAAATAATTAAAATTACAAATTATTATTATTATTATTTTTATCTTTACTATTATCTGTTGTAGCCCTTCTTCCTTTTGATACCGAGAAGGTTTTCAACCACATGAAGTCAGTTTTTTGGTGCTAAGTTTATAAATTTAATTAAAACAATTTATTTATTATTTCAAACATATTCCAACCCTTTCACAGGTGAGCTAGACAATGGTGTCCTTTATCTCCTCTCCTTTTCAGTCTCTCCCTCGAGCCTTTGACCATTTCTCTTCAGGTTTAATTACCCCCATAAATATACATAAGCATTCCATAAAAATGCCTTTATACGTGTACAATGTCCTGCATTTCTTAAAATGCCCTTCCCAATAAACCCCGATCTTACTCAAGTACTCAGATTCTTCAGTGCCTATTTAAGTTGTCTCAGAGTATTAAATGAACTGGCTCAAATCTGATCCCTTTAAACCATCTCTGTCAATGCTCACTTCTCCTATCCCATGACAAATACATTCAAATATCTCAACTTTGATATTTTTAATTTGGTAAAAAAAATATACTCACCTCTAATTATTGTCATGCCATTAAATCATCAAAAATTCCATCTCTGCCTGGTGACATCTTACTATCTTTCAATTTATTTGGCCATTTATAAAGAAAACATTGTTCCTATATAAACTTTGGTAGCTCAACGCTTCCTCTCTCGCCTACCAAATATCTACCCTCTTAAAATTCTCTTGGACACCATATTAAGCATACTGCCTTAATCCGAGATAGTTCTGACAGGGGAGTGTCACCTCACTTGGCCAATATCCATAGTCCTATCTGGAGAATCCTTGACACTCTTGCTATTTCTCCTTCTGGACGTCCGAGCAAACACAGGTTTCCCCCCTCATCTTCCTCATCAGTCTGACGGACCTCTGCAAGTTCTTTCTTAAGTAATCCAGCAGAGGTGTTTTTTTCTGTGTACAATCAGGCTGCCACCAGACTCTCGCTGGACAGCCCCACTTTCATTTTTTGTTGATTCTTGGAAATCTTTGTTCTATAACTTGATTCTTCTTGAGATCTCAGCATTGAAGATCAGTTGAATATCTGTCCCCATTATCAGGCTTTTCTTCTTGTTATGCAGTCTTAATTGCAATAATCCCTAAGGATCTTTGAGATTCTTTAGGTTACTTTTTGAACAAATCACTTTTAGGTAAAGAAGAAACTAATGTTTTCAACATTAACATAACATTTGCTAGTTATACTCACTGATCTGACAAAAAAAAAACACATTACTTTAACATGGCTTTCTCATAACCTCATTTTAGTTTAATCCTGATGCTCCGTGTATTCAATTAATTATCATAACTATTCATGGTTGCTCCAAAATCCATACTAACCCCTACTTTCTCTTCTGTTCTCTTCCCAGTTTTCTGTGGTGGTGACCTGCGCCACCACCACCTAATCAAAGCACCATGATGATGGATTAAAGCACCATTGATGGATTAAAGGCCAGAAGTCCACGTGACCATCATCATCAAGTCCTTCCATGAGAACCCTAAAAACAATGAGGATGGATCATTTATGTTAGGTAAAATGCCCAGGGGGGGCTGGGTGGTCTCATGGCCTGGAACCCCTGCAGGTTTTATTTTTTATCCAGCCGTCTCTCCTCCCTGGCCATCGGACCTTACTTTTAGTCTAGGTTAATGAGTTTTGTCTTATTTTAATTCTTACTTTGTCTTTTTTCTCTTTCTTCATCATGTAAAGCACTTTGAGCTACATTATTTGTATGAAAATGTGCTATAGAAATAAATGTTGTTGTTGTTGTTGTTGTTGATCTTGGCATCAAAGAGTATGTTGCATGGTGATTAAATATACAAGTAAGAATATTACCATACTTTATACTCATGACAATAAACTTACATTAAACTAAACAGTTCCTCTATTAACTAGCTCATATTTTACAATGAACACCAGATTCAGACCCTCACTGGTGAAATTTGCAACGGCTAGTTATCAGATACAGAACAGAGCTACTACAAGAAAATCCACAAGGGGTGCACCAGAAGTGGGTATCTTGGCCAGCTTTATGACCATTAAATAGGACAGGAACATCTGGCAGTTATATTTAATTGATCCACATTTTCTAAATTTGGGACACAGCTAATGAAAATCTGAGGAATATCATCAATTTGCATATGGAGGACTGAAAATTGTTAAGGCTCTATGAAGTAAGTTTCACATTTTAACATTGTCTTGGATTTCTTTTGCATTAAGGTGTATTCTACCAAGTTCAGGTTGACTGTCATGTGTACACAATACTGTACTATGTGTACATAGTACAATAACTTATTACTTGTCTGTCTTTTAAGAAAAGTTACAATAATACATAACTTTCACAAAAATGTTGTTAGATAAATTACCCCATATTACCTTGTCTTAATTTAGAGACTTTTCCATGTAAATCAGCTTTCTCTAGAGCTTCAATGGTAACATTAACAGCATCTTCACCATAGGCATCTTCTATAAGGTTTGTGGTGTCTATGCAGTCTGTTTTCTCCAGTGAACTGAAGGGTATTTTCTTATTGCGCAATTTATCTTTAAACCGTTTGAAGTTTTTCTCCCCAAGATCATTTAGGCATTGCAAAATAATTTTTCCATTAGAGCTCATCCTTAGATTATACCCTGCGGGGAACCAAAAAAAAAAAATACAATGATGAAACTTCTTACAAATAAAAAAAAGGATGCTTATGTCCACAATTATCAAGCGCCACAGAGGAAAAATATAGCTTTAACTACCTCAGAATTGTCAGAGTGATGCAAATTTGTTCCTATTCTTAGGAGGTTTAGTGTGTGTCTCAGTCTTTTCATCTCAGTTAAGATAAGAATTATGTGCGCCATCCTACCTTATGTTTTCCTTCTTATTCTCCAGTTACTTTGAATATTATTATCATAATCGTTGTGATGAAGCATTAGTATCAAAAAACTACAGAACATCATCATGAGTGGCAATTTACGGCAAGGAATGCCATAAAATCATGAAGGCTTTCATTGTCAGATGTGAATTCCTGCCCTCGCTGGTACTGGGACTAGGATGATTCATAAATAACTCTTTATGTTCTACTCTGAGGCGGGACAAATTCATTTCCTAGTGTGGATTTTAGTGCAATTCCTAGGAGTAATTCTGAGGTGTTTGATAAATACAGATCCGGATATAGTTTTTGAAAAACAAATTTGGAAGAATATAAAGTATATCTTTCATATTTAGCCTTCCCACATGTAATATATTTAGAGATATTGCAACTTTATGTGCTTTTCAGAACTGCACCATTGCACTGTACTTGGTCCTAGCCCATATTTACTAAGCATCTCAATTCCTGGGAACTGCATTAAAAGTCACACTTGGATAAGAATTTGTCCTACCTTAGAGTAAAGAAATAAGAAATATTTATGAAGCGAGGAGTGAAAGTTCACGTTTGTGAATGAACGACTTCATGCAATACGTTTGTTTTACAATTAATGCTCCAGGGATTGATCCTGCCTTGTTCCCAGTGTTTACTGGGATAGACTCCAGCTTCCCTATGACCTTGCTCAAAATAAAGTGGGTTTAGATAATGGATAGGTAGATAATCCACAGCTATACTTTTAGATGAATTACCTTCTCACTGTTATGGCCAAAGGAAATGCCTTGTAAAGTGACAGTTACTGGAACTACAGCCACAGCTATTTTGTGCCATTTCTGCAATCACATTCACTCTTCCAGTGTTTCTAATCGTCTTCCACTGTGGTGTGATGTGCCTCTCTCCATCACTACTGCTGATCTACTGTGAGGGTTTGTTTATTTTTTATGCCATGGATGTTTCCACCTGCCTTCTTGAATGTTCCAGGGCTTGTAAAGTGTAACACAAATGTTCCAGGGTTCGTGGAATGCAGAGCTCAGCATACCTGTGTGACATTTCTCACAGGTGGCGCAGTGGTAGTGCTGCTGCTTTGCAGTAAGGAGACTGTGGATGATTGTGGGTTCGCTTCCTGGTTCCTCCCTGTGTGGACAGTGCTTTGAGTACTGAGAAAAGCGCTATATAAATGTAATGAATTATTATTTCAATGTCATTTACTCATCCAGCACCACTTATCTTCAGGGTAATATGCTTTGCACTACAGTGCTGTTTTCACTAATGACCGCCTGTATATTGATACGGTGATACTGCTTAGGATTCACATATTTACTGAGCCATATTTGAGTCAATGATTTTTATGTGTGTGCCAATTTGCATGAGTCCAGCTTGCTTTAAAATTACCTTAGGTGGAATGGTAGGGAAATGTATAAATCTGCATATCACCTCACAAGTTTTAAGTGCATTTAAAGCTTGATGGAAAATTCAAGAAATGGCTGGTTGTGACACACCCAAGTCATCACTATTGCAAAGCTGCACTTTACACAAAATATTATCAACACTTTCATTTCAGCTAATAAGGCCTGTCTTCTCTCTGTACGTGTAATGATCACATAATGTACAAGATTTGTTTCAAATATTATTCCATCTCTGTCAAATCAATATCTTTTTATGGGTCCATTGTTGTCCAGCGTTTTCCAAACATTCTACCTTTCCTGAGATGTGTGTGCCTATTTTTGGCAGCTCATTCGAAGATAGGACAGCTTACAAGCTCCCCTAAATCCTGGTGAAGTTAGGAGTAGTTTCCTAAATTAGGAAAGTTGATGAAATGATTTTACTCCTAATCCTGAGAGTGGACCAAATCTGTGCCATTTTGAGAACTGTGAGGATCATTTTCCTACTCTGAAATACTTGATCAATAAGGGCATAGGATTGCTCAGACTTCACACATTCTCTTTATTTAAACAGTTGTTTACATTTTTTTTAATGTTTTTATTACTGCCTGAGTTGTTTTAGTTTGGCAGAAGGCTGATTGTGTAACATTTTTTGCTTCCATGCCTAGATAATGCCAAATACTAAAAGATGAATGTAGTTGGCATGCCAGTTCATCAGCCGTGCTGACACTTATACTCACAATGAGGAAATCAAGTGGCATCAATCAATCTAAAAGCATGTTGCCTTCAGACTGTGGCTGGGTCTACACCAGAAACCTGACTTTTGCTCTCCTCCAAGGCCATCTTAATGCATGGTTACTCTGGGTATTTACCCAGGGGTCCCATGAGCATAGGGGCCACATGCTAATCTATGTATGTTGTGACTTGCTGTCAATAAATAAATACTATACTAAACTATAAATATTTGTTATTATGTTACCAGTGGACTTTGGTATTCACCTCTGATTTAGTATCATGGTCACCTCTGCAGCCTCACGTAATGTATGTGTACAGATCTCACGCACTACATAACGTAAAAGCGTATATGTTAACGTCACTTCAACTCAATTCAAATGTTTGTGTTGAACACTTGATTAATAATAAATAATTCATAGTAATTTCATACTGTGCCATCTCCGTCTGTATTGTTTACCAATTGAGCATCATTTATATGTTGAAATTTTTGTGTTGATTAATCTTTGCGGTATAGCATGTTTTTTAATGTTTAAAACTGATTTTGTTGGAAGTACCAATACAATAAATAAATATAGGTTTAATTTTATCGACCATTTACATTGTTATTCCTGTGAGTTGTTGTGTAGCTAGGGGTCTCAGTGCACTGTTTGCCCGGGGGTCTATAATGCTATTAAGACGGCCCTGGTCTCCTCCAGTCATGCAAATCTTCAAGCCCAGAGCCAGCTCCCTGGTGTAATACCTACTGCTTTGGTTCCCTCATTCCAATCATGCAAGGTGACATTACAGGTTGGGATATTTGAAGCATTTATAAAAACAGACTGCGCCTTAGTATTAGACAGCAAGTCGTAATGTACCAAGCCTAACATTCATGTCATACAGACCCATTGCCCAAACGAAATCTTAAGGTGGGCATAGACAGACAGACAGGCAGATTTGTCCCTAGGAGGAAATTTGGCAATTTCTGTGGGCTGGCACTTGTTACTATTTATTTCCAACATAAAATTATCACTCAAAGGCCAAACTTGAGTCAACCAAAGAACAGGACAAAAATACACCCAGACAATAACTGCAATAATGTTTTGAACACCACAGTGGATGCTGTAGTCATAATATGTAATATTAATTTTTGCTAAATATCATATTGAATTGAATGCTATACTGCAGAGAAATTGTATACTCAACATCAGAGCAGACCATTCCCAAAAGAAAAGCAGAGATAAAGTATATAACTTGTAAGATGGTCTTTGCCCACATTATCCTCCGCTGTGAACAAACCTGGCACTTGTGATTTACTCTGATTGTGTGTGTTTGGCGTCTCCTTTGTGGCCAATACTACAGCAAACTGTGTTACCACTTATTAGCTGCAATCTGTCACCTTCAATGTGTGAATTTCCACTGTAATATCAGAAGGCAGAGTCATTTCTAGTCATCAAAAATGTATCCTGTTATTTTTGAAAAATAATAACCTCTGCTATGCAGTTATCAACTATAACACATTCCTGACTTTACACATATGCACAAGTTTCCACCTAATGTAATGCTGAGTAACTACCAGTGTAGAATAGCCAATATGGACATGCCATGTAATTATGGTTGCTAAAAGGTTGCTAATCAACAACAAAGAAAACCTTATTTAATTCCTTATGAATTCACAAGTATTTGGGATTTTTAACATTATTTTTTTTTTAAATACAAAAACTACTTTTCTCATTAAAAATAATCGTTAATGGACAGACTTAGCAGTCTGGTAGTGCAGGCAAAGCCCCCTGAGGCCCACCTAGAATGATGGGTCTAGTGTGATGGTGGTGTAGAGCTGTAGCAAAGGTTTGATACCAGACCAAAGAGGAGGACTTTAAGAAGTGTGTGTTAATGTGCTCAACTAAAAACTAAAGGAAAAAAATCTTAAGAGTATAAATAATTATATGTCCTAGTTTGTCTCCCAAGTATATTCTTTCTAGTAAAGGGAAGGAAAAAAAAATACAAAAACAAATAAACCACATTTACTTCTGTTCCTAACAGTCTCCTCTGCATGAGCCAGATACAGGATTTAAAGGGTTTCCTCCTCTAAGCTTTGAACCTTATCACTTAATAATCCAAAAACCTTAAATAAACTTAAATCAATATATGCAGACACATTAACAATAAATATATAATAATAAACACAAATTATAAATAAATTAAACAACGACAACAATGCAAAGCAACAAATACAAACACTCAAACTGTGTACTCCATGATTCTACAGTATATTAATCCAGAAATTCCTTGAAATTCTTTGGTCTGCTGTTCAGCCACAAATCAGTGGAACTGAAGACCAAGAAAATGAGGAAAAAAAAGTGTTAAAGCTTACATTTAACAGATAACCATAGTATAACATATCCTTTGTTTTATTGCTTATAAAAGCAGTGATGGCAGATCAAATCTTTATGAAACATTGAAACACTTAAAGCAGTCTGACTGGAAATTAACATTACACAATCAGAGAACTCAGTTCAATGACAGTGTCTGAAACATCAGACCCTGAAGCCCATTGAAGAACCCCGACTATTGTTGCAAGTGTGATGCGATGCCCTTAGTATTAAAAGATAAAACAACATAAATACAGTATAACTAAAGCTATCAGTTAGAATGCCCCATACAACAAACAAGAACTTTAACATATGGAACAAGATCGCTCACTTACTGTGGTGTCCAGGCTCTTCTTATAAATATTCTCATTTTGCCAGTGGTGGAAAGTGATGAACTACATTTACTTTTGTTACTGTACTTGAGTAGATTTTATAAGGAATTGTACATTTATTTTTATATTGAAATACTTTTACTCTTTAAAAAAGTATATTTATTTAGCAACAATTGTACTTTGTTACATTTCCAAGGCAGGCCAATACAAAGTATAATTAATTGCCTATGCTGAGTTCACAGTGGCCAATTAAAATAAAATTGCATGTAGAAATGTCAAGGTTGTAAGTCAGGATCTGGAAATGAAAAGTATTTTAGTAAATGATATAATGGCTGTGCAGTTTTCTCATTTTTTCTGGCTCGGCAAATGGATGCATCTCAGTAAATCACAGTTTAATGGTCCATCTTATTGGATAAAGTGGCCCTGATCCTGCCTTAAATCTCATCCACAATGACTGTATGTTTCTGCTTGCACATGGAGACAGAGTTGCCAGGTCTTGAAAATATTTCCATCCCAAAGACAGCTGAAAACCCGCCCAAATGCCAGTGTGGTCCACCCCAATAAATGATGCTGTACATATCCTAGCCCCTAGGAGTTTTGACGCAGTCACCGTCAAATGTAGGAGATGGACATTTCGGAGTATTATCTCTTTTGGAGTTTTCAGGTTGTTGACAATGGTTTGGGTTTGGCTAATTTTGAAAAACCTGCACACCACCAATCAATATTTTTCCATGCACAACAATATCAAAAATAGCCCAATTTAGTAAAAGAAATCTGTGATCTGGCAATCCTGTATGGATATGGATATGGAGATAGATAGATAGATAGAAAATAAAATAAATGGTACTGTACATCACTGGTCACATTTGTAGCGCTGCTCAGTCTCAAGGACATAAGACCATTATGCCATGTAAACTGCATCCTGAAAACTAAAAAGTTACCTGCAGGAAGTAAGTTAATTTTTAGACTTGCAGAGTTTTTAAAATACAGAATAGATTATTTTAAATTAGATAGCTACACTGGAGAATACCATAATAAATTTCTGATAACCACTTCTTGTTACAAAATGAATCAGTACCCAGTTGTCAAAAGGGTTAAGCTAGTATGACAGGCAACATCATTTTCAAAGAGATTTTCCCTTTCACCGAGTAATGGGAGGTGCACTTAGCACATACACAATTTCTTAAACATGTATAGTGTGCATTTTTAAGTTTGCAATATTTAGAAGTAATTTTCTGTAGAAGAAAAAGGGCTCATGCAAATTGACACACAAACACATATTTCAACTTAATAACTTGACAAAATATAAATATAAAATAGTTCTACTTATTCTGCAACACTTGCCTACATGTTTTTTTTTTCCTTTTTCATACACTCGTGTATTTAAGCAGGGGTGTCCAACTCTGCTCCTGGTAGGCTGCAGTAGATGTAGGTTTTCATTCTAACCATCTTCTTAATTAGTGATCAGTTTTTGCTGCTAATTAACTTTGTTTGCCTCAGTTTTAAGTAACTTGACTCAGACCTCTGAGTTGTTCCTTCTTTCTTAATAAGCAGCCAAACAATAACGAAACACAAAACAAAATTGGTTGAAGTTTGAAGCCCTGATTTAGCTGGCCATCTGTTGGCTCATTTCATGTCTCATTTCTGTTTGGCTGCCATTTAATGAAGTAACAAATCAATTCAGAGGACTGAATCTTTAAAAAGAATTAAAATGAAGGGAAAAGAATTAATTAGCAGTGAGAACTGGTCACTGATTAGGAAAAGGGTTAGAATGAAAACCTGCAGCCACTGCGGCCCACCAGGACCTGAGTTGGACACCCCTGTTTGTGTGTGGGTGTGCAGCACAATCACAATAATTTTAGTGTAGCTTGTTCATTGGTGTTCAACTTTGCTCTTAGAGATAACATATTAACTGTGCTTATAGTTTTTAAAATGTGCTTCTTTATGCTGGTTCAATGCAGATTGTACTTACCTAATGTCAACAGAATTCAAAAGTCTTTTATCTGCAGATTTTATTTTTTCTCCAGCCGTCTGGAGTTTTTTTTTTTTTTTGTTTGTTTTTTCTGTCCTCCCTGGCCATCAGACCTTACTTTTATTCTATGTTAATTAGTGTTCTCTGATTTTAATTCTTATTTTGTCTTTTTTCTCTTTCTTCATCATGTAAAGCACTTTGAGCTGCATCATTTGTATGAAAATGTGCTATAGAAATAAATGTTGTTGTTGCTAATGTACTTGATTTATAAAACTATTTCTCTTCACTGGAGTCTTTGTGGTTCAAACGATTCTTTATAACTACATTTAGAATGGTCAGCTGATATTTAGAGGCGATTTTGATTACTTGCTTACAATGCATTAATTGCCATGTTGTTATTTTTTGCATGTATTAGTATTTGAGGTGGTGTGGTGTCTCTGAGGGATCTCAGTTGGAAGGTTGTCAGTTTGAATCCTGTAAATGCCAGAAGTGATTCCACTACATTGGGCCCTTGTGCAAGGCCCTCAACCTGTAATTGCTCCATCCTGGGTGTGACATCAACCTGCATCCAGCCCCGCAGACAGGTCCTCCAAGTTGCAGGAAAAATGTGATGGCTGGTGGCAGGACTGGCACTCTAACCACTGAAAAAAAACCAAAAAACAATCCCTCACACAGCTCCACTCCATTGTAATTAGTGTGGTGCTGAAGTGTCACCCATTGCACGGCTGTGTTCGGGTCCTAATTTGGGATCCTGAGGTGGTTCATTGTGTGGTGGGTGCGGCAATGTGCTGTATCAGTACATGCTGCTAACCTCTTGATATCTGAAATAGACAGGTTACTTCAGCGATCTGCACCTTTAGTGTAATAGGTGGTGACATGTGCTGTTAATAACTATTTAATACCTAACTAAAGAATATATTGGCCTTATTGATTTCAAACTGTAATTAGTATATTGCACATGTAGTAATAAAAATATATTGACTTGTTTTCATAAATTTAAATCTCATTTCAGGGAGGGAGAGTATGAGGCAGTTGATGAAGGACCCAGTTTCCTAGAATTAGTCAATAATAAATGCAGTTTCAAACTATTGTGACTGCTGTGCTGTTTATTTGGATTTTGGCTTAAAAATTCAAATGTTTCCACATGTTGAAGCTCAGTATAAAGCTGCAAACAAATATGAAACTGGATCATTCTGTCATATTTCTTGTCAGTCTGTTTTAAACAGTCGATGTGATACCCGGCTGGTAGTCATGACCCGAGTCTTGAACTGCTTCCTTCTCCCACTGCTGTCTTTCAGTGTCCATCGGACCTCTCGCAGTGCTTGGCCACTCCAATTGCACATTGCTGCTCAGCAGCAGCTACCCTACCTCTGGAGCACCACTGCTCTGCACATGGCTTCTTCACCGACTGCCGTGCCTCCTCTCAACCTCACCAGCTTAGCTTTTATCAGGACTTCTCTCTTTTATTCCCCATTTAACTTCACCTGTGGAATTCTGATTTTGTTTTTATCTCTCAATCTAATCTATTCAGACTCCTCTTATCCCAGTGGGTGCAGGTGTCTTGACTAAGACTCACAGAATGTCAGCGAGGAAACTGGCAGAACGGATCGTGCCTGCATGTAAATTTGTGATCAGCCAATTTCCTCATTAAACACCCTGGCACCACACAGCTTTGCAGCATTGAGTTCAGGCACTCGGGTAAAACTAGAAACACACACTGCCATGGACCCCATGATGAATAATGAGGCACTAGGCAGCACTGGAAAAGAAAAGTCTAAAAACTTACAAATAAAGCAGCAAATGTTTCAATATTGGAAAGCATATCTTCTGTGTTACTGATGCATGTTTGTGACAACAAGAGAGAAATAATCATTTTATTGCAAATTACTAGTACTGTTTTTGTCATGATAAGGATGCTTTCTATTCTCTTGTGTCAGTTCTCACATAAACACAGAATTAAATCAAAACAAAACCAACTACAAGGCATGAAAAGTTTACTGTGATTTGGTTTTTCAAAAGAAAATCATGCCCTGGGATGTGAAAGATTATTGTGGAAGAAAACAAAAGCTGAGTTTGCTTTTACACAGATCTTTTCAAATAATGGGTGAAACTCATACTATTGCTGGTATTTGTTCAAAAATGACATGTGTGAGGGATGGCCATCAGCAGTACTTGGCCAGGGTGCCCTAGGCCGGAAAGAACCGGGGAGATAGCATACACAGGGAATCAACTCCCATGGACTGCTGCATGGCAGCCTCTCTGGGTTCTGGCAGTGCCATGGATTCCCACCGGGCACCAGGGTTCCATGGGTGCCACTAGGGGGTGCTGTGGAGACTTGGGAGCCCTACTTTGTGGGGCTCCAGCTTTACCTGGAAGTGATCCCAGGCCGATCCTAGGGCACAGCGGAAGTACTTCAAGGGACAATTTAAAAGGAGCTGCCTGCCTCAACTCAGAAAGCCATAGTCTGGAGGAGGTTGACAAAGTTTGAGAGGAAGAACGGAGTAGGCAGTGACCAGGACAGAGAGAGAGAGAGAAGAAAACAGAGAGGCAAAGTATTGCTGTGTGCTGCTTTGGACTGTGATTGTGGTATCATAAACTCTTCCCTGTAAGAGTTTAACACAATAAAATCCTGTTGTTCATTATACACTTGTGTCCGATCCTGTATATCTGGTGCTTGGGGAGCTGGAGCACCCTGTACAGTCCTCACATGTATAAAACTACTACAAAATGTGTGTGCAATTACAAGACATGGCTAAACACTTGACAACTGTCTTGAATGTTTTGAGGTAAGTTTTTGAGCTTTTATTTTCTGGTGATACCCCATGCCCAATGTGTCTATCGTAAAGCAGCAGAGTGGGCAAGATATTTTTAAAAATTTATTGAAAACCCCAACTTCAAGAATGAGCTTAGCATTAATTTCCTCAAAATTACAAACTCCACTTCTAGTGATGATCACAAATGCGTTAATCATTTTCGTAGACCATTTTGTTGAACTGATTATATCAATTTACTTCAAGAATTATTAGTTTGATCGCTATACAGTTTAGTTATTAGTTGAATAACTGCATTTGCTAAACCTTCCAAAACTGGTTAAACAATAGGAGCAGAAAATGGGGTGGCATGGTGGTGCAGTGGTCAGCCTCACAGAGCCAGTAGGCCTGGTTCCAGTCCTGCATGTATCTGGTTACTGTCTGTGCAAGGTTTGTATATTCTTTACATGTCTGAATGGGTTTTCCTCCTACATCCTCAAGATGTGCTGGCTATATTAATTGGCCCCATGTGAATGTGGATACGTGTGCCATGTGAATGGACTGTTGCCCTGTCCAGGGTTGCTTCATACGTTACATCCACTACCACTTGGGATACACTCCAGGTCTCGGTGACCCTGATTTTAACAAACTGTGCACACTCCCAGCACCAGCAGTAACTGGAACACATATTGTATACAAAGAGTAGTAAAAAAGAAACTGAAAGGAACAGTAAACAAGCTAGTTGATTGTAAAATGTCACTGCTTTTTGAATTTGAGTGACATTTTCAGAACAGGTGACAGCAGGATCAAATCAGATGATTTATGAATTTGATTGACATTTTTAAATGGTGGGTGGGGGAACTGAATGAGACCCAGCTCCAGATTCTTCTCCTCCCTAATGATTTGGTAATTGACTCCAGTCAACTAATTCACTCACTAATTTGTCACCATTTTTTATCACAATGCCTAATGCTTACATACTTTTTGATCATATCGTTTTAAATTCCAGTAAGTGCAAATGTGTCCTGAACATATTAAAAAAAACAGAAAAGAAAAAAACAAAAAACCAACGTAGCACACACATGTGCATAATACATGGGGTGATTAAGGGGCATTGTGAAGAATGAGGATGATCTCTGCCAAAATTAAGATTTGCAATGCAGACCACCCCTTAGAGAAATAGGGTCAGATTAAGCCAGGGTACCTTACCATCTTAATAAGGCAGATTCCTTTATTAAATTACACTTTATTTTCACTTTCAAATTAAACAGTACAGTAATCACACTACTAAAATTTCTTATATTAAAAAAATGTAAAAAAAGATTTTTAAATGACACGATTTTATTCAAAAATGCACTAAGAAGTAAACAATATATGTTGTTGGACATATGTGACTAAAAAAAAATTCGTGGGGCACCCATAAAAAAAAAAATCAAGTAAAATGCATAGATTCATAAAAGTGAAATTTCTAACTAAGAAAATGACACCTCGTATAAACGTTGATTAAAGTATGTAGAATAATGGTTACAAATGGGGAAATTTTCAAATTGCAAGAGTTATTTTCTTTTATCATTTAAGGAATGCCAGAATGCCACAACGCCACACAGTCCTCGGCATGTTACAGAAAGCTTGACTTGGGTGAGAAGATGATTTGACAGAAATGACATTAGCGACAGAGTGGACTGGAATCTGCGATCTTAAAGTGAAACGTAACATTCATTCCTGCTCATTTCTCATTTCAGAAAATCCTAAGCACAGTGAAACTTTACGCGTGTGAAATACTGGAAATATGAGTTTGTCTACTGGAGAATCGAAACTTAAATCTTTCTTAGAACAGCCCAACACTTTATCCACCGAACCAATATCGCTAAATCACTGAAAAAGGTATTTCGCCAAATATGTATATAAATGATAATAAATTGGTAAAATTAAAAAAAAAAGTTGGTGTATATTGATCTCGAACCTTTGATCATTTGATTGCATTCTGTTTAACTGTCATATAGAAGTAATTTGCCAAAACTTCAATATCTATTAATCAAAATGATTTTCTTTTTAAATTAATTTGTTGGTCTTGAACCTTCGACCGTTTGATCGAAAGTCCAACTAATTTTTCCTGTATATGTGTATTGGCCAAACGCACAACATACGAGGACTGTCTATTAAATAGCGAGACTGACACAATAACCCACTTTTATTTATATAACAATACTAATGCTTGCCCCCTTCAATATACACCCCTTTCGCAATTTGTCAGTGTTTATAGTTTCAGCTATCATTCGGACACCGAGTCGGCGATCTTTTCGAATCATCTGGCTAATTGTTTCTAAAATTTCTTCGGATCTTGAAGTGGAAGGTCGCCCAGTGCGCTCATCGTCTTCCACGTTCTCAAGTCCTTTGCTGAACCTTTTGTGCCCCTCAAAGACGCACACGACATTTGCATTCTTCCCCGTAAATCTCAGTAAACATTCGAAAAGATTCCATTGGTATTTGGTTCAGTTTTACTAAATATTTCAAATTGACACATTGCTCAACTTGTAAACTTAGCATGATTCCGGCATACCAGGGGAAACACAACTGAATTAAACGGTGACTGACAATCAACTAAACGGCAGAGAGTGTTTCCGTTTATCGTGCATATTTGGACAGGTTTAAACCGGCATGGCAAGTGCACGTAATCAGTTCTCGCTGCTTTGTTCAAGAGATAGAAACAGAGTCTCGTTATTTAGTAGACAGACCTCGTATATGTACAATCGCTAAAAGTTTAACATAAGGAAATGAGATATCCCGGGTCAAAACCGATTAAATATTGCATTGTCATCGGAGATCACCATGCATGCAAAGTTTGAAGGAAATCAGTTCGGTAAAAGTGGGTAAAAAATGTATCTCAGAATTTGACCCATACAAGCAGAGAAGGCAAGTTGAATAAAATCGTGTAATAATAATAATAATAATAATAATAATAATAATAATAATAATAATAATAATAATAAT
>JANRMT010062791.1:119373879-119429129 GCA_026402145.1 Polypterus bichir lapradei
TATATATATATATATATATATCTATATATATATATCTATATATATCTATACTACTGTCTCCTGCAGATTTAGGTTCATCATCATTATTCTTGGATTTCTAGGTTCCCATCTTATCATCTTTTCCATCTCACTGTTAATAATTATCCCCATTCCTGCCACAGCTCTGCTTCCTATTTCAGATATTCTTAGTATTTGGGTCTTGTACTTTTCTAATTCTTCTATGTCTCTCTTTCGTAATCATTTAATGTCATATATTCCATATTCCAATTCTTAACCTTTTCTTTGCCAGTGTTTGTAACCAATTTGACCATCAAATTTCAAGGCTCATTTTATGTCTCTGAATCATTCTTACCATTAGTCCAACGACAAGAGCCCCATTACCCTGGGACAACTGGTCCTTTGTCCATGGCTGCTTATTATAAATATCCACAGCAATCCCGTTCCTATGGCTACCCCTCATCCGCCATTTATAGGACATGCACTTTAGGAGTGTTGTCTCCAGAGGGCTTTATATTTATCTGACAATTTCTCAGATATACTGAAGTCTGAGGCCAATACAACCATATTGAACTTCACTTATGCAATTGTTTGTCCTAAGAAATTCTCAGAATGGTTTATCCAGGATATAGAAAAGCAAATTAATTAATTTAGTGACCAATTTAATGTTTAATTTTATAGTGGTTATTTCATTCAATTACTACTATAATGTTAATTCAAAACATGGCTATAAAGATTATTATTTAACCTAAGAGGCACATTAATACCACTCCAGTTCTTACATTGCTAGACTGTTAGGTTTAGAGCTGATTTTAGAATCCCCACTTTTAATGTCTAAATTTGGCCCACTGTAACTAATAGGATATCTTGATGGCCATACTTCAGACCATACACTGTGATTTTCACTCTTAAAATTCAGAGAGTAAATATAGCTGCTGATTCTGTTAGTTTTACAGTAGCTGCTGTTCATATTGCTTTGTAGTAATTGTTATAGGCTTTAGCAGAGCAAATGATGAGGCAGGTCACATTTGAATAATTGGGGTGCTAACCAAACAAAACTCTGTTTAATTTCAACAAACTTCAGGTCCAAAATGAGACGGCACCTTCCGGGAGCTCCTCCCTTTTATATCAAGTGGACTGGAAGGGGCGGGGCTTCCTTGGCTTCATTGACCTGAAGGGGCGGTTTCTCAAGTCTGTGAGGGAAAAATGTGACAAGACTGTTAGTGACAACGCCCCCTCTTGTCCCAGGTTGGTACCACATGCCTTAGGTGAGTCCTGGAGGTCATCTTCTGACATACATACGTGACAAAGCTCTTGCTAAACTTTCTCTTGCACTTCTCAGGTTCCTTTACTTTTGTCAAAGTAAAACAACCCATTTTAATTTCGAAGACTCACTATACTGAACTGCCCTTAAATCATTGCATAAAATAGGAAAATTAACTGAATAAAGAACTCAGAATGTGAACTTTGTGAGCTAACACTGATTAACCTGCCAGCAATAAGGACACCTGAGTAAACAGCCAATGATTACTAAACCTGGACCTTTTGATATTTAAACTCTCCTTAAACTTTTAAAAGCTGAACTCTTTAATCTCATTCTAAACACACTCTGTGCATATTTTTAATGACTGTTATAGATTGATTTTAAATTCTTTGTCTTTACTGACTTGAAGTTGTATCTTTTAGATCACACTTTTAGAATCATAAACAAATTGTTACAAATACATTTTGTAACAGACAAAGACCTGAGGTAATTAGGATCTGAATGGGCAATCGGCCTGAGAAAGACAAATCGTTATTGATTATTCCTTTAATCACTGTTAATTTGAGGCAAAGTTAGGCCTTTAAGTTTGAGGTGCAAGCTGGGCAAATCAGGAAGGAAAGCAGAACAGAGCAGGAGAGCTGAGAAGGAGAAGAGCCCACAGAAATTTATCAAAGTTCTCTGCATGCTGAACACCAATCTGAAGTAACTCTGCACCTTTTAAAAGACTCATCATCCATCACCTTTACTTTCTGCATAAGTATTTTCAATAAGACTCTTTTTCAAATACATTTCTTAACATTTAAAGTTTCTTTTCAAATATATTTCCAACTTTATCTACCATCGGTTTTATGGTGTTTTTATAAATCTGGCTTTATAATAATATTAATTTTATACTTTTTGAATGGGACAAAGAAAGTATATTGTTAAGAGTACCTGATGTGGGTGACTTTCGCATTCCCGCTGGGGTTAGCAGCTGAGAAGTGACGTCTTCAATACAGAGCAGCGCGGTGAGTGGGCACCTTCAGATCTGAAGACAACGTTTTGGTCTGCTTGTGCAGAACTTGTAAGTTTCTTTACCTGAGGCAGCTGTCCATGTGCAAGTAAGAATGTACACATAAGGCACTATAAAGCAGATATCTAACACTCATATGAACAATACAATTAACAGTAAAACGAACACAGGAATCTTTATAATAAAATATTGAGAATAGAGTGATAAGTGTACCTGGTATGGATGATTGCTGTACTCCCACAGGGCTTAACAGCTGAGAAAAAGATGTTTTCTAACATTAGCAGTGTGGTGAGTGGGCACCTGCTTTGCTGACTGGCACAGGTGTAGCTTAGCCATTTGTCTGTGTGAAAGAAAAAAAAAACTATGTGAAAGCTACGAAGGGTTAAGAGCTGTTTTGCTCTAATGGCAGGTTATTCATACAGGCGTCTGTCATAAGAGAGGATGCAGTAAGCTGGCCGAGGACAATTTCCATTTTCTTTAGGAACGCGCCTATTTGACACAGGAAAGATGACCTTTCCTTCTTTAGAGTCTATTTGACAAGTAAAAAATTAATAAGAACAGATGGCCCATTAGCATAATAAAATAAAATGCTTAAGTAAACAATATTATGCTTTTTGATTAAGTAAGGGGAAGGGGAGGGAGAAAATATAAAAAAGCCAATTGAAAAAGGAAACGTTGCTCTTCTGCCTTAAAATGTAGAATCCATGTACTCATCTGTGGCTGAATTGGTTGAACTATTCCTGTCTTCCTCGGGGGGTTTCTTCCACATGTGCTTTTGCTGAGCCAGTAAGTCTCTTTGCTTAAAGCAGCTCTCCACGTGCAGATAAGACTGTACACAAGGGGAACTATAAAGCAGGTATATTAAGGCAACATTCCACATTAATACAGAGCACAAGGTACTCAAATGTATCACCTACAGAAAAGCAGCCACACTGTTACTGGAGATGACATGGCCTCAGACTGGTACGTACAAATCTTAATATCTGCGCCAGATCATCAAGATAGTGGTCACTGTGTACCCAAGTGTCCAGAATGAATGGGCTGAGATCAGACTACACAACTATAGAAGTGACCATTGGCCACAGGTATTGTGGTACTCAGTACATCTTTGAGGGCATCCTTGTGTGTGAACATGGTAGTTTTTAATGGACGATCTACCACTAATACTGAAATCCAACAAACACACTCTACTCGAATTCTGGGTAGTGCACAATATCTCTATTTCAAGTAAAAGCCCAAACAATAGAACTATGACAAGGCATTATTTTTCAGTTTATTGATAAAGTTTGTGAAGGTGCCCACAATTCACCCTTCACTTACTATTGGGGGCACCAACTTATCTCCCCTTCTTAATTTTTGTGTACAAATTGTGCCAGGAAATATTATCGATTTATGACTGGTTTTGAAATGCTTTTGTATGATTTCTGGTCTTTTAGCTGGTTGAATAAGAAAACCTTTATCGAGTGTGAAGACATGGGGGTACACAGCTCCCCAAACACCCGACACAACAGTCACAGGCACAAGTCTCTGCAACACAAACGTTTATTTTTTATGTGAGGAAATACTTTCCCTCGCTTCCCACTGCAGCAGCCCAGTACAAACAGTTCACAAGGGTAAGGCACCAACATACCGTCCCTTCTCCTTGTCTTTCTCTTGCTCTTCTCTCTCCGCCTCCACTCCTCCTGGCAGCAAGTCTCCTCCTCCTCCTGACTCTGGCTTGCCAGATAGTGGGCTCCTTTTTAAGCCGCATCTGGGAGCATTCCAGGTGGCTTGTTAAGGAGGTCTGGATTTACTCCCAGGTGTGTTGAAGGCCGAGAGTAGGGCTGTACAGCTCCCGCAGCACACCTGGTGGCAACCATGGAACCCAACAGGGCTGTGCCAACAAGTAGCAACTCCCATACAGCTCTGTGGGAATCTGAGGTGCCATTGCAACCCAGGAGGGGCTGCCAAGTAGCAGTTTGGGGGAGATAGCGCCTTTCAAAAGTCATCTCCCCCTGTCCTTCCATTATGGAGGTGTCCCGGCCAGGTAATGGTGCTAGCTGCCATCAGTTACACAAGTTTATAAGTTTCTCAGTGCCCGTGTGGTTTCACAGAGATTGTTTGCATTTGCAGAGCATACTTTTACAAGTTTAGTTTTTCTAATAAATGTTGGTGGAGAAACTTTTAAAATCTAAAAGTTTATCTGTCACAGGTTATTACTTTTAATTCAAGTAGCACAAACAACGAGAAGTATGTATGCTAAACCATTCACTAGCTGTGCGGTTACAATCCATGTTACATACAATCTGGGAAACCAAAGTACTGTATCAGTAGCTTACGTAAGTTTTGTCATATTTCCCTCATGTGAAAGGCTGGAGGCGCAGCTTTGTCCCAGTTCCTTCAGAGCCCACAAAGATAAGAGATGGTGAGCACTGAGTAGATTTTGTTTTTCTTTGTCTAGATGAACAACTGCATACCGCAGCTAGAATTTGAGGTTTCTCATGGTGATCCTCTCTTGCTAGTAGCAAATACATCATCTGAGAGGTAGTGATTTGTCAACTCTTTACTTCAGTGTGTCAAACGTGTTGCTTTTTTGTAGGTCTGTCCTTCTTGTCTACCTAGCTGACTTTTAGCAAGAGAGAGCTGTGTGGAGCACCCAAACCCAACTCTGTTATTGTTCCACCACTAAGGTCCAGGACTACATTACCCCTTGAAACATAAGAGTCCCTGTGACATCCAAGGCAACAGAGTTACTTCTCTGAGACAGAACTTGGACCCACGTCTTCACTGTTCCTGGCAGAGTGAAGAGCTAGTGCTGACAGTGAGTAATAAAGGAGGGAATGGACATTTTGCCATTAGTTTCTTTGGTGCAAATAAGCTCAACTATTTGATTGATAACTGATTCAAAGCTTTGTTCCTTTAAGGTTGCCAGAGGTTGAGTTACATTCATTTTTGTCATTGATCAAGGCAAGACAGAGAGATTTCAGAGTCTGAATATGCCAACACAAGTGTCATTTGACCATAATTAATAATGCCTCATCAGCTTGAGATGTAGATGTCTGCAAGTCAGTGAAGTCACTGGAACAAATGCAGAAAAAGATCTGCTCTCACCATGATGATGTGCAATCTAACTCTACGACTGGCAGAACGTGTGAAGCTGACCCAGTGCTAAACGTCAAATTAACTGCTCTTTTTTCTCTTGTTTGAGTGGTTTGTCCTTCCATCACTGGTTATGGTGTGTGTGTGTTTGACTGTGGAAAGTGTAGGACCTTCGTCTGTGAAATTAAAGAACCATTTGTCAGTGTGTGCCTCTTGGAAAATACATATTCAATACCATTTAGATATTCATATTTAGGATCCTGCAGTGGGCTGGTGCCCTACCCGGGGTTTGTGTCCTGCCTTGCGCCCTGTGTTGGCTGGGATTGGCTCCAGCAGACCCCTGTGACCCTGTATTTAGGATATAGCGGGTTGGATAATGGATGGATGGATATTTAGGATCATAAAGACATTCCAAATATAAAGATAACTCATGGTCTATCAATTGTCTTGTGTTTGCTAACATGCAAGTGTTAAAGGAACGGGACACCAACGAAAGTCAAAGTAAGCTCTGCTACTTCACTGGGCAGAGCCACATACATTTTTGACCCCACAGCTATCAGACAGGTTAGCTAACCTGCAGTCATGTGAAAACGTAAGTAAACCCGATGGAAATGATTGACATTTTCAATGTGTTTATACAGCCAAACAGTAGATCTTCATGAAAACAGTGCCTACAGATAAAGGTGCTAAACATGAATAAAAAAACACAGAGAAAATCTGGCTTTTTATTCATTTATTCAACAAAATTATCAATAGATGTAATGGTCTACTGGGGAAAGAGTAAGTACACGCTTGGCCTTGAAAGCTGGTATTGCCCCCTTTAGAAGAAATTACTTTTTGTAGAGGTTTTGCTCTCCAGTCTCTAACATCGATTCTCTGAAATTTGTTATCGCTCCACCATACAAATTCCTTTGCTTGCAAGATGTTTGAGAGATTTCTTGTATGTACTGCCTGCTTCAAATCCCCTCCACAACATTTCAACCAGGGTTGACTAGGCCAGTCCATAACCCTTCATCTCTCGTTTTTGTTGGGTTTCCTAGTGTGCTTTGGATCACTAAAGTATTGAACGGTGAATTTCCGTTTTAACGTCATCTTCCGGACAGATAGCCCCACATTCTCCTCAAGCACACTTTGATACTTGACTTGATGACTGCAAGCTTCCAACACCCAGAAGCAGCAAAGCAACCGCAAACCATAAAATTTACACCACTGTGCTTTACATTTGGTATGAGGCTGTAGGCAAAGATTTTTAGTGTGCCATTTTAATTTGTAAGAGTTATTCATACACATAATTTTATTTACAATATGAGTATAAATGACAAAGTGAATAGGATGGGGAGACAAGATGAGGCACGTGTTACATAGTACCAAAGTGCTGATGTGCCATGTTTGGTCATGATCAATATTATGGCCAGGGTCATCAGGGTCGACAGCTATTTTAAGGTTACCCAAGCAAGCAACCTACGCAGTAGTCACGCCTGTCAGCAAACCAATTGTACCCATGTTTGGAGGTTGCATGCTCAAAGAGAAGGTATAAAAATTGAACAACTGCATGGAACTCCAGAGCTTACCTATGGACGGATGGAAGACATCGTTCCTGCCTGTGCCCGGGACAATGCTTTCCAACACTCTGTCAAAACAGGACCAGCACCAATAGCAGGAAAACCCCAAGTACACCGTGCTTTGGTCAAGTATAACTCTTCTTTGACTATTATATCATTGTGAGTGTTAAACCAATACCAAACAGAAGTATAATCTTCCATTAGTGTTACTGATTCTTTCGATCACTGCCGTACAACTAGGGAATGATGTGTATATACAATATATGGGTTTAGTAAAGGCTGTAGTCTCTAATGAACTTCTTCCCAGGGACATTGTGCCCCCTGCTGGTTACAGAGGGTCTTCTCCGGAAATGCTGCCTTCAGCTTGTGCCAAACATGTCTACTGTTACTGTGGCCAAACAATTCTTATCTTTGATTCATCAGTGCGGAGCACATTGTTCCAGATGGCCTGGCCTTTATCTGTATGTTCAAAGGCAAACTGTAGACTTGCTCTAATGTTCTTTTTGGATACCAAAGACTTTTTCCTCTGAAGTATGTCTAATTTGTGCAATCTCTTTCTGATTGTAGATGCATACACTTTGACACCAACTCTTGCAAAGAGTTATCTGCAAATCCAGTGATGAACATTTGGGGTTCTTGGATGCTTCTTTTTGCATCAAATGATCAGCTGGGATGGACACTTCTGGACAAATTAACAGTCATTTTAAATCTGTGTATCTTGTACAGTAGAAGATTTTCCCTCCAGTGAAATGATTAATTTTGAATAATTTGGTGATCTTTTTAAATCCCTTCCCAGACTCCTAGATATCTACGACCTTCTTTCTGAGGGCATCTGAAACCTCTTGGCATGATGACATCACACATATCAACAGCAAAGAGATCTTAGATATCTGTGGTTTACATAAGACAGACTCCACCTGCATACACCCTAAGGAGCTTCTAATCATTGACACCTAATTTGGAATTGTAATTTTATGGATTAGAAGTTGAAATAAATGTAAGGGTGTCAATTTATATTATGACAATGAATGTACCATGTCAGTTCTACATACGTCCTAACCTCCCATCTCTTCTTTGTCCACCAAGCCTTTACCCAGAGTATTTCTGACTCAAAATAAAACAAGGCTACAGGGTCACCAGAGTAGTCCACTGGAAGCTCATGGTGCCCCTTGAGTTCCAAATAGCTTTCTAAGAGACAAGTATCTCTGGCAGCTTCTGCTACCTTAAAAAGTGTAAAATTGTCACATTCTTCTAGTCAGGGTCCGTGTGCCATCACTAAATGAGCTTGAAGGTATAGACTGCTCTGTTGTCAGTCCTACCAGACCTCACTCTTAAAAGTCCAGCATGGTCTCAGTTATTCTGACCTGGGTTAATATAATGGTGCTGGAAAGAGGCAGCAGGCTGCATGTTGGTTAGCACCTACAAATAAGACTTTCACTACACTCTGTACACGCAACTTAATATGATCCTATATTGCTTTCTGTTGCCAAGGCAGGCATTCATGTGTCGTCTGTCAGAGGTACCCTACAAAACGGGATCTCTAGTTGGTTAACCAACAGGAGACAAAAAGTACAGATAAGAGGAGAATGCTCTGCATGGAGCGAGGTCATCAGTGGAGTCCTCAGGGGTCTGTCCTTGTACGATTACTTTTTCTGATTTATATTAATGACATTAATTCTGGTATAATTAGCAAACTTGTGTCACTTTCTTATATGTCAGCACTGATCACCACTAATTGTCAGTATTTGGATACAATTTAAGTAGTAAAATCTACAGAAATGCAATAAAATGAAATGAAAGTGTTTAAAACTGAGACAAAGTACATATATTGCCGCATTTCTTCTAAATGCAAATATCATACTCAAGCACTTTTCTGAATGCTGAATAAGAAAAGAAAAAGGACAGCTAAACAAAAAGACTGATGAGATGTAAGAGAATCACCGATAAGTGAAACTAGTTGGAATGAAAGCCTGTAGCCATAGTGGTACACCAGGGCTGAACTTGGGAACCCCTGCTTTAATGGATTCCCATATTCAGCAAGTCTAACAATGACATTGCTAGAAATTAATCTTTTCTAAACTAACTTTATTGTTCAGTGTGATCTTTTTTCTTAGATGTGTCTTGCGGAGATACTTCTCCCATTTTAGGCCATTCTCTTAGATTCAAAGACTCTTTCCCAAAGGTTTCTTCCAAAGGAGTGTTTCTGGTGAACAGACACCACTGTGAATGATCCAGTATTCAGTAATGACATTGGCCACGGTGATATGCCCGCTGGCAAATATATAATCTCTGAGAAAATCAGCAGTGTCACTGCAGTGCTGTGATATCAAAAATAAGACAAGCATGCATTAGTAATTGAGAGAAATTCACAGAATACTGCGGGTAAGCTCCTTTAAATTCAGAAATACTGTATGTAAAGAAGATTTTCTGACTCCGATTTTGAATTTGTTTGTTATAATTCACCACAGACCCACCAGAATAATTTTCCAAGAATTCTGCCAACTCAGTTATAATGTTAATGGACTTATACTGGAATTACTTTTTTTTCTTAATCAAATTTAAATGAACCTATTCCTTGCATTCAGAAGGTTGTAGTTGGCCAATCTGTGCTATTCAAATTCAGTCTGGACATGAATATCCTTGTTATGACTTATCATTGTTATACTTACATCAATATGAGATATCACATCTTATAAGACTCGAATGCCAGTTTGATAAAAAAAAAAAAAAAGTGCTCATGGGTGCTTGGCTCTTCACTGAATGTTATTTTCCAGAAATCTGAACTCATGTTCCTGCTGAACCTCAATCAATGAAATTATGTTAAATAAAGAATAGTCGTGATCACCATTAAAAATGAATAAAAAGATGGTTGTCCTTTATTAAAATAAACCCAAGTGAGCCTGCCATGTGAACATCCCAGTTCTTTATGACAAGACTTTAGAATATAACAAAGCAATGATCTTAAGCCAAGTTCATTTGCATAACATAGTAAAGAAGCATATCAGTTTGCACCAATCAGAATAAAGATAAACGGTATAATCGTTAACATGCCTGTTTAAGGTCTCTAAATAAACAGATTAAAAGTCTTTGTGAAAAATGCATATATAAATATAAACATATTATATAAACTTACTTTATTACATATAAACGTATTATTCAATATAAAATTCATATACAGGGCAAAATAAGTATTAACTTTCATTAGCCTCTTTGTAATTATGCTTAGTACAGATGGTACAGAATATTTTAGTTTTAATATTTTTTCATTAATAAAATACACCTACCAGATACTTTATAAAAATATTTTGAAAATTTGTAACTGTATTACATTTATTCTCTCATGCTCAACACACCCAATAGTTAAACAGTTGTGTCTTATAAGACTGGAATGCGGAGTTCAAACTAAAAAAAAGCAAAAAAGTGCTCACTGAGGTTTGGCTCTTCACTGCATTTCATTTTTTAGGAATCTGAACTTGTTCTCCTGCTGAGCCTCTTTGTAGAGAGCAATGACCGGAAGGACTTCTTCATCTAGAAACAGGGGGAACCGAGTATGAAAATTTTTAAACCAGGTATCGTCATACTTATATTGTTTGATCTCATCACTATCTCTGTCACAGAAGACTACATCTGTCTTTTTGATACCCCCAAACATCCACATGTAGTACTGCCACTTGAACCTGAATTCCTCACGTGGTTGTTTTCTTTTATTTGTAAGGCACTCCGATAGAGTATTTTCCAGCTGAATCAACCTTTTCTCTCTATTGATAATACTGGTATAAAGGATGCAATTGTGAACAGCCAAACATCTGCATGTCTTATGTTCCCGCGTATCTATAAATTCAATGCTGGATTGGATCTCATCTTTTATTTCTTTTTTCTCTGTCTTTCTTACTTTAGCTACCTTCTCAACTTCCCATTCCAGCCACTTTGTAAACTGTATTTCTTTTCTTTCATTCTCTTCTGCTTTGTTTTTATATTTTCTGGGCCTTTTGATTCTTGCAGGGCTCTCTATTATTTTCTCTTCCTGTTCTATAAATGTATGCTGATTGTGGCCCTGTACAGAGTAAACATTATTTTGACCTTTAATGGATGATTGCTTGTCATTAACCTCTTCTTTTTCTACATAGATTTCTCCTTCTTTTTGAAATAAATCTGAAACAGTTGAAGGCCTGGAGAAACTTGCTTCTCCATCTTTTAAACATAGAGCTTTGCGCAGGGAAGCAATAATTCTATATTCAGGAACATCTGGCTTTCCCTTTGACTGATCTTGATTTATTGGTGTAATATTGCCAGTATCATTCTCTGCACAATGGCTGTCATTTAATATACTGCAATTATTAGAGCTCGAACAGAACCCACTATCTTCAGGTTCACAAGTTTCTAAAGTAACATCTCGGCTGATCAAACTTGTGTTGCTATTCAGGCTCTTGTTGAATTCTGTTTTCTGCTCTGTAAATGCACATACATCCTCTTTTTTATCATATTTGTGCTGTATAGTTTCTAACTCCCTATCAGACATAAATCCTTTTGTCTGTTGTATTCTGCTTGTGTGCTGTTCATGGTTGGGAGAAACAGTTGCGTCTTGTTTATGAAGACTAAGTGTTGTTTTGGACTTGTTAACCTTTTCAAACAGTTGTTCTTCCAACAGTGACCAGTGGAACTTTTGTGATGCATACAGCTTTCCACTGATTTCTTTGGCCTTTTTCCAGTTCAATAACCAATTTTCCTTTAATTTCATGGATTTCAGTAGTTGTTTTTTTACTTCTACTTCAGGTGTTCCCAACCTTTTCTTTAGCTTCTCAATCAGAGATCGTCTGTTCTTGCTTGCAAATTCCTCCATCTGGGACAGACTGTATTCAGCTATAGTACAAGAGAAGATCATGTTAGCTCTCAGTGAAATATGAAATTGTGTTCTTTATGTGCACAATTGCACTTATTCCACAGAAATAAATCAACTCATTGAGATTATAAGATTCTGAATGAGTTACATCACATTACTACAAGAATCAAAAGTTGGGCATTACTGTGTAGGTAACCAGCTGGGGCACTGTTTATTGAGTAGCAGCTAGGAAATGTGTATACTATATATAGTATAAAATTATAAGACTGGCTCATTTATTTCAGCAAGATGAAATATCACCTTTAAATGTAAGATGCTGGTTGCTTTTACTTGACTTTGTTTTACTTAACATCACACAAGTTAGTAAAGTGAAATATGAAATGAAAACCCAACCTAGCTATCTAGTGACAGCTAAACATGTGTGGCAGGTCCCTAGACAGCACTTACAAGCATGTGGTATGTGCAGGTAATTGCAGAACAATTGACCAATTCCCTAATCTTTACATTTAAGATGTTTGAAACACTTTTCCCCCAGGCGCTAGTAAAGTAGACTGGACAAGAAAGATGCAAAGGCTGAGAAATGCAGCCAGCAAGTAAAACCAGTGTTACTGTTTGTTTGATTTATTCATTCTCTTATTCATTTCTAAACCAGTGAAAGATCACCAGGAGTCTGAATCTAGCTAGCAGTATGAAATATGAGGCAGGAATTAAGCCTGGACAGAGCTCCAGGCCATCACAAGGACCACCTCACTTGCATACCTACACCTACTCATAACCTGTTTTTTTGGTATGTGTGCAGAAGACAGATTATAAAAAAGACTCAAAAACATGCAAACCTCTAACAAACAGTGACTAGGTTGGGATTTGAACCTGGGACTCTGGAGCTGAATGGCAGCAACACTAACCACTCACATCTGTTTTGCTGGTGTGTTTGATGCAAAATGTAGCCAGCTTAAATTGTTACTTACTTAGAAAGGGTCCATCCACCTGATTTGTATCTGAAGGATCAGTAATGGAAGTACTTAACTTTACATGCTTGCTTCCTGTGAATGAACAAAAAGAAAATCTAAAATAACTAAAGTATTGCCTCATCACTAACTTGCAATGAGCATGCACCTACCATGATGTGTGCAAACTGAAACAATCAGCTGTAAAAATGTCTTTGAGAAACCTATCAAAATGTTAAAACAACATACCTTGATCAGGTTCATCCTGTGTTTCAGCTTTTCTTTTGAGGCCTGTGAAGAAATAATTATTGATTATTTTTAACATATGGCTCCATGACAAAAATGAGCAAATGAATCTTACTAGCAACTCCTTCTTTAATTTTGTCTTTTGTCTAAAGTTGTGTTTTTTTGACTTTTTAAAGACACAGTCACTTTAATTGTTTAAGCAGATAAGGCAACCATCACACAAGGCACCTTTTTTAAGAGGTTTTCAGATGTAGCCATCATGATTTTGATACAGAAAGATTTATTATCAGAACAAGAAAATACAGACACATAACTCCGGTTCTTAAGTCGTTACACTGGCTTCCAGTTGATTTTAAGGTAGATTTCAAAATCCTCTTTTTAACATATAAAGCCTTAAATGGCCAATGCCCTGCATACTTAGCCAAACTTATTATTTCACTCAAACCAGAAAGCACATTAAGATCTCAAGATTCCAGTCTGTTTATAATTCTAATGATTAATAAAATAAAAGTGGGAGGTAAATTTTTTAATGGTCTGCTTGCTACTATAAGAAGTGCCCTTTCAGTCTCAGCTTTTAAGTCCAGGCTGAAGACTCACTACTTTAGTTTAGCATACCCTGAAAAGAGATGCTAATTAACTGTGCCTGTTGCATCTCTGTTGTATTACTTATATTTTAATCCCCAATGACTAACAATATTTATAACCTGTTACTAACCCTCCCCTATAATGGTTCTCTTCTCTGTACTCTCATGTGGAACTTGGTGCCACTGTTCTACTGTCAAGATGTTTCCCTGCCTATGGAAAAGTCATTTCAAATAAAAGAGCACTGGAATCATCGGGTAGAAGGGTCCTTTCATCAGATTGGCCGGCCCTGCACTGACTCAGCTGGTTGGCCGAGGTCTCCAGGACTCTGTGTCTAGCTTGTTTGACTCCTGTTCTACAATCTAGACGTGGTTCTACAATCAATTGATTCACAAATATCATTGTTTTTCATTTATGTTAATTAGTTTTTACTTTGTTTTTTAATGTATTCGAACAAATCTGTATCCTAATATGTGATAGTTTTGTATTTAGTGAGTGTTACGATCTATTCCTGAATTTTGCCTTGAGAGTTGTGTACTTGAAGAGGAGTGTTGTGCAACAGCAAAGTAGTTTGTACTGCTGTATTGTATTTCTGAGGTGGCAATGATAGATTGGCCATTTAGCTCTGTGAAGAGGAATGCAGTACTTGTATTCTTTCTTATGTATTGTACAGTAATCCCTCCTCGATTGCGGGGGTTGCGTTCCAGAACCCCCTGCGATAGATGAAAATCTGCAAAATACAAACCATATGTTTGTATGGTTATTTTTATATATTTTAAGCCCTTATAAACTCTCCCACACTGTTAACATTATTAGAGCCCTCTAGACATGAAATAACACCCTTTAGTCAAAAGTTTAAACTGTGCTCTATGACAAGACAGAGATGTCAGTTCTTTCTCACAATTAAAAGAATGCAAACATATCTTCCTCTTCAAAGAATGCGTGTCAGGAGCAGAGAATGTCAGAGAGAGAGCAAGAGAAAAGCAAACAATCAAAAAATCAATACATGCTTTTGGGCTTTTAATTATGCCGAAGCACCGTGATAAAGCAGCATTTTGTAGAGAAGCATCCGTATCCTCTTGGCAAACAGCCCCTCTGCTCACACCCCCTCCGTCAGGCTCAGACAGAGTGAGAGAGACAGAGAAAAGCAAACAATCAAGCACCACGCGGGAAGCATATCTTATATCATTGAGGAGTTTTATTTAATACGTAATACATGCTCTGATTGGGTAGCTTCTAAGCTATCCGCCAATAGCGTCCCTTGTATGAAATCAACTGGGCAAACAAACTGAGGAAGCATGTACCATAAATTAAAAGACACATTGTCTGCAGAAATCTGTGAACCAGCGAAAAATCCGTGATATATACGTTATATTTTTATATCATTACATTACATTTAAAATCCGCGATGGAGTGAAGCCACGAAAGTCGAAGCACGATATAGCGAGGGATCACTGTATTTACCTAATTTTTTGACCCCCCACTGCCTGCCTAATCCACCTGGAATGGGGTCTCTCTCTAAATTGCCTTTCCCAAGATTTCTTCCATTTTTTTTCCCTAGAAGGGTTTTTTGAGGGTGGCCAGTAGTTCTTGGCTTCTTAGGGAGTCAAGGCTGAAAGGCTGTCAGCCAAATAACAAGTCCTGATAAAATTTTAACTGGATTAGTACTGGACTACACTGTGTTTATGGCAATAATCCCCCCAGAATCTCTCAGAGTTTTCAGGATACTTTGTAAACAAATCACTTTTGGGTAAAGAAGATTCTATGGATTTCAAGGAAAGTTTCACAGTTGACATGAGACAATAAACCTAATCTAAACTAAACGAAACAATGACCCCTAGATACAGATCTCCATGGGTAGAATATGTCATGGCATATTATAAGATACAGAGAACAGTTTCTAAAAGAAGGGGCTATACTGGCCATCTCTGTGACTAAGAAATAGGGGGCAGGAACAGCTGTATTGCTATGGTTGGTCCACTTCTTCTGAGGGAGACACAGCTAAGGAAAATTTTGTAAATGTAATCTATTTACTTCTAGAGTACGAAAAATGATAAAATATGGTTTGTAAGAAATTTGCACCACAGTTTTGACGTTGTCGTTAATGTCTTACAACCTGTTACATTTCCTATTATGGTGTCTTCTGCAACTTATCTGTTTACAAAAACAAAGTTCACTGAAACAATTCTAGGAAAACTATGTCAAATACCTTGTTGTAGTTTATTGGCCGAATCATTACAATTGATCTTCCGTAAAACAATAATAGTAACATCAGCAGCGTCTTCACTGTAGAATTCCCGTAAAATCTCTCTGGTATCGACGCGGTCAGCATTCTCCAATGAACAGATCTTTGGGTTTTTCTTATCCTTGTAGTTAATAGAACACAAACAGTCTTTGAACCATTTAAATTTTTCTTCTTTTAGATCATATAGATGCTCCAAAATAAGGTCTTCTTTAGTACTCATATTTGAATTATTTCCTATATAAAAGTAAGAGAAAATGAGGAGCATTCTGGATACCAGACTTGACCTGATATTCTTTAAAAATGAACACATTTGAAAAGCCATTGAATGTTTAGGAATCGTTGACCACAACAGAATGAGCTCTATAGAACTCAAAGTATAACTTGCATATCTAACCCTTCTACATGTAACATATTTACAGGCAATGGTATGTTATGTGCATTTCAAAACTAAATCACTGCCCTGTACTGGTTCAGTTTAGCATTTAAGGACCTGAACTGCAGATATTTCTTATAAGACATTTCATTTATAAATTGCTGTTGTGTTCTTCTCCTCCATCCCAACACCTCTATATTTATGATTCTTCTCCCCACACTGTTAACCTCTCTTCTCATGACAATTGCAGGTTGCTTTCATTTTCTTTAAGATTTCCTTTTTTATCTCTGATTCTCTCATTCCTGATCCTATCATGCTTTGTTACTCCACAAATCCATCTACTGTACTTTTAATAGCGTACAGTTTCCTTTCCTGCACCTTTTTAACTGTACCAGGGGTCTGTCCCAAAAAAATGAGATTAGATAATCGTGATTTCAGAATTAATCCTGGTTTGCTATAACACAGTTTTCTATCAGGGATTAGCAGGTACCAGAACACCAGATTTCAGTCAGATCACACAATCCCAGATAGGTTAATCTGGATTAAAATACATTCACTGCAAAATTTAAAAGCCTGTATGAGTCAAACACTGAACAGCTAATTAACCACAAACTACAAAACTGAGAAACAGAGGGAAGAATCTTCATGCCAGCAGAGCAAGAGATACTGGTGTCAGTGCATAAAGGTTATCGGCACATGCGATAAGACGAGCAACAAAGCAGCAAGGAAAGGGAGATGACGTAAATGAATATCACTGACAGAGTGAATGTGTAAAACAGTTAATCGGTGAGATCCATGTAAACTTTGTGTGGTGAATTGTTTCACTGTACAAAATATGGTGATATTACTTTACTTGAAATGTTATATACCCTCAAGTAAGCATTGCATTCTGTTTTTGCAATTCTCTGGGCATGCCAGAATGTTTGCTTCTTTGTCGAATGTACCTTCAGAATTCGGGACAACAACATTTTCAACATTTTGTTTTAAATACTGCAATTGGATCAGCATTTCTCACAGGACATTTATGGCCTCTGATGTATGATTGGATGCTCTGTCCCTTAATTATTGTATCCTCAAAGTGTTAATCCTTCATGTTAAACTTGCTCTTTTTTTTGGGAGCAGGGTCCATTCTCGAAAGAGACATAAGAAAATCCTGGATCTCAGAAAAGAGTCCGGTTTGCTTTTGCATGATTTCATACCAGAGGATTGGTCGGCTTTAGAATACTGAGGTTCAGTCAGCTCATGGAACCTTACATAGGTTGATCTGGATTAACGTGCATTCATAGCAAACCTTAAAAGCCATTGTGAGTCAAGCACTAACTTGTTGATCCGCTATTAGACTACAATTCCGAAAAACAAACAGCAGCAACCTGTACAATAGCAGAGCAAGAAGTGCTTTTGGTAACATATGAAGATCACAAGCATGTCTTTAAAAGATATGTAATACAGCAGCTAGCACCAAGTAAAGGGAAATGGCATGGAGAATTGCTGACAGAGCGAATGCAACCGTTAGTCACCGAAATCTATATTAACACTGTATTCAATGAGTATACTGTGCATATACTTAATGATATAACCTCATTTAAAACTTTATATGCACTTAAGAATTAAATTTAGTTTGGCAATAGAGTATATGCAATACGAAAAAAGTTTGATACAATTTAAGTGTTATGCATTGACATGTACCAATTATTAACTATCTAACCTCAATGCATGTAAAAAAAATAAGCAGTGTGGCACAAATACGAATAACTTAATTACAATTAAACCTCAAGATCAGGGTTGGGCAGATTCAGCCCTGGAGGGCCGCAGTGGCTGCAGGTTTTTGCTCCAACCCAATTGCTTAATAAGAAGCACTTATTGTTCAAGTGACACTTTTGCTTCACTTTAGTTGTCTCGCCAGTTAAAATTTTGAATGCTTATTGTTTATTTTAGTCTTAAACAGCTGTAGTCTTGGTTTTTAATAGCTCCTTATTAGCAATAAGATGCAAATGACAAAGGAAACCAGCATTTCCCCATTTAGCTTGTTTCCATTTACACCTGTGTGTATTTATCAGGCACTATTGGGTTTAATACTTAGAAAAATGAAGAGAAAAAAGTGAAGCACTGAGAATAACTCGTCTGTTTTAGACTTCAAATCATTTGGATGATATCCTTAGAAAGGAAAAAAAAATCTAGGATATGAGAATGACTTGACATGGCAGAGTTAACGCACTAGCAAGCCATGAAATTAAATAATTGACAAGGATTGGTTTTTAATTAAGCAACTGGGTTGGAACAAAAACCTGCAATCACTGCGGCCCTCCAGGACTGAATCTGCCCACCTGTGCTCTAGATGAACAATGTGTTAAAACTATAAAAACAGATTACAGATTAAATAAAAAACACGCACAGAGTGGCGATAATAAAAATAACTTAAGTTTTTATCTCAAATACCCATAACGCACATACAGTTCAGTTCAGCTATTCCGAAACATTAAATATAACTTTATTAAAATGTTAGAGCATTAACCAACAAGACGTTTTCCATTAACGACCTTATTAGTGATAGGAAAATTGATTTTATTACACTAAGTGAAACCTGGCTTAGCTCTGATGGTGAGGCTGTTTTAATCGAATCTGCGCCTCCAAATTACAGCTTTGTTCATGTGGATCGCCAAGGTAAGGAAGGCGGCGTTTTAGAAAACATTTACTCGAGCTGGTTAAAGTTTAAAGATGTCAGTTTTGGTAAATTCAAGTCCTTTGAGTATCTTCCCATTGTTATTCATGGAGTTTCTCAGTTTCTAGTATTATCCGTGTATAGACCTCGTAAATACAATGCATCTTTCTTTGAGGAATTCTCAGACTTGGTGTCAATTGTAATTACGAACTATGACACATTCCTAATAGTCGGTGACTTTAACTTTCATATCAATAATCAGTGTGACCCGAAATTAAAAGATTCATGAACATCCTGGACTCTTGATTTGAGCCAGCACATTAGTCAGCCTATACACAAAGCAGGTCATACGTTAGACTTAGTAATTACTAAGTCCAGAGGATTTGGAAAACATGTTGCATCACCCCAGTCCCAAAGATATCATGTCCTATTGAGCTGAATGACTTCCGGCCTGTCGCTCTGACCATGGAGCGGCTGCTGCTTCACCACCTGAGGCCACAGGTCCGCCACACCCTCAACCCTCTCCAATTCGTATACCAGGAGAAGGTGGGAGTGGAGGATGCCATCATCTATGTGCTACACCGATCCCTCTCCCACTTGGACGGAGGCAGTGGTGCTGTAAGAATTATGTTTCTGGACTTCTCTAACGCCTTCAACACAATCCAACCTCTGATCCTTAGACAGAGATGGGAGTAGATTCATACCTGGTGGCATGGATCGTGGACTATCTTACAGACAGACCTCAGTATGTGCATCTTGGGAACTGCAGGTCTGACATTGTGGTCAGCAACACAGGAGCACTGCAGGGGACTGTACTTTCTCCGGTCCTGATCAGCCTATATATATCGGGCTTCCAATACAACTCGGAGTCCTGCCACGTGCAAAAGTTTGCGGACGACAATTTTATCGTGGGCTGCCTCAGGAGTGGGCAGGAGGAGGAGTAGAGAAACCTAATCAAGGACTTTGTTAAATGGTCCGACTCAAACCACTTATACCTGAACACCAGCAAAACCAAGGAGCTGGTGGTGGATTTTAGGAGACCCAGGCTCCACCTGGACCCCGTGATTATAAGAGGAGACTGTGTGCAGAGGGTACAGACCTATAAAAACCAGGGAGTGCAGCTGGATGATATATTGGACTGGACTACCAATACTGATACTCTGTGCAAGAGAGGACAGAGCCGACTATACTTCTTTAGAAGATTGGCGTCCTTCAACATCTGCAATAAGATATTGCAGATGTTCTATCAGACGGTTGTGGCGAGCACCCTCTTCTACGTGGTGGTGTGCTGGGGAGGCAGCATAAAGACACCTGGACAAACTGGTGAGGAAGGCAGGCTCTATTGTAGGCATGGAGCTGGACTGTTTGACATCCATGGAAAAGTGACGGTTGCTGAGCAGGCTCCTGTCAATCATGGAGAATCCACTGCATCCACTGAAAAGTATCATCTCCAGACAGAGGAGCAGCTTCAGCGACAGACTGCTGTCATTGTCCTGCTCCACTGACAGACTGAGGAGATCGTTCCTCCCCCACACTATGCGACTCTTCAGTTCCACCCGGGGGATAAACTTTAACATTATTCAAAGTTACTGTCTGTTTTACCTGCATTTTTATCACTCTTCAATTTAATATTGTTTTTTATCAGTATGCTGCTGCTGGAGTAAGTGAATTTCCCCTTGGGATTAATAAAGTATCTAATCTATCTACTAAAGGACTAAAAATTGATAGTGCAGCACAGTGCTTCCCAGACTTGGTCCTGGGGACCCCCTGTGGCTGCAGTTTTTTGTTCCAACCCGAGTCATAACCAGTGACAACACCTGATAACGCTGATCTCATTTAATTAGCTGGTCTTTTTTCTCTTTTATTCTATATTCAGAATAGCACATCAGCAGGATTTTTACATTTATAAGACATTTAGAAATATTTCTGCTTTTTCTATAGATTTAAATGCTTAAATCTCTTTTGTTGATTTCATTATATTTTGCCCATTCTCTGTGCAGTTTTCCCCCTTCGTTGTATACTTAATAATGACAATTAAAAACAAGCAAAGCAGACACCCAGGCAAACAACACTGAACAATCAAAGGTTGCAACTACTTTACCGTCAGACCCACTAATTAGTAAACAATGGATAAAACAATTAGAACACATGGAAAAGTAGAATGAAAATATTGCTAAAAACAAAAAAAATACATTATTCTCATATAACTGCTTGGCACATTTTAATATTATATATATATATATATATATATATATTATATATATATATATAAATTTTTTTTACCAAACTTAGTTTTCTAATTTCTATATTGTTCCCAAAATACAGAACTTGGGAAATAACAGTTCACTTAATTAGCCCAGAAGTCCAATTATAAACAGATGTTGGTTGGAACAAAAACCTGCAGCCACAGGGGATCCCCAGGACCAAGTTTGGGAAGCACTGGTGTAGCAGATCATTGATAATGGTCTATCAGACCATTTTCTCTTACTATTCAATATAGAAATAATGATAAAAAATATTCACGAGAAGCATCTTGTTAAAAAACGCTTCTTTGATTTATCAGCAGCTTCAAAGTTTACAAACATTCTAAACAACCAGTCTATTTGTAGTGCTTACTACAATAGTGAGAATAATGTAAATAGTAAGGTGGAAAATTTTAATACTAAGGTGAGAGCTGCTGCTGACATAGTCGCACCTGAAAAGATAGTTAAAAAAATCTTCTAGCACTATTATACAATGGGAGACTCAAAGAGTGTCTGATCTAAACAGAACATGCCAGAGAGATGAGCGTAAATGGAGAAAAACTAAACTGATTATCCACTATGAGATATTGAAGGTTAAAATAATAGAATACAACAACATAGTCTATTTTGAGAAGTGGTGTTATTTTTCTAGAATTATTACTTACTAAATTATTATTATTAATTACTAAATCCCAGAGTCTTATTCTCTACAATTGGTCATCTGCTAAACCCAGGTCACTAAATGGAATGCCTCCAAAATACTTCCAGTGAAACTTGAGAGGCTTTTGCTGTATTTTGTAATTAAAAAAACTAATGATATTAGAAATAATATAGTACATTTCCCCAGTACTGATCCTCTTAAACCCTGGTACTCCATTATAAACAAATTAAATTCTTTCACCAGGACAGATTTACCTGATTTATATAAAATTAATTTCTCAAATGAGACCCTCCACCTGCATCCTTGACCCAATACCAAAAGTTTTTTCAAAGAAGTATTGGCGTGCTAATTGATAGCATTCTTGACATAGTAAACTCGTTATTAGATACGGGGTCTTCCCAGACTGTCTTAAGACTGCTGTAGTTAAAGTAGTAAATGACTTGCGGGTAAATGCAGACAGAGGCCGTTTATCTGTTCTCATCTTCTTAGATCTGAGTGCCGCATTTGATGCCATTGATCATAATATTCTTAGAAATCGCCTTAGTCAATGGGTGGGCCTCTCTGGCAGTGTCTTAAATTGGTTTGAATCCTATCTGACAGGTATAAAATTCTTTGTTAGTTGTGGTAATTATATTTCAAAGACACATGTTATTCTATATGGTGTTCCACAAGGCTCGATCCTGGGTCTGCTGCTCTTTTTGATTTACATGCTTCCGTTAGGTCGGATTATCTTGGGGCATAACGTGAGCTACCACAGCTATGCTGATGACACACAACTGTATTTATCAATAGCGCCTGATGGGCCCGACACTCTTGATTCACTGATACAATGTCTTACTTGTGTTTCTAAATGGATGAATAGTAATTTTCTCAAACGAAATAAGGAGAAAACAGACATTTTAGAGATTTGCAATAATGGATATAATGAGGTTATTAGAAATAAACTTGATGCATTAGGATTAAAAGTCAAGAGGGAGGTAAAGAATCGAAGGGTAACTATTGACTCTGACCTAAATTTTAAATCACATATTAATCAGATTACTAGGACAGCACTTTTTCACTTAAGAAATATGGCAAAAGTTAGACCATTTATAACATTGCAAGATGCTGAGAAATTAGTCCACGCTTTTGTTTTCAATCAACTAGATTTCTGTAATGCACTCCTCTCAGGACGAACCCAAAAAAGACATCAATCGATTGCAACTAGTGCAGAATACAGCTGCTAGAATCTTAACTAGGAAAAGAAAATCCGAGCACATTCCTCCAGTTTTGATGTCACTACATTGGTTACCTGTGTCATTTAGAATGGACTTTAAAATACTGCTTATGGTTTACAAAGCCTTAAATAATCTCGCTCCATTTTATATTTCGGAATGTCTTACACCTTACACTCCAAATCGTAACCTTAGATCTTCAAATGATTGTCTCCTTAGAATTCCAAGAGCAAAACTTAAAAGAAGTGGTGAGGCGGCCTTCTGCTGTTCTGCACCTAAAATCTGGAATAGCCTGCCAATAGGAATTCGCCAGGCTAATACAGTGGAGCACTTTAAAACAATGCTGAAAACACATTACTTTAACATGGCTTTCTCATAGCTTTTTCTTAGTTTAATCCTGATGCTCTGTATATTCAATTAATTATCATTACTATTCATGGTGGCTCCAAAATCCGTACTAACCCCTACTTTCTCTTCTGTTCTTTTTCAGGTTTTCTGTGGTGGTGATCTGTGCCACCACCACCTAATCAAAGCACCGTACAGTCCCTACATTGATGGATTAAAGGCCAGAAGTCCACATGACCGTCATCATCAAAATTCTTCCATGAGAACCCTGAATATAATGAAGACTGATTGATGTCATTTATGTTAGATAGAATGCCTAGAGGGGGCTGGGAGGTCTTGAGGCCTTTGAACCACTGCAGATTTTATTTTTTTCTCCAGCTGTCTATAGAGTTTTTTTGTTTTTTCTGTCCTAAATTGGCCATCAGTCCTTAATTTTATTCTATGTTAATTAGTGTTCCCTTATTTTAATTCTTACTTTGTAGTTTTTTCTCTTTCTTCATCATGTGAAGCACTTTGAAATACATTATTTGTATGAAAATGTGCTATATAAATAAATGTTGTTGTTGTTGTTACAGTACTGTGAGACATGTTTGATGTTGTTTGGTTTGCATTGAACAATGTTAGACTGGCATGCATATAATGTTTATACCTGAAGCGTATCCACAACAGAATTAAGTACACCTGGGAGCAAATTATAGGCAAATGTAAAAATAAACTTCAGACAGGTAATGACTGACTTTTCAATTAGCGTCACAGTGACAGCAATTGTTGAAAGAGGCAGACATCATGGGTGATAGTTTACACAGAGGTCCATAAAACAGGGGTGGTCTACCACCAATGCCTTTAACCCCAGCAGAAAAGCTGATCCAAAGTCTGAACATGGACATGCCATGTATTGTGTGCATCCATCAATCCCCACAATTATCACACTGATGGAAAACCCTGTAGCAGCAGTGGGTTTCATTCTTATCTATATTTTGCATGGGGCAGCATTTCCAAGGAGCCACTGCCCCATTCACAAATAAAAATTTGTATTTCAGGATGATGATGATGATGAACAGGAGGAGACCCTCTTGGCAACAGGCTTCTGCAAGCCCATACTGGTATGGCACACATTAGAAGAGGCATAACATCTCATCTTACAGTTCCACATTAACATCTTGCTTGCTGTCACTGTCTAAAACCAAACCTGCCATTGCATGTCCCTTTTGGAGGAGGCTCCATCCACCTCCAGATGCATTAGGATGGTCAGTACACATTTTCATTTGTCTCTAAACTGCCTATTGTGTCTAGAGTAACACATTAGGAATACCTGTGCCATCTCCTTGTAGATGCCAGTGAGTGAATTACACTAGGTCCATTCGGAGAAACAAATTCAAATATGTGACATTCAAATTGACCTGCTTTGTCTAATAGTCAAAAGCACAAAATAAGAAATTAAAGTACTGCACAGTAGTGATGTACAGTATATTGCCTACACCGGTATTGGTTTCACACAATGATAAGTATTTTTAGTTTTAATGGTATTTAATGAAAGATTACAACATTTATAATTATGTGCGAAAAAAAATCTATGAATAAAATATTACCTTTTCAGCTGCCTGACCTGGTGAAATAATACGTTTTCATTAATGTGCATAGGCTAGCTCTTTAAATATTATTATTATTAATAATAATAATCTGACTTCACTTTCTACGTGCAACAAAACTAAACAGTTTTTGCTGTCAGGTGTACGTGTGTGCTTACAAAACAAACATTACCCCTGTTTCAATTAGTAATGGAAGAAGAAGAAATACAAATTCTCTCATTTGCTAGCAGGGTGTAAATTCCAGACACTCTTGCCTGAAGAAGGGGCCTGAGTTGCCTCAAAAACTTTTTAGTTAGCTAATAAAAGGTGTCATTTTGCTTGACTTTTCATTACATCCATAATGGCTAACACAGTACAACACCCTAATACTACAGATAAGGAGTACTTAAAGCTTGATTTCACTGTAGCCCCTGGCAGTGAACTATCGCCACAGCTATTAAATTGTTAGTTGTATTTTTACTACCTCTTTGTGTAAGAAGACTTTTTCAGCCCTATCACTGATTAAAACCAGACTAAGAAACCAAATGGATGTCAATGCAGTGCCATGTCTCTTGGAGGCAACACTGCAGCCACATTTATCATTCATTCTTTTAAAGAAGCGACAGAAGATTTTGCACTAGCTTTATTTGAATACCAGTAACGGCACACTGCACAATAACATGCAGTGAATACACTTGACTAGTTTTCTCCTCTTTCTCTGTATGTTAAGCATCCGTTTGCTCAGATGTTGATGCGCTTGCTGCTTCCTGAGCAGCTCTTCTTTTCTCCACCCTAGCGGCCCACTTCTTCTCTTCCTCCGTCGGCATCTTTTTGCGTTAAAACTGATTAAGTCAGTGTTTGTGTTGCAATTACTTAGTACATTTTAATTTTTCATTTAAGCTGGCCCTTATGTCTTCAATCTGCCTCAAGAATGATTTAAAATATGAAGGAGGTAAGTGAAGTGACGGGGAACGTGGTAGGGATGAGAACGGCGCCTGTATGCATGCGCCACATGGACACCCTGCTACCGAGAGTTGATTCTACAATAAAATAAAAAAAAATAAAAAGAGGAATAACCTTGGAGGGCAATCATATCCCCAAAAGCGGATAGTAGACGTCATGTAGTACACGTGCATGAAATTTCAGGTCAATAGTTCAAATGGTTTGTGAGCTACAGGTGATATAAAATCCTGGATAGACAAACGGACAGCCAGGGTAGCGTATGATATAAAAAGATGTTCTCTGTACTAATTTATTCAATTTATTTCAGTTTTCAATTCTTTTATTAGCATTTTTTTGGAATTGGTCCTGCTGGAAGATATTCAACTGAGAAAGAGCTGCAAAGCTGTCTGCAAATGGCTGATGTAGACAGCAAGAGTGATCCTCAACAATGGTGGAAAACCAATAAAAACAATTGTCCTTGAGTGCATCTGTAACCTTACAAATGAATACTTGTATATTCATGAAACTAGTGCCCCATCTAAAAGGGCACAGGTGGGAATTGTTACTTGGCATAGGGCATCACTCATGTCTAATAGTGCATATATGCGCATTTTCCTGTCCTATCACCTGTGGCAATTCTCAGAATGCTACATGATCTCTACGTCTGCACTACAAGTAGTACACACTTTGTGTAGCCATAAACTTGTTTAAGTTTTATTTGATTCATTCTGTTGTGTTTTTTTTTAATATACTGTTTTGTCCATATTGTTTACATATTTGAAATCCTTGAAAAGTCAATAGTTAATGAAAGTACCTGTGAGCAGTTTTTTTTCATGCAGTTTTGCACATTTTAAATATTTTAAGCAGCGTCCAGTAGATGTCAATTATAATGTCATTTGGCAAATGCTTTTATTACAAGTTTGTTACAGTTAAAAGAATAGTTTATAATAGATAAAGTAAATAAAAGCAAATTCTCTTTCTCTGTAGGCTTTTTGGTCTGGTTAAATTTTGCAATACTGTCCAAACATTGTAATAAACCTTTTTACATAGAGTACTGGTGCTTTGGAGACACAGTATTATTTTTATTAACATTTAATAAAATATTGATAACTATCATACTATTGTGATTATTAGGTAAATGGCACAATATTGAATTTTGTCAGTATTGCCAGCACTACTGCATAGCAAGTTAAATGTGGGGTCTTCAATGCTAAAATACTCTTATTTGTTGCTTTATTGTGAATATTGTCAAATAACAAAACCTAATTCTTCCCCTCCTACTGTCTTTTGGCAGGATGACAAGGACAAAAGGAAAGGTGGACACAACCAAACTGGCCAGTCTTTATTCAAAAAAAAAAAAAAAAAAATTAAAACGAAATGGCAAACTAATTCTCTCAGTGTCCAGCCATCTCTGTTGCCTGATAGATATGACAGCTGGACATCTCTCTCGTTTTATTGTAGCAATTTTGTACAATACAGCACATGCCACAATGATGTCACAGACCCTTTCTCAGCTCAACACTGGCTCTTGACTTGCACTGTGCATTGCTATAATGTTGCTGTGCTCAGGGCTCTGGCTGAGGGAAGGGGGTCTTCAGGGAGGTCAGACAGGGTATTCTCCGTCTCCAAAAAGCACACCATCATATTGCACTGTAATAACATGTCAGAAGAGATCAATTCATAACTTTCACATGGAAATCTGCAACAGGCAAAGTTGACTCAGGGAACAGCCTTGAGTCATGCACAGAAACTGAGAATTTGGGCTCAAAGTCTGTAATGAGGTGTGCGGCGTCACAGATTATCGTAAGGATAAAGAAGAGAAGGCATGGATATGTGTGTGGAGCATTTGACATATAACATTAATTTCCTGTTGACAGCTTCCTTTGTTTAGACTTGGTGCCTTAATACAGATGTGTGTCCCAACCACACAGCCAGACATTTGGGAATCCTGTAGTACATTTAGCTAGCTGATTTATTTCCCCCAACAGCAATCAAATGAGTGGTAAAGTACTGTATAGCCAAGTAACTATTTTGGGACTAATCCCAAAGGTTGCCAGTTTGAATCCCCGTCACTGCCAAAAGAGATGCTACTTTGCTGGGCCACTGAGCAAGGCCCTTAACCTTCAATTGCTCCAGGGGCGCTATACAATGGCTGACCCTGCGCACTGACCCCAAGGGGTATGCAAAAGCCAAATAATTTCCTTCAGGATTAATAAAGTATAAAAAAAAGCAAAGCAAAATTTAATTTAAAACTGTATATGTCTAAATAGGTTCACTCATATATAATCAATCAATCAATATAACAATCAGAACTGCTACAGTCTCTTCTAAAAGCAATAATCCAAAAATCATACACAAGTTAGACAAAGTGTTCCATTACGAATATCTTGAATTATAACCTCAGCTGTAACCCATGATCACTCACGGTAATGGACAGTCTTAGGATGCCTTACTTTAAAATAAGGGATGAGGCGAGGCGGGTCATTCCACCAGAGGGGCTATCATTGTAATTATTATTCACAAATGCCACAGGGTTTGCATTGATGTCAGGGCAAAGTGCGTCATATTGCAGATGTCATGCCGTACTGGACTGTTAAACTAATGCTCCCGGATGTGAAGCGGTAACGATTATAGAGGCCGTCTTCCCGGGGATGCAATGATGTATTTTTGTGGTCAGATCACCATCTCTCGACAAAGTATTTGGCGAAGGAGCTTCGCTTCGAAATCGAGTCATTTTTCCAGGAAAGGGCACTCAGTAACCAAGCTCGTTTTCGTAAAATCCTTCTTTCTGGAACAAGCCAACTCCTGGGCCCGCTTTAGGAAGGAGAATTTGTCTATTTTCCGCACCATTGTCTTAAGGCATCCCTTAATTCTGGCTCAATCTGTTCCAGAAACACGTTTGTCTAAATCCATGTTTCATGCAGTGGATTATTTACTTCCGTAAATCCCGATGTGGTTTAACCGGATTTCACACTAATCCTGCTTTCTGGAAAATACCCCACTTTTGTATACACATAACACTCCTAATACCCTTTCCAATTTTATAATCCTGTTTGCACTTTATTTCTAGATCTAGTTCTCCATCATCCGTTATTGCTAATCTGAAATATTTGAACTTTACTGCATTTTAAGTCATTAATTTAGTTATTCCGTTTAAACCTAATACCGTTATAACTCACCCTATGTTGCTGACATCTGCTCACAGTCGCGCTTACATCTACGAAAACAACTCAAATACTGACCGTTTTGGCGCGCTACTTTGGAAGCAGGAAATAACTGGTACGTCATGATTGAGCGTGGAAAATAACGATTGGCATTGGCTAGAAGACTGAGACGCAGCCCTTGTTTCCAGGCGAATTAATTTGTAAACTGTTCTCCTATTGGTCCAGAATAGCCAATGGCATTACCTCCATATGCCACATCCGTTAGACTATGCTGTGCCACAAAATAGCTAATCATATTGTGACTTTATGGTAAAATGTTTTTATGAAAAAACTCAGTTCAGAGTAGAGCTCAGGATAAAAAACAGATTGAATTTGAAAGTATATTGTGAGATTAAAGGGAAGTATAAGTGATAACATTTTAGACATGCTGATGGACAGTACTACATAGAAATGTTATATCAGTAAGATTAGTGATTAATGTAAAGAAGTATTGAATATATTCAGTCTATGTGGATTAATTGGGGTGCTACCAGAAAATCCTTACTGGATAAATATATCTGTTGAATAACTGTGCAATCAAGAATAAACTGCTTAGAGCAGGGGTTCTCAAACTGGGTCCTGGGGTCACACTGTGGATGCAGGTTTTTATTTCATCCAGATTCACAATCAGTGACAACAAATGTTAACACTGATGTAATTTAATTAGCTGGTATTTTTTCTCTTCTCTTATTCTACATTCAGAAAAGTACAGCAGCATAAGTTTGTACATTTATAAGACATTTAGAAACATTTCTATTTTTGCTATAGATTTAAATGCTTAACTGTCTTTTGTTGATTTCATTATATTTTGCCCTTTCTCTGTGCAGTTTGCTATCTTCTTTATACTGTATCTTAATAATGACAATTAAAAACGAGCAGAGCAGACAACCAGGCAAACATCATTGAATCATGAAAGGCTGCAACTACTTTAACGTTAGACTCACTAATTAGTAAATTATGGACTATTAAACAAATTAGAACACCTGGAAAAGTAGAATGAAAATCAAGATGAAAATATTGTTAATTAGAAAAAAAAAATCCCATTTAAATGCTTAGTCCTTTTTAATAAAAAACAATTTACCAAACCTAGTTTTATAATTTCTATATTGTTCCCCAAAGACAGAATCTGGGAAATGACAGTTCACTCAAGTAGCCCAGGAGACAAATTAAAAGCAGAAGCTTGTTGGAAAAAAATCCTGCAGCCACAGGGGGGTCTCCAGGACCGAGTTTGAGCACCCCTGGCTTAGAGGTTATACAAGCACGTGCTGGGAAAATGTGCTGTGGTGCAGCTATATTCACACCAATTTTGACTGTTCTAGTTGAAATAGGACACCTACCATTAATACTGCGGAGGATGTCATTATTAATGACTTATTGGGTCAATTTAGGAGGGCATGGAAACAATCATCCTATTAAAAATGTGCAGAGAACATCATATAAAAGTATAATTAATGTTGGATAAGTGGGTTCTCATCTTGTTTGTAATAAAGGTTTAATGAGTTGTAAGATAAGCCCAACTGTAGCTTTAACTACACCACATCTTTGGTAATTTCCAGTGACAATAGTTAATCTTAGTATGTATGATTTATTAAAAGAAAATCAATCTGTTACATCTGAATGGAAGATTGTTAATTAATATATTAAGGAAAACTTTTGTGGAATTACATCAATTTTTACAGATATATCTAATGGCCTCACAATTGGCAAGGCTGGAACAGCTGTTTATGTGCCTGAATTTCAGCTAAAACAAATAAAATAATTTCATATAATTTATTACTATATACAGCTGAATTGTTGCAGTCATTTTAGGTTTACAATGGGTGGAAGTTGTTAAATGTTCAGTTTCTTATTTAGGATTGCTGCGTATTAAAATTAGATGGTCTTAATTTCATATTGGATTTGTTATTGGAGGTTAATTAGATTTTATTTCAATGACAAAATCTGGATTTTTCTGTGTATTTTTGAAGGGTTCGTGCTTATAAAGGTATTGAAGAGAATGAGAGGGTAGATTGCAAACTTGATACTAGGTAAGCAAACCCTGTCTCGCCTTGCGCACACCACTTCAGTAATTTTAATTTGGTATCAGAACAGGAAGTCTTAACTTTAATTTATATGAAATATGTATATTCCCAAAAAAAAACTAGTAAAAAAAAACTCAATAGATGTTCTGACAGCACCCATTCTTAACATTTTCAATAGTTCATTACTGAATGGTGAGAGTTCTTAATGCACTAAAAGTGTCAGTCATCATAACATTATTTGAAATGTCAGAGCTATAACTACACGCGCTTAATAATTAAAGGCTCATTTCAAATTTACCCTGTCTCTCTAAAATACTTGAAAATGCAGTTACTATTCAGCTTCAGTCATGCCATATCGCAATTTATTTGAGAAATTCCAGTCTGGCTTCTTTTCTGGTCCTAGTACAGAAATGGCACTAACACATGTTGAAAAACGACATTCTGATATCCTCAGATGAAGAAACTTTCACTGAAATTATATTCTTAGGTTTAAGCACAGCATTTCACTCCATTGACCCTTCTATTTTATAACAAAGGCTGGAAGATTAAACTGGACCCACAGGCACAGTTCTTATTTATCCAATTGATTCCAGTACATACACAAATATGGTGACAGTGTAGAAGGAAAATTTTTATATTAGCATAAGAGGATAGCAAATTAACATAAAGAGCCATAAAAAGTAATTAAAAGAATTCATTAGATTAAGCATAAATTAGAATGTTAAGCAAATAAGATAAAAAAAATTGATAAAAAATCAGTTATATTGCATTATTTTTTAGGCTTACAGTAAAATTTCCAGAGTAAGAAAAGAACAGAAAATTGACGCACCGAAACCAGCTTCGGACAGGATAAGAGTTTGAGAACACCTGTGATTCAAGGCTTAGGGAGCTAAGGAAGCGATAAAGATGGCTCTGAAAGGCACAGAGAAAGACCAGCTGGATTGGTGAATCAGCAGAAAAAGGTCACACTGACATAATGCATGAAGAGAAAATCTTAGTAAATGCAGGCATTAGCAAAAATATTAGAAGAATATATTAGAAATTAACTTTAGTGTAAAAATGTAAACAAATCAAGCATGCCAAGCAATGATTAAATGAAAGCACATACTATATTTCTTTTTAATTAAAGCTTAAGCTTCAGGTCACTATTATAAAAAAATTTGGAAGGTTTAAGAAAGAAAATGATGACAGGAAACCCATATATGGAACTGAAGCCTTGGCCAGTTAGAGAAAATGGGAACAGCATAGAAAAATAAAAATACCACGAGGGGGCCAGTGATGGGAAAGTAAGGAGATAATAAGGATTCCCATGGAAACTCAAGGTTTGGCTGGACAGGAGTAGAAGGGAGTCAGAGAAGATGGGCAAAAAAGCTCATTCGAGTGAAGCCAGAAAAGATAGGAAATGACATAAGAAAAGCCCAAAGATGGTAAGAGGAAGCCATCCACCCAGTCTTAGACCAATCAAAATAAGCCGAACAGACACCAAGAGGAATAATGGACAGTAAAACCAAGTGCAGAATGAGCTAATCGAACGAGGTAAAAATGATAAGAAATTGTTATAAAAACTTCAAATGCTGTAATGTTCGGGGCTCAATCTCATTCGGCTGAATTGGGTCCATGTTGTTGATTTATTGCAATAAAGCCTTAAAACTCTGTCTATCTCGAGTCCTAATAGCCTTTATTTTTAGGTAAAAAGCCTTCTGATGATGAATTTTTCGCCACCACAACAGTACCCCATCATTATACATTATTGGAACCTTTACAATTTTCACTTTACATACTTCCATGGGAAACTATCATTAGAAAACATTACATAAATTTTCACTCATATGGTGATGATACCTGATTATACCTTTCTTTTAAACCAAATGATGTTTTTCTGATGCTGTCCTTAATTAGTTGTTGCAGTGAGTTAAAAGAGTGGATGGATAAGGAGGACTGTCTCTGAATACAGAAAAAAACAATTTATTTATTGGGAGAAGAATGTTGACTGCAACAGCATTCTGTCACTTTATAGCTCCCTTGTAATGACCATTTATTTTACTTAATCACCCTGCAGTTTAGACATTATATTTGATACTCATTACAAAACTGCCCAGAATCTGTTCTTTCCATTTTAAAAATGGCAGAAAATTAAGACTTTTTTCTAGATATGGAGAATACTGAGAAAAATATCACACATTTATTTCTATTAGGATTTACTACTGCAATGCATTATTCGTTGGCAGTTCAAATCATTATTTATGCATCTTTCACATAATTCAAAAAGCTTCTAAACCTGAAAGCACAAACATGTAACTTCCATTCTCAAGTCCTTGCACTGGCTCCAAGTTAAGCATAGGACTGATTTCAAAGTCCTCCATTTCACATATAAAACCATAAATCGCCAAGGCCCTTCTTACTTATCTGAACATATCATTACTTACAAAAGAGGCCCACCTACATATGATTCCAAGGATTAATAAAATAACAACAGGAGGTTGAGCTACTGTATTAGTTACAGGACCCCAAGGTTGTGGAATGATCTGTCTGCTTATACAACAGATGCCCCTTCAGTCTCAGCTTTTACTTTAGTTTAGCATACTTTGACTAGAGCTGCTGATTACCTGAGCATGCTGTATCACTGTTTGTTGGTCATTTGTGCTAAAATATAAGAAATGCAACATTTATAAACCATTACTAAACCTCAACTATTCTGTTTTTCTTCTCAGTATCTGGATGTGGCACGTAGTTTCACTTTTTTACTGCCAAGCTGCTGGAAAAGTCATCTTGGATTAAGGAGCAATGGAATCATTGGATGGGAAGATGTTTTCATCAAACTGAATAGCCAGAAGGACTCTACTGCAGAATGCCCAGGAGGTGGTGAGTGGCTAGATGACAGAGGTCTCCAGGACTGCAACTGTGTCTGACTTTGTCTTTGACATTCTCTTTTTCAATTTACATCTCCTCCTTTGTCAACTACCCATAGTTCATCAATTAATTAATGGACAAATATTGTTGGTTTAAAAGAAAAATGTACTTAAAACTACCTGCCTGTTTAACTAGGACATCCGGACTTAATTTAAGCTAACATATTTATAATAAAAATAAGATCATATATAAAATGTAACTTTATATTTTGTTCTTTTATAACAGTTTACATTTAATACATCTTATTTCTTTTAACCATGCACCCCGAATGACTCTTAATATGTTTGACTAGTTTAAGACTTTACATAATGCCTAATGACATAAGGTGTGTTTCTAGAGTATGCCATTTTTATATACAGTATGCAGACAGGTACAAATGAAAATATATTCAAATGTGTTAAGAAAATGGACCTAAAAGAAAAGACAGTGCTCTGTTAGATTTCTTTAGTCTGTCACGAGGAATTAAACAAGAGCATGTGAGACTTCACCAGTTGGTGCAAATAGAGGACGTCCATGTTTGGAGTTCAAATGTAATGAAGGCTCAAGACTCTTCTTTATTTTCTAAGTATTTTCCACAACAGTTTCCATTCACGTTAATCACTTTAGATGAGGGGTAGTGGATTAACTGGATAATCTTGCCAGTTATACAATGGTGTCATCAATGCACCTAAAGGCAAAGTAGGGATAAGCACTGCTGAGCTATAAAGGGTGGAGTTGTGTTTTTCTGGATCTCTTGTACATATATACACAGTATAAGTTACTATATATACTTTGCAATATTATAAATACATGGGTACATTTTCAAAGTTGACAAATTCAGTTTTAGGCTATGGCGACCAGAGAGTCCCAGGTGGTGATTAACAGGATGATATTTGATCAAGGTGCAAGTCCATCACAGGCATGTAATAAACACACCACAGATGAACTGTGCGCAGACACTTATTCTAAGCACTGGTACAGCAGTAACCACATCAAAGTGTGTGTGACGGTGCGGGTCCATTCCAGGCTCCCTCTTCCCATTTGAGAGCCTCTTGAACTCGACACAGTTGATAACGTAACTGAATGAGCTAGCAAATGAGGAGAAATCACAATTGGAGCAAGGGGGTGGTGTAAAAGTGTCCTGTGCTTTTATTAGCAAAAAAAAAAAAATCTAAACAAATGTGTATTGTACAAAAGCAGTCCATAAATAAATAATCCTAAAAAGCAGGTGACAAGTGCAGGTTAAAACCCATGATTAAATCCTTTAAAACGAGGATAAAATCAGTGGGCCTTCTTCCTTTTAGCTGGTTTCTCCCCTGCTTATTCCATCCGGGCCTTGCAGCAGGGGAGTCGCCCTATCAGCAGGTACAGCTGACCTTCAATTGGTCTGGCAGCCTTCCGTCCCTTGGATAGGTATGCGCTCCCTTGCCGGACCAAGACTTGGGTCCCCAACAACCAGGACGCTCATGCTGGGGCTCTCCCTCCCAAGCCTCCGCGACTCCTGCTGCCTTCTGCAGAGAGCTGTCGATAATTCTAATCACTCCTGCTCCTCTGAAATGCTTATCAGGAGTGACCCACTCCATCCTCTCCAAGTGTTGGCCATACGCTCCTCCACAGTTCTCCTCCCAGCTGCCTGCATTCACTCCAGCAAGCCTGCTCTCTCTCTCTCTCTTTCTCTCTCTCTCACTTGCTCGCTCCTGCGCAGTCTTTTATGGCCTCCTGCCTTCTTCTCTCCTTAACCTCCATCATTGTTTCTAATCCCTTTCCGATCTCCTGTGCCAGCCTGTACTTATATGGCTCTTTGGGCATAGCATCTCAATCATGCACCGCAGGAAGCCAATGAAGCAAATGAGAAAGATTGCACCTTCACATGAAGGTGAGTCTTGCCCCAATTACCTCATCAACTCCCCACGGTTGCATGAACGAGCCGACATTGTCTGACATGGTCAAACAGATTATTTATTAAAAACTGGCCATTTGTTTGGAGCCATGGACCAACTATATCACAGTGTAAGAGAACCAGTTCCATCTGATGGGAAAAACAACTGTTTCCTGCTTCAGATAAACATCCACGGGGACTAGACAATCAAAAGATATTAAAGGGTTGTCCCCAGAAAAGACTCAAGCAAGCCAACTCTTTCTCACAATATAAGACAAAGAACAGTTTAGCCTTTGGCCTTTAATGTTTTATGACTTTAAAATCAAAGGTATTATGTCAGAGAGGCACACCTCATTCCATCTGATAACTATTGATCTGCAAAGGTTTATCTGATTGTATCACAGTCTTTGTTTTCAGTTGATGCTCTAAAACTGGTATTTTAACTTACAGAACTGCATAAGAAGATCAGTCACAATGACCAGTTTGGAAGATTCTAGGGCAGTCTACAAGAATACATGTCTGTGTACTTAGGCGCTATCCATTAATATTTGTAATTATGTTATTTCTGTTACTTTATATAATTTGAGTTTGCTAATTAATAGATTATTAATTATTGTAAACGCCATCTTTTATTTTACTATCATGAGTAATAATGCTGAAAAGATCTAACCCTTTTGCCACAGTGGATCATCTTCTTCCATATCTTTCTATACTCTACATCTTGTTCTGTTACACCGATCACCTGCATGTCCTGTCTCACCACATCCATAAACCTTCTCTTAGGCCTTCCTCTTTTTCTCTTCCCTAGCAGCTCTATCCTTAGCATCCTTCTCCCAATATACTCTCCTCTGCACATGTCCAAACCAACACAATCTTGCCTCTCTGACTTTGTCTCCCAACCGTCCAACTTGAGCTGACCCTCTAATGTCCTCATTTCTAATCTTATCCATCCTTGTCACACCCAATGCAAATCTTAACATCTTTAACTCTGCCACCTCCAGCTCTGTCTCCTGCTTTCTGGTCAGTGCCACAGTCTCCAACCCATATAACATAGCTGGTCTCACTACCGTCCTGTAGACCTTCCCTTTCACTCTAGCTGATACCCATCTGTCACAGATTACTCCTGACACTCTTCTCCACCCATTCCACCCTGGCTGCACTCTCTTTTTCACCTCTCTTCTACAATCCCCGTTATTCTGTACTGTTGATCCCAAGTATTTAAACTCACCCACCTTTGCCAACTCTACTTCTTGCAGCATCACCATTCCACTGACCTCTCCCTCATTTATGTATTCTGTTTTGTTACTACTGACCTTCATTCCTCTCATCTCTACAGCATATCTCCACCTCTCCAGGGTCTCCTCAGCCTGCTCCCTACTATTGCTACAGATCACAATGTCATCAGCAAACATCATAGTCCATACTTCTGTCTAATCTCATCTGTCACCCTGTCCATCCCCATTGCAAATAAGAAAGGGCTCAGAGACGATCCCTGACGTAATCCCACCTCCACCTTGAATGCATCCGTCACTCCTACTGCAGACCTCATCACGGTTACACTTCCCTCGTACATATCCTGTACAACTCTTACATGCTTCTCTGTCACTCCCAACTTCCTCATACAATACCACAACTCCTCTCAAGGCAACATGTCATATGCTTTCTCCAGGTCCACAAAGACGCAATGCAACTCCTTCTGGCCTTCTCTATACTTCTCCATCAACACCCTCAGAGTAAACATCGCATCTGTGGTGCTCCTTCTTTGCATGAAACCATACTACTGCTCACTAATCATCACCTCACTTCTTAACCTAGCTTCCACTAGTTTTTCCCGTAACTTCATGCTGTGGCTCATGAATTTTATCCCCCTGTACTTACTACAGTCCTGCACATCCCCCTTATTCTTAAATATCTGCACCAGTACACTTATTCTTCACTCCTCAGGCATCCTCTCACTTCTAAGATTCCATTAAGCAATCTGGTTAAAAACCACTGCCATATCTCCTAAACACCTCCATGCTTCCACAGGTATATCATCTCGACCAACGGCCTTTTCATTTTTCATCCTCTTCATAGCTGTCCTTACTTCCTTCTTGCTAATCCATTGCACTTCCTGATTCACTATCTCCACATCATGCAACCTCTTCTCTCTCTCGTTCTCTTCATTCATCAGCCTCTCAAAGTACTCTTTCCATCTGCTCAACACACTCTCCTCGCTTGTGAGTATGTTTCCATCTTTATCCTTTATTACCCTAACCTGCTGCACATCTTTTCTCCCTCCTTAGTGTCCAACCTCTCATACAACTCATCATACGCCTTTTCTTTAGCCTTTGCCACCTCTCTCTTCACCTTGCTGGTAACTCTTCACAACCACCCAGTGCCTTTCTCACTTCCTCCCTGAACTCAACTTTTCAGTCTTTCTTTTTCAACTTCCACCATTTGATCCTTGGCTCTGCCCTCACTCTCTTCCTTTTCTTGATATCCAACGTCGTCCTACAGACCACCATCCTATGCTGCTTAACTACACTTTCCCCTGCCACCACTTTGCAGTCTTCAATCTCCTTTAGATTTATTATGTTCCTCCCATCCATCCATCCATTTTCCAACCTCTTCTTAAAATATGTATTCAATACAGCCATGTCCATCCTTTTGGCAAAATCCATTATCCTCTGACCTTCTTCATTCCTCTTCTTGACACCATACCTACAAATCACCTCCTCGTCTCCTCTGTTCCCTTCACCAACATGTCCATTGAAATCCGCCCCAATCACCACTTTCTGTCCCTTGAGTACACTGTTCATCACTTCATCCAACTCACTCCAAAAATCTTCTTTCTCATCCATTGCACATCGAACTTGTGGGGAATATGCACTAACAACATTCATCATCACATCTCCAATTTACAGCTTCATAATCATTACTCTGTCTGACACTCTTTTCATCTCCAAAACACTCATGACATACTGTTCCTTCAGAATAACCCCTACCCCATTTTTCCTCCTATCCACACCATGACAGAACAATTTGAATCCACCTCTGATCCACCTGGCCTTACTCCCCTTCCATTTAGTCTCTTGCATGCACAATATATTAACCTTCCTTCTCTCCATCATATCTGCTAACTCTCTCGCCTTACCAGTCATACTGCCAACATTCAAAGCTCCTATCCTCAGTTCCACTCTCCTTACCTTTCTTCTCTCCTCCTGCCTCTGGACTTGTCTCCCCCCTCTTCTTCTCCTTCTTCTTCGGCCAACAGTAGCCCAATTTCCGCCAGCACCCTGTTGGCTAACAGTACTGGTGGCGGTCGTTGTTAACCTGGGGCTTGACCGATTTGGTCTGGAAATTTGTATTGTTGTCCGCATATTGATTTGGCAAAATTCTTACACCGGATGCCCTTCCTGAGGTAACCCTCCCCATTTATCCAGGCTTGGGACTGGCACGAAGCAACACACTGGTTTGTGCATCCCCTGTGGCTGGGTTTATTATTCATAAAACACATGCTAGGAAAACTACTTAGCCTCTGTGGTTTCATTATAAAGCACACTCTAGTTAAACAGCACTTAATCTCTGAGGTTACATATAAAAGGCGACTGCTAGCCACAGTTGTATTTCTTTCTAAGAATAAATAAACTAAAGCTTTGTAAACAATAGTACATCAATTCTAATTTAAATATTACAGTATCATTCAATTCTTAACATATTGTAAAATTAATCTTTAAACATTAATATTGACTTGCAGTCAGATTAAAGGGTCTGCACCCTTATTTCATCAATGGTTAAGTGGTGTGACAACTGTAACTTGAAAAGCTGTGGTGTCATAACCAATTAAACATAATAACCATAAATGCATAATTAATAAATAAATGCTTACATTAAGCCAGTCAAATAGGCCTACACTATGATAATTATTGTGATTATTTTCAGAAGAAAATGTGTCATACATAATTGTGTTTTGGTCATAGTAGTTTTGAATATTGTTTTGATACAGAAGTTGGTTGTAATGGCTCTGCTGCGCACAAGCCATACATATCCACTTTGTTTATAATGCCAACTTTTCTAGTTGACTTGCTTCATTTATCAGTCGTTCCCTATTTTCAGTTAGTATCAGAGATTTTCAAAATATCTGATGTTCACTATACATAGCATTTTTTGTCTGTCAACTCCAATGTATTGCAAATAGCAAATGCATCATAAAACTATGGGCTTCTGTGAGAATGCATCTCCATGTCTGCATGTGTGTCTGCTCGCTCTGAGAGGAAAAGAGAGGGACTGATTTGTGCTTTGGTCTTTAGATATGGGATCACCATTCTATTCATTCATTCATTCTCCACCGCTTATTTGGAACTGGGTCACAGGGGCAACTGCCTTAGCAGTAAAGTCCATACACTCCTTTCCCCAGCCACATCTGCCAATTCCTGCTGTGAGATCCCAAGGTGCTCCCAGGCCATCTGCAAGATATAATCTTCCCAGTGAGCCCTGGGTATTTTCGGGGGTCTCCTCCCAGCTGGTCATGCCCATAGAAACTCCACAGGGAGTTGGCTCCTATGATACAGAAGTTCAGTGACTCTACTCCTAGCCTCACCTAGATGTCTGCACTTTTCACCTTACTCTGAGCATACATAAAATCATTTTATAATAACCTTCAAGATTCTGGATTATTCATCATTCTATTCCTTGCTGAAAGTTTAACACACATAAAATTATTCTGATTCATGATTCCAAATGATCAATGCTAGTGGCCTCCTAAATAGTTGATTCAGTGTAGGTGCTTTATGTAGGAAAGAAGTCTTTGATTTGATGTGCAATGATTTGAACTGTTGCTGTGTAGATGGAAAGAAACTGAATTTGTAAATAGATGCAAATTCTTTTATTCTCTCTTTGGCCATGGTGAGATGTTTTACATTAGAAAAATAAAAGGTATAAATATTATAATGCTCCCTGAAGTTTAATCCCTGTTGAAATAAAAATCACAAAAATAAAAGTGGATACTAATTAGTGTTCAGGACTAAAATGTAGTCTTCTCCCTTCTTGAAACATTGCCCACCTAAAGGTCTATGGATGTCACTGTTTATACACCATGTTTACCTCTGTGAACAAAGCAGTGACGTTCCTTTTGTTATTCATAAATTTGGTCCATGAAGCATGGATTAGGTTCAAAGCAGAGGCAGAGACCAGAGTATAAGAATGTTAGGTGACCCTTTCAGCAAGATCACTTAATAAAAGACGATGCATTAAATCATAGAACATCATTTTTGATAAGACAGAAATGATTTCACCTTGGTTACTCTTCCCAAAAGTGAAAGGATCACATGTACAAAGTAAACAATAAATAGAGTGTTTATGTCATCATCCAGGTACAATGTCACATCACATTCCAAAGCTGCTCAGTCTAATTCTAAATTAAGAGCTTAGCTGAAGTTTACAAACCCATCACCAGCACCAGAAATATGATGGCAATGGTATTTTTCCAGCTGCATAGTAAGCACTGTGCTAAAGTGCACATAATAAGGATGAATTAGGAAATGTAATTTGGGTACTGGAGTCATAGTAAGAAAAATACAAGGTGAATGAAAGTAAAGAAGCATAACCCAAAAACATATAAATAACAACAACAACAAAACAGAAACTAAAAAATTCAATGAATGAAACAAAATGAAACAAAAAGCACACCGACAAAAAACATGGTGACACAACCCAGATAGATTTTTTTGAACATCACCTAAATACATAACCCACTCAAATTAAAATTGCAAAGCAAACATAAATGGTAGATAGACAAAGGTAGAATTATTTGGAGTAAGTGGTTTATAGCACACAGCACATGAAAGACATAACCTAGACAAACACAAATAGGAAGTGTATTTGAGATACAGCCCATAAACATGGAAGAGAGTCTGTCAGAAAGGGAGATAAAGAGTCAGCCTACTCTGCCACCCCCTGGTCTAGTGTGGAATTACTCTGGCTCAGGTCCTTTAGCTGCCTCCCATGCACACGTGTGTGGCAATAGATAACATCTGGTAATAGTATGTCTTATAATTTTTTTTTTTTATTTCAGTATGTCAGTTTGGATAAAAACGTTGCACATAATACTGCTGCAAAGTTAAAATTAACACTGTTGCAGTCACTGATGCAATTCTCAGAGACATGAAAGGTATTTATTTTCCTGTTGAATTTTAACTAAGTAATACTTTGAGGATCTTTATTCTAGCACTCTTTGCCTTGTTCTTGAGGATAATCACTTTGGTTACAAGGCTGTGAAAGTTTTCACTGGATTAGGAAAATGTTATTAGCACTACCAAATGCTTGGTCATGCTGTAGTACATGAAATATTTGTTTAACGCTTCAGGGTGAAAATAAGGTCCCTGATACTCAGATGGGCCATTTTTGAGTATGGTTGTGTTCAGTATTTTTTAAATTGTTGAGTTTTGTTTATATTTTTCATCACAAATTCTTAATCAGTCAGTGATTTTTGGTAGAAAGTTTTGTCTTTTGTTCTTGGATCATCTTGAGGACGCTGATACTTAATGACAAAAGCTTGAACTCAAACAGTTCAGAATACCTGTCAGCACTGTTTAGCCCACATAAACGCTTGAAACCTGATTCATCTCCTATTGTTCTAATTGTTCAAAATATGAATTAAGTACTGTAATGAAATCCTAAATGTGTCAAAAAATAATAATTAATTACATTTATATAGTGCTTTTCTAACCTATTCAAAGCACTTTACATAGACAGTGGGGAGCAACTTCAACCACCATGAATGTGCAGCACCCATCTGGATGATGTGGCAGTGACCATTTTGGCTCCAGTACACACACCAAACATTACTTATAATATTACATAATCTTTCATATATTAAAAAATATACAAATAAATCCATTAAAGGAATCTTTTCACTTTTCCAAAGTCTCGCTCTGTTATTTTTAAATACTTACTCCTTCAAAGTTCCTCCAGTTCCTCCTGTGACATTTTCAAACTGATAGAGAGTAAGTATGCTCTGCAATGGACCCTCACCAAGTGTTGGTACCTGCCTCACGTCTCATACTGTGAGGATGGACTCCAGCTGCACATAATAATATAAGTGGATTAGCTTGGTTTGAAAGTGATGAGTGGATATGCAGGGCCATCAGAAAGTGTTGAGACCTCCTCACTTTTTCACATTTTGTAATGATGCAGCCTTATGCTAAAATTTTCTAATTTTTGTTGTCATCAAACAATACTTAATACCCCAAAATGATGAAGCAAAACAAAAACATGATTCATTTTTGCATATTAGTTAAGAAATATCACATTAGCACACATATTCAGACCCTTTGCTATGACACCTGAAACTTGACTTATTCTATTGATTATCACTGAGATGTTTCTACACCTTGTTTGGAGTCCATCTATGGTCAATTTAATTGATTGGATGTGATTAGGAAAGACACACACCTGTCTATATAAGGTCCCACAGTTGAGAGATGTGTGTCAGAGCAAAAACCAAGATATGAAGTTGAAGGATTATGTCAAAGCACAGATATGGGGAAGGCTACAAAAAATTCTGATGCATTGAAGGTTACAAACAGAACAGTGACCTTTGTAATTTTTTAAATGAAATAAGTCTGGAACAATCATGACTCTCTCTAGTGCTGGTTGCCTGACCAAACTGAGCAATCAGAAGAAAGGGGTCTTGGAAAGAGAGGTGACCAAGAACCTGATGGTCACTCTGTCTGAGCAAACCTGTGTGGAGAACGGAAAACTTCCAGAAGGACAATCACTACTGCAACACTCCACTAATCTGGTCTTTATGGCGGAGTGGCCAAATGACACATGAAAGTCTACTTAGAGTTTGCTTTCAATATTAAAATCGACGGAGTTTGATATAAAATGTGCTCTCTTCCATGTTGTTTAACATATCTAAATGTAAACACCAGGGAATAAAAGACGAAACTCTAACCTCTTTCTCATATTCATCTTTTGATCTCAAACACAAATGTCTTCAGTGCACAGCAAAAATAAATTCATTGGGTTTGCAGTTCCAATACTTTTGGTGAGGACCACATGAGCAGCAATCATCATACCCATGCATAGGATACACCACAGTTCAGCTTCATTTTTTTCTAGGTAGCCCTAATGCTGCAAAGGTAGCACAGCATCACATTCTGAAATCCAGATCATCCTAGACAAGGCTATGGTTGGGGTGTGAGTGCAAGTTGGTGCTTTTACAGTTCTTCTCCCTTGTGGGGCATTTTGATATAGTGGACATTTTTTAACTTTAAAGGTTTTTCTTTCCTCTTTTCTTAAGTCCTGGGCAGGCCAAAACCTACCAGTAAAGTTTGGGGTCAGACTGCTTGAGTTGAGGCCTATTTCTGAACAGGTTAGGAAAGACCCTGATGTGATTAATGGGTCTTTTTCAAGGCTTCACACCCATTATTTATTTATTTATTTGGTGCATATAGTCAGTCAGCTCTCATTTGTGAGAACATCGAAAAGTCAAACAATTGGACTGGTTTCCTCCTTATTACACTTTACTGCCTTTTCATAACTGTGACCAGAATAAACTAGCAGCAAATCTATAAAAGTATGAATTTCTTACCCTGATTACATAAACCTAAGGACAGTCTTTATATTCTTAATTTATGAAAAAAAAATCCAATGAAATGATCTACAGCAATCTTTGCAAGCATTTTCCTTTGACAAAATGTATCTTATGGAAGCTCCTAACCTTCCTTACTTGGTCTAGGGGACAAAAGAAAGTACCTGGTCGCAATGCTTAACACCAGACTTACATGTGCCCAGCCTGATTTGTAGGAAACAAGAAAGTGCGGTTACTTGGGAATGGCAAGGGGAAGGCTTTCTATGCTGTGTGATTTTCAGCTGAAACAAACATGTTAAAATGCATTACACGTGTGTTTGTCTACAGCTGTATTAATTTCAACAACATCCTTCCACCTGTGCTCATGTAGAAAATGTGCATATGAAAAAAAAGACCTACAAGTTGGTCACTGTTTTGTCTTGGTAAAGTAATATATTGCTCTACTTTCCTCTTTTGTATTATTAATAAGTAGCCTTTGTCAGAATGCCTCAAATCTCCCAGGCTTACCACTGTTTATAAGGTATTATAGTATATAACTTTACCTCACCTTCCCTTCTACATCTATAACCGCAGGCAATTAGGTATAGTAAAAAACAAGCAGGAGTTAAGTTACACATAAAATATTATTGATAATATTCATAAATAATAACAATATGCAAAGTACATTTGAATATTGGCAACCATACAACCTGATGAATGGTGAGGTGTAGTTTCAGTTGGCACACAAACTTGTTAGTTACTAAAAATGTATCTAGTTAAGGCATCATTGGTGGTCAGCTTTCTTCAGAACAGGCCACATGCCTGTTCAATATGGCTGCCGAGCTGTGCTCTTCATTGTGTTGTTCTTGTCAGTTCATGGTGTGAGATGCTTCTTCATCAGATGTTAGTATGAGAGAGAGTGTGAGGTTAAGCAAGTACATTTATAGATTCTCTGTCCAACCCCTAGAGCCAATAAGACGTCATGGTACTTAAAAGCTTTTGATACAAGCCAATTCCAAACAGCCATACTTCAGACCAATGGGGGAATAGAACAACTCCACACCTGCCCCCAAAACCATATGTTGAGCTAAAGTTTGCCAGTTAGGCAGCCTAGCTTTCTTGCGGGGGGTTGAGAGACTTTAGCAGAGAAACACTTGCCAAACTGGTTTAAGGCACTTACCCCTAAATCCTGTCGTAAAATTCAAAGAGACTCAGTCCTGGTGGGAGGGAGGGGTCCTTAAACCATCAAACCATTGCTGTTATTATCAATAATGTAACACTAATATTACATTGCTTTTCCTAAGTTACAAATAAAGACATACAAAATATTTATCAACTTATATGCAAAATCTCACATCACAACAGTCACACTAAAAAGGTTTTAAGCTAGTTAGACAAAAGCCAAGAAAATGATGCCTACTCTTAAAAATAAAGGTGCCAGAGAGATTCTTTAGAGCGATGCCATAGGGGAATTATTTATGGTTACCAAAAGACCCATCCACATGAAGGTTCCAGAAAGAAACTTTATTCATTTGATCTGTAACAAGCTCTATACAGTAAATAACTGTGAATAGATGGTGACAGATTTGTGATATACCAATAAATTATTTTTTTGAAGGACTCTTGCTGCATACACTAGCACAAGCTCAGTTCAGGTTTTCTTAATCTGTTAGTGCTCTGCTAGGTAGCCTACCATACATTAATATTTTTAGGTTTCTTTCTACATATTAGGAAGTTTTTCTATACGCAAACAACAAACATCACATGCAAAGAACCCTTCCTAGAATGAAATGTTCTTATTGTTTATATAATATTTTTATGACATTTTTTTTTTTTTTTTTCGTAATTTTGTTTATATTGTATATGTGTATCTTTCTTAATATGTTTTTGCCCTTTCCAGGCCACAGTTGTAAATAAGAAACATGTTCTTAATCTGTTTTGCCTGGTTAAATAAAGGTAAATAATTAAAAATAAAATTTGTCAAGTAAAGGTTCTACAAGGAAGCACACACCATAAAGAACTATAAAATGCCATTAAAGAACAAGTATTTTTAAGAATGTACAAGTTTATACAGGTTAAACACTGTCAACATGTCCAAGACTTGAGTGGAAACATAAAAAGAACTGATGTTTCCAAAGCTGTTCTTCTTTTGCAGATTTTTTTTCCATCTATAGCAGTTTAATAGCCATCAACTAATTGGCTAGTCACCTCTCAAATGATCTTGCTCTACTTTCCACTTTCTTGGTCCATCTTTAGAGGTTAGGTCTACTCTTTTTATTCCAACCACCACCAATGCCATGGATATGTTCTTCAGCCCACTCAGGTCACCTTCATAAAGCACTTCTGCATTCTGTTACTCTTAGAACACCTCCGCTTAAAACAACATTGTTTCCCAAAAAGGAGAATGTGCTAAAGATTGAAGTTCTGGCAACTCTTGCTGTTGAGGTGCTGGCAGGTTGTCTTGAATAAAACAAAAGATGATGTTTATGCTTATAGACATGGTGACATGGCGGTGGAATACTTTTAGTAAAGCAGAAAAGTAAAAGTAAAAGGGTTTTAACAACTGGAAAAAAATGAAGGGCAAAGGAAACAAGGTCAACTAAAATTAAAAAAATGCAAGAAATGCAGCAAAAAATGCACTAGAATCCGAAAGGGAAGAATTCAATGGATGGAAAAAATTAAAAAAGCTTAGGCTCTCAAAGCATATGGCAAAGAAAACAAAGAAATATTGCTAGTTAAAAATGCTACAGCATTATAGAAGTCACTCCTTGGTTCATTCCTGGTTATTAATGGCAAAGCAGCTGAACATTTGTTCTTGTTGAGCCTCTTTGTACAAAGCAATAGCTGGAAGGGCTTCTTCCTTTAAGAACTTGGGGAACTTGATGTGGAAGTTTCTGAACCATTCGTCATCGTATGGGTAGGACTTAATATCTTCACTGTCACAGAAAACAATATCTGTCTTAACCCCTTGAAATATCCACATGTGGTACTGCCATTTGAACCTGAAATCCTCACGAGGTTCTCCACTTTTAGTGAGGCATTCTGTTTTTGAATTCTCTAGGTGAACCAGCTTGAGCGCACCTTTTGGACCAGTGTACAATATGCAGTTGTTGGCAGTTAGACATTTGTAGGTTGAGTGTTCCCATGTATCTCTGAATTGAATGTTGGATAGTATTTCTTTTTGTCTCTCCTCTTTGCTTTGATTTCCCCCAGCAGCTAGCTCAATCACTTCCTTTTCCACCCACTTTCCGAAGGTTTTCACTTTGGAGTCATATTCGTGCATTTTGTCTTTAGTCATGTTTTTTTTTTTATTGTCTGTTTTACAACTTTGCTTTTCTTCTACCATTAAAGTTGAAGCAGACATACCTTTGTGCATACTGTGTCTGTGCAGAACATTACAAGCATCTTGTCCTTTTGTTTCTAAGTCTTCCATTAGATGTTCTATGTAATTCTGGGACTTGTGGTCAGTGTTGTCCTCCCGGCACACAGAAGTTGTTTTTTCCAAGAGAATCTTTTCTTGACAAAGGTGAATGGAAGAACCAGAAGTCTTGAAATTGTCTTCTTCTACTTGTGGTGTTCTACATGAAAAAACATTAAGACTAACTGTGGCAGAGCTAACTTTACTTTGCTGGAACACAGCTTTTGTCTGCACTGCATTAGTGGAAAGATTCAGACTCAGATGCATCAACTCATCATCTGCCCCATTGGCCTGGGTTGAGTTGGTTCGATCATAATAGTAAGAATCTTCTGAGAAACTACAGTGTTTCCCTTCTAAAGCACTTTTAATATCTTCTTTTTTTCTGACAATCTGCTCTGTTGCACTGGGGCCTTGGTCTTTCTTCTCACCATTTATCATCTTTTTTTCTGAGGAGACTTGCGTATTAACGCCTTTGGTTTTATAATGCCTTTCAAAGAGCTGTTCTTCCACAAGTGACCAATGAAATGGTTCGGATTTACTCAACTTTTTGCTAACTTCTTTGGCTTTTTTCCAGTTTAAAATCCAGCTGTCTTTCAGTTTCATTAATTTAAAGAGTTGTTTCTTTTCCAATATTTGAAAGCCTCCAAATTTCTCTTTCACTTTTAGCTTAAAGATCAGTTGCTCCCTGTTCCTGTCTGCAAATTCCTCCATCTTTGCCAGGCTGATTTCACCTAGAAATAAACACAAGGCAAACCTCATTAATCTGCATTGACACAAGGCACCTCAGTCATTGGTGGACTTTACAGGAATGAGAGGTGTTTAGTGCCAGCCTTAGTTCTCCATCAAGTGAAGGTCGCTGTTACACACAAAACTAAAATGTAGCATTTTGTAATGAACATTAATAAAGTTTGATGAAAATTATACACATGTTTCATAAGAATTAATTGAATTTTAATGAAAAGTACGTAATGCTCATTATTAGGGTATACAGTTTGATATCTAATATGTTAAAATATAGGTAACTTCAATGTAACTTTTCTCATTCTTGATCTCCTGAAGTGGCATAACAACTGTAATTTGTCCCCAATTTTCTTCAATGAAATTAGTAAAGACAAAAAACTATGCATGGGGCTAGAAATAAAATAAATCACTAAACATGAAAAGCATTACTGTTACATTTTAATATCTATAGATCTTGGTATTCCTATACTTTGCAATGTTATGAAAAAAAATTTTTTGAGCTGCCTAAAACGTGAACATAACTGGAAAACTGACAGTTGGTGAAAATTATTGGAAAAATAAAACACAACTTCCAAAGATCTAAAAGTGGTTAACTTAAAGAGATCTTGATGTTTCCAGGTCACACTTTCTGTAGGAAACTAAATGTTGTGTCATTTTCCAACCCACTTAATCCAGACCAGGGTCACTGGGGGTGCTGGAGCCTAGCCCAGCTAGCATAGGGCACATAACAGGAACAAACCCTGTGATAGGCCGCCAGTCTATTGCTGGGTGAACACACAGGCTCCCACGCACCAAACAGCCAACTTAGCATCCCCAATTCATGTAATGTGCATATTTTGGGACTGAAGGAGGAAACTGGAGCACATGGAAGAAATCCTCACAGATACAGGGAGAAAATGAAAACTCCACGAAGGGAATATCTGGGATGTGAACCCTGGTCTCCTTACTGTGAGGCGCCACTGAGCCACTATGGCGCCCAGGAAACTAAATCAAGGGGTTATATGAACATAGACCATAAAGGTCCCTACTATAGTAAGAAGGGCACAAAAGAGCCACACTGGAAAGAATTGGCAAGCTAAAAGATGTGTAGAAGTAGTTATTTTTAAACACTGTCCAACTAAGTACTAGGGTTTTGGACAAGGAAATAAGACAGTTATTCTCCAATCTCTTTAATGACAAAGAAATCCTGCTTGTGCTTGATTGTGATGGCATGCCAAACATTCTTGCACAAAGCAGCAGTAAGTCCTAGACCTCAGTTTTAAGAAGAAGAAATTGGCGTGCTTTACAAATTACAACACTGTATATGCTAACTGGTAAAATGTAACATTTTTTAATCTCTGCTGTTTTGTCACTAGCTTTTCCGAACGTGGCTAAATGCATTCTTATTGGTGGTGCTGCTTATTCTTCTTTTTTTCCTCATTTCCTTGCATTATTATTACCTTTCTTATGGACTGATTTTTAAATGTCTGGATTTGGTTTCTGCTTTGGCCTTGTGCCTAAAGCTGTCGTGTTTGGCTCAGGTGGATTAGATGGCTTCGATAATGAATGAATGGATACATGGAAAACATTTGTTAAATAATGAAATACAATTCTGATTAGTAGACATTTTTGCAAGTCCAGAATGTGATGAAGTAGGCATCTCTGCTTTTTAGGTGAACTTACATCCTGGAGGGCTACAGTGGCTTTTTGTGCAATCCTTTTGCTAATCATTAACCAGTTACCACTGGTAACAACACAAAAAAGACTTGAACCTTAAGTTTAACTCGCCTGCTTTTTAAATTACCTTAATTGTTTTTTCTTATATTAACCAGCAGTCAAAGAACATAGACATGGAAAGTGAGCAGCAGATAACCAGCTGCCATAAATCAGGCATCTAAAACTTTGTTCCTGGAGGGCCACCATTTTTACTCTATTCAATTTCTCAATAAGAAGTCAATTCTTGCTGTTTGTGAAGTGCATCATTTAATTCGATTTCCTCTTAGTGCTGCCATACTGCCACACCAGACATTTCCACAACTGTTGCCATTCTGTCTTTTGAAAGCACTATCGAAATGTTTTGAAGACTAGATAGGATCAATGTTTCTCAGATCTTCAGTTTTCCTTTTAAAAAAAATAATGTTTCTCAATTTTAATTTTAATAGACTTGCTTTTTAAGGCAAAATAAGCATGTTTTATTGGTTGTACTATTCGGATACTAGTTAGGAAAGTGGCTGAAACAAAAACCTCCACATAATGTTCTCCAAGAGGATCTGAGTTTACCATCCCTGTTTTAGAGTCTAATACCAATGAAGAGTTCTGATTTGTAGCAATTCTAATCAAACTTGAATGACTGGTAACAATCTAGTGGTATGCAATGCTCTCTTTATAAAAGTTACAAGGTCAAGTTCCTAACACAATTCTTAAAGCTTCCAGTCATGACCCTAACAGCAATATCAGTTCCCCTCATCATTCATTTTATGTACCTGAATAATTTAAATTAATTATTCCCAACTGCCAGTTGTCTGTTCGTCATTCCTTAGAATGTTTTTTCTGGTCAATGAAAATCAGTGAATTCTTGGGTCATGTTTTTCAGCAGATGTAAATATTTTTCAGATAATATTTTGAACAAAAATATTACATTGTTCTATCCTATGATGTCATTTGAGGAGTGTAAAAAGTACATAAGTTTAATATGTCATTGTGCTCTGTACAAAAAATATTTTATAAATTCACTCACATGTAAAGCTAACACAAGGCCAGATTTAGCACACAGGGGCTCATCATTTAGAACTGCTTGGCAAGCATTAGAAGACAAGAAAGGGACAACTACAAAAATGGGCATTGTACTATTTCTGTGTGACAGAGTCAGCATGACATTGGATCTTATTTGCCTTGTTCAGTATCATGGTTTAGGGAAAGGCTACAAAAAGCTATCTAAGAGGTTTAAATTGTCAGTTTCAACTGTAAGGAATGTAATCAGGAAATGGAAGGCCACAGGCACAGTTGCTGTTAAACCCAGGTCTGGCAGGCCAAGAAAAATACAGCAATGGCATATGCACAGGATTGTGAGAATGATTACAGATAACCCACAGATCACCTCCAAAGACCTGCAAGAACATCTTGCTGCAGATGGTGTATCTGTTCATTGTTCTACAATTCAGTGCAATTTGCACAAAGAACATCTGTATCGCAGGGTGATGAGAAAGAAGCCCTTTCTGCATTCACACCACAAACAGAGTCGCTTGTTGTATGCAAATGCTCATTTGGACAAGCCAGATTAATTTTGGAACAAAGTGCTTTGGACTGATGAGACAAAAATTGAGTTATTTGGTCATAACAAAAATTGCTTTGCATGGCAGAAAAAGAACACCGCATTTCAAGAAAAACACCTGCTACCTACTGTCAATTTTGGTGGAGGTTCCATCATACTGTGGGGCTGTATGGCTCGTTCAGGGACTGGGGCCCTTATTAAAGTCGTGGGTTGGATGAATTCAACCCAATATCAACAAATTCTTCAGGATAATGTTCAAGCATCAGTCACAAAGTTGAAGTTACGCAGGGGTTGGATATTCCAACAAGACAATGACCCAAAACACAGTTCGAAATCTACAAAGGCATTCATGCAGTGAGAAGTACAATGTTCTGGAATGGCTGTCACAGTCCCCTGACTTGAATATCATTGAAAATCTATGGGATGATTTGAAGTAGGCTGTCCATGCTCGGAAGCCATGAAATTTAACTTAATTGGAGATATTTTGTATGGAAGAATGGTCAAAAATACCTCCGTCCAGAATCCAGACACTCATCAAAGGCTACAGGAGGCATCTAGAGGCTGTTATATTTGCAAAAGGAGGCTCAACTAAGTATTGATGTAATATCTCTGTTGGGGTGCCCAAATTTATGCACCTGTCTAATTTTGTTATGATGCATATTGCATATTTTCTGTTAATCCAATAAACTTAATGTCACTGCTGAAATACTACTGTTTCCATAAGGCATGTGATATATTAAAAGGAAGTTGCTACTTTGAAAGCTCAGCCAATGATAAACAAAAATCCAAACAATTAAGTGGGGTTCCCAAACTTTTTCTTATGACTGTAAACTTCTGCTTACTGGTATACAACAGGAAGTAGACAGCCTGACTTCACTTCCTCAAGGTCAGTAAGTTCATAAAGTTGCTTGGTGTTAATAAGAGGAAGTTCAAATTGCTTGATTTGTTATTAATGTTTCTGGGAGATTTTGCTTATTACAAAACTTTTTGTTTCAGAAAACCAAGGCTATGAAGCAGAAATGCAATCTCCATATGAGGAATACTTTCACTATTCTAGGTTTACTAAGAAAATGAACATGATAGATGTGGTGGACACAGTCATAGTAAAAATGGTTTAATGTGAGAGTGAAGTCTATTGGTGCTCTTTTCTATCAGAAAATGTTTTCACTTCTTTGAGAGCTCACCTTTCCAGTCCAGCTGAAGTGAGTGTGGCAGAGGGGGGATGAAACCTGTTAAAGGCATTGTTAAAAAAAAACAAAATAATGTAAGTATAAGGGGACACAGAGATGCAGTTGACACACTGATGCCAGAGCCAGAATTTAAAAATTAATTAAGGAAGAGAGAAAAAAATACTAAGTCAGAAACCAGAAACTCAAGGAACAAAAGGGAATTGAAAAATAATTATTTAACTGAATGCCATACTTAAAGTAAAGCTTGTCATGCTCAAAACTAAGAGATCAGGCTTTAGTTAACTGAATAATAATCTTTATTGACTGTAACAGCAGTCTGCTTATATATATACTAGCAAAATACCCGCGCTTCGCAGCGGCGAAGTACTGCATTAAAATTTTTATTAAGAAGAAAATTTAACCTTTTTAAACTGAGGGAAAATATGCCAATAATTATTTGTTAAGGATCTCTTTGTATACCACATTGTCAGTTCGGCCCTCCGGTTGTAACATGACCAAGCTGTGCGCTGAGCTTACTCTTGAGCATGCAACTTACAGTTGGCCATGTGAACAGTAATCTTGTCTCAAATCTCACAGCTTGGATTGCTGCTGTCATAATCAGTTTGAGGTTCATGGTTTGTTTCAATTACGACAGTATTTGCAGGACTTGTGTTGAAGTGACATTCGGCATCTGTCAAGCGTTGCAAGCTTACAACCGGTTTCATCGATAACTTCACATCCAGCTTTTAAGAGTTTAAACATTCATAAACATCAAAGTGTCCACTACTGAAATCGTCACCTGTGAATGTAAGATGTTTAAGAGGCATTGGCGGTTGTCGAAAGGTGTAAAATATTTGGCCATTTCGGTACACTTGAAAGCACCAACCAAACAATTCAGCGGCGGCCATCAACTCACATGCAGAACCATAGGTGAAGGGCTTAAGCATTTCACTCTTCTAGTGCTCCTGTGTAGTATAATTATCTCCTGTACCGTCATCAGTCCACACCTTGAACCTGTCCCAGTCATTCAATACATTAGACACAATGTTCTTCCGGATATCAAGAGTGAGCCTGATATGGCCGTGCAATATGTAACACAGAGAATGGAAAAGGTAGGTGCCATCTCCGGGCATGGAAACCACTCGGTAAGTGACAGTTCTTTGATCGATGGTTATCACCTCGATAGACATGGTAATGGGGGTTGGAATGATGAAGGAAATGGGTACCTGAGTAATGTAAAGTAAGTCTAAAATACCTACACAATAACTATAATTGTAATAAACAAACAATAAAACAGCGGAGAAGCCGTGGATTAAACAAAAAGGCTGTAGTTATCAGCAGGGAGACGTGAATCCCGTGGCGAAGCAAGGAAGGGAATGTAGAGACTGGAGCGACGGACGGCCTTATATAAGCAGGCAGCCAACAATGTGGGAGGCGTTGGGATGGGGGACCCAACGCCGCCTCACATGGTGACCAAGCTGCAGGCTATGGACGTATATATGTACGTAAGTAGGATTCAGTTAGCGTTGAGAACCCGTGTACCAAATTTCTTGAAGATGGGCCCATAAGTAACAAAGACTGTTGAAAAGTTCAATATGGCGGCCGACAGTGGCATCATACCACCGAAATAAGTACGTACATTGGTTTTGGTTAGCTCAGGGAAGCCACCTACCAAATTTCGTGAAGATGGGGCCGTAAATAAGAAAGTTCAACATGACGGACGTTGTTGACCGTTATGACCGTTATGCATAGAATTTCGAAATGAAACCTGCTTAACTTTTGTAAGTAAGCTGTAAGGAATGGGCCTGCCAAATTTCAGCCTTCTACCTACACGGGAAGTTTGAGAATTAGTGACATTGGAAAGTTCAATACGGCGGCTGACAGCGGCGTCATACCACTGAAATAAGCATGTACATTGGTTTTGGTTAGCGCAGGGAAGCTGCCTACCAAATTTCGTGAAGATGGGGCCATGAATAAGAAAGTTCAATATGGCAGATGTTGTTGATCGTTATGACCGATACGCGTAGAATTTCGAAATGAAACCTGCTTAACTTTTGTAAGTAAGCTGTAAGGAATGGGCCTACCAAATTTCAGCCTTCTACCTACACGAGAAGTTGGAGAATTAGTGACGTTTGGAAAATTCAATATGGCGGCCGACAGTGGCGTCATACCATCGAAATAAGTACGTACATCGGTTTCGGTTAGCGCAGGGAAGTCACCTACCAAATTTCGTGAAGATGGGGTCAGCCTTCTACCTAAACGGGAAGTTTGAAAATTGGTGACGTTGGAAAGTTCAATATGGCGGCCGACAGTGGCGTCATACCATCGAAATAAGTACATACATC
>JANRMT010062791.1:119439129-119458181 GCA_026402145.1 Polypterus bichir lapradei
AAACTGCATTTTGTGTTTACTTGTGTTATATTTGACTAATGGTTACATGTGTTTGATGATCAGAAACATTTTGTGTGACAAACATGCAAAAGAATCAGAAATCAGGAAGGGGGCAAATAGTTTTTCACACCACTGTAAGACCTGCTTGCAGCTTCAAAAGTATGGAGGCTAATGAATGAAAAACTGATTTTAAAACCTCATCCAAATATGTTATTATGTAATCATTCTCTATTGATTGGCAAATGCACAAGAATCTATTCAAGCTATTGTATATCATGGGTTTGTGATATTTTATGTTTTACATTCTAATTCACAGAGATGACATATGCATTAATAAATGTAATACTAATGCACATTAAGAAAATTGCTGAATGGTAAGTTAGGGTAATATGAATTCTATCATCCATCAGTTTTCAAAGTCTGCTTATCCTGAGCATAATCAGGAATATTCTTAGGTTATAAAATGTTAAAGAAAGCCTTATTATAGATAAACCCAAAGTTCCAGTAGATTTTCATTAGCCAAAACAAGTTCAGCTAAAAAGGTTTAATGAAATATTGAATTTGCAAACAATTAAACATTGAATTAAAAATTTTAGGCTTTATATAATATTACATTAATACTTTGGAAGTGAATTCCACAATGAAATTTCTTTCAATCTAGCACCCAGGTAGCTTTCAATAAATGTAAAGAATATTTTGCTAAAACATTTGTCTTACGTCACCTGTCAGTTCATTATAAACTCTTAAAAATAAAGGTGCCAGAGTGATTCTTTAGAGTGATGCCGTAGGGAAACCATTTTTGGTTCCCGAAAGACCCATCCACATGAATACTCCTGAAAAAATCTTTATTTAGATGAGTAACAAGCTCCAAACAGTAAATAAACAAGGATAGATGGTAATAGATTTGTGAAATACCAATAGGTCATTATTTTAAATGGACTCTTGCTGCCAACAACAACACAGGCTAATTCCACATTTTCTCAATCTGTCAGTGCCCTGCTAGGTAACCTACCTTACATTAAAGTTGTTGGGTTTCTTCTGCATGTTAGGAAGTTTTCAAAGCACAAAGAACCAACTTCATATGCAGGGAACCCTTCCCAGAATGAAATGTATCTTTGTCAAGCAATAGATCTATGAGGAATCACACAACCCAATAAGGAACCATAAAGTGAGTTAAGAGTGTGGGGTGTAGTTTAACAAAAGTGGGGAAATAAAGATCAAGAATATAAGGGGAGAATGATTCCCCTAAGGAAACCCAAGGCCGCAGAAAAAATGGAGGGAATTTAAAGAACAAGTAATTCACCATCCAAAAGTGGTGGTTGATTTAACAAAAAAGAAACAAATTCAGTTACCATAACCTCAGATATTCAGGACTAGTGCTAATGAGGCATTCCTCCTATATGAGTTCCTTAGGGGACACATTCTTCTCATTTCATGTTCACCTTTATATTCTTGTGCCATATTACCCCAACTTCTGTTGAACTGCACCCAATGCTGCCTTTGTATCAGTAGCGTTGCTGATACTGGACATTGATTTTTAAGGCCAGAAATATTTCCTGGTGTCAAGTTCTTTAAGCTGTCCTTGGCAGGAAAACTAAAAAAAAAATCAAATAGTGACCATATTCAATCAGTAGAATACTGTGACCCGACATTTGCGCGATAGACATATGAGCGCCGACAAAATAGCGCCGATTAAAACGCGGCGTCAAAATCGCGCTGACAAAATCACGCAGACAAAATCGCGCCGACAAAATCGCGAAAGTTTCATTAAATATGAACTACTAGTTTAAAGCATATGTAATAATGTTTACTTTAGAAGTCAATATTATGAGACGCTGCATGCCATCAGCACGGCACGCAGATAGTCCTTGAGATCACGCCCTGCATATGTAGGAAGAATTGCAGCAAGACGTCTTGATAGTTGAGCGTATTTAGACTTGCTGGCTGCCTGACTGCTGGTAATTCCGCTTTGTATACGACGCGTTATGCCAACCCTCGACTGAGTTATTTGTTCGCGGCATGCCATCAGCAGTTATAACCTAGTACATAATTTGTACAAAATGCGCACGTACGCGTCCCACTCTCTTGGCCTCTCTCGTGATTTTGCACTCTGTCGCGTGCATTTGTCAAACCAGTTAGCGGGTTTGTCGGCGCTCATTTGTCCATCGCTGTTTTGTCGGGGCGCATATGTCTATCGCGCTTTTGTCGGGGTGTAATAAAGAAAAATGCAGTTGTGGTCAGAAGTTTACATACACTCATTATGGACATGAATGTCATGGTAATTGTGGACTTTCAATAATTTCTTTGAACTGTTCCATTTCTGGGATGGAATGATTGTACAACATACATGGTTAATGACTCTAAAAATAAGAATTTGGTGCACAAGTTTGAATTTATTTTGAATTTTCTAAAATCCATACAGGGGTCAAAATTATACATACAGGTTCAAATATATACATACACCCCAACTAATATTTGGTTTAATGTCCCTTGACCAGATGATTTTGGTAGCTATCAACAAGCCTTATCATTTTTAAACCTTTTCTTACCATTGGATTTACCAAATCTATTTGTATTGCTTCAAGGTCACTTACCTTGTATCACACTATACTCTAAATCAACTGTTCTCTTCTGCCCTGTGAAAAATAATTATGAATGTAATTTTATTTACAAAAATTCTTATGTCACCATTTTCTTAGTAGTTATGAATGCCACATAAAGTCTCTTGCTTATGAAGCTGCCAAATGTAGAAACCTTATTGGACCAGCAAGGGTTTCTGATGGAATTTAACACATTTGGGTATTAAGAACAGAGCACATATGGAACATATGATCAAATCGCATCCAGAAAATCTCAACAATAAAGGAAAAAAGTTATTCCCTTTTAATATTAAACAAAATCCTTTACAGTTTTATTCCCATCTTTCATTTATTCCACTTTAATTATTGATAGTTTTGAAAGTCTGTGAGCTAGAATCACACAGAAACATTTATGGCATCTTACCTTCTTTCTTCGCAATTAGTTCACTGGCATATCCTCTCAGTTTGATTTTCTCTAACACCATCACAGTAACGTCAATTGCTTTCTTACCATAAACACTAACTAAATGTTTTTTTGTATCTATTTTATCAGCATTCTCCAAATCAGAGGAGGATATATTTTGGAATCCTTCGAAGTTAATTTTAAGCAATCGGTCTTTGAATCGTTTAAATTGATCACTTTCAAGGTTCTCCAGGCAACTAAGAATTTCTTCCTCTTCGTCAATCATTTTTGTATGATTTTCTAAAAGCTGAAAAAAAAAAACAACAAAAAAAAAAACTAGAACAATGCAAGCAACTTTGATCCATGGTCTTACAGCTGAAAAATTAACCTACACAAGATAAATAGAGATACAAAAATAATAAATATGAAAATAAATATTATGCACAAACAAAATGCATACATTGTATTGTTCAATTTTATGTACACATGTAAAGCTCACGCTTCCAAAAGCGGAATAATTATTTAACCGATCATGTATACAATGTCCCATACTTTACTAAGAACTCTGCCTTATGCTACAGTGTACATTTCTCATAAAACACAAAGGCATCTCCATATTTAGCAACTAATGATTAAATATAACAAATACATGATTTATTTGAAATAAAGTAGTACTTTATTTCATGCATTCTTTATATTTAAATATAACTTCTGAAAACTTTTTTAGTTATCTAATTTCATGATAATTTATAGTTATTACATAATGTATTTTTTATTTAATGTTACTAAAATTGTTTTTAGATATGTTTGTTTTAAATTTTCTAGGTTGTCTAAAAATTATATGTATTTTTGAAAAAAAGAAACTAACTCGTTAATTAGAAGATGTTTACAGTGTATTTAAAACGTTTTGTACATTGTACTGAATTGTACAATGGATTTTGAATCATCTTCTCCAAATTTTTGTCTTGTTGTAAACTGTTACTTGTCAGATTGTGGACCTTTACATCATTACTTAGCAATGTAGTCTAAAAGTATCAAATAATGTTCCAAAAGTACCCACAGGTACAAAAGCGGAAATGTACATACGCACAGAAAAATCCAGATGCAGGAATCTGTGCATACGCAAACTTCCACGTTCTTCTGCTACATAAATCCCGATCAGCGTGAAAAGTAACGCACGTGCACGCGCCTGCTGTCCCACCCCAACTCCTCCCAGAATTACACCTCTTTGAATATGTAAATCAATATAAATAGCCCTTAAGCTCAGCGTTCTGTGAAAAGACAATGGCAAAACCACAAGGAAAAATAGAACAGTTTCAGCGGATACCAAGTGGTGGCAAAGAAAAACGTACTATTTGTTGGTTTAAACAAGAAAAGGAAGCTGATCAAGTGACATAACGTGTCAGAGAAACTCGAAAGCTCAAGTTCACAAAGTCGTACAGTGCCCGAAATAAAAAAGAAGTTGCATATCAAAGTCGGCGTGAAAAGGCAAGTCGCAGCCCACCGTCTGAGTGTCATATGAAAGCTTAATAGGGTACAGAGAAAAAAAAAAAGGCACACAGTGGGGAAAAAGCACAAAATGTCAACTTTAATCTCGAAATTTCCACTTTAATCACGTAGTTTATTTTGTCATTAAAGTAGAACATCATAAACTTAATCTTAAAATTGTTTAATTTACTAGTTTCTCAAATCCCATTGTAACTAAAGTAGTACATTAAATGCTTTGTTTTGTATTTGATCTTCTATGTGCTCTATGTGTGTGAATCACTACATGCTTCTTAAACCAGCTTTCTCTACCTCTGACAGGACACAGAATCCATTATATTCATGATATTACAGCTCTCTGAATAAGTAAAATACTGAGATGTATACGTGATATCATTTTCATGATGATAGGAGTTAAAGCATGTTGTTAAACATGGGAACACGGTGGCCCAGTGATTGTGCGCGACTTTCGACAAAATAATTTATTACTGTCTCTTTCAAATGTACTAACCTCCAATTTCTGTCCTTCCTTTTCTTTCTCCAAATACCCAATCGCCACACAATCAGCTCTGTAATAGACGTTAAGCCATCTGTAAGCTTATAACGCCGATTCCTCAAAACTTTTAAGGAACATTGAAATATCTTCATAGTATATGTTTAATTATTCTGTCCTTCACACCAGTCCCAATGAAGGATACAGTGCGAGGCAGGAACAATCCATAAATGGAGCGCCAGATCCTTGCTAGCGTAGCGACACCGTGTCCTTTAATTATTAACAATATAGATTATTTAAATAAAGTTAAAGTTTTATCTGTATAATATAATAAACATATTTTGCTGCATTTCATCTTAAAAATGATATTGTCATCATATGTAAATACGTGCTTTATAAAGTGGCTCAGGTTGTGCAATATTATAATTGTATCGGAAGTTTACAGTGAGGTGATTGTACTAATAAGTACAAACAGTTCTACAAGGAGCAGTTGATGGAGTGATTGATTGTGTTTAGAGCTTTTGGGATGAAACTGTTTTTGAACCACGAGGTCCGTACAGTAAAGGTTTTGAAGCGTTTGCCGTGTGAGAAGCAGTTCAGATAAGCAGCATGTGCTTGATGCTGTATACTGATAATTCTCTTTCCGATCAGTTGCAGTTGTCCTAGTTGTGTAGTGAGAGTAACATGGAAAAAGATGATCTGCTGTGGCAACCCCTAACAGGAGCAGCTGAAAGAAGAATAAGGTGCAGTGACAGTAACAACGCTAAAGCAGCTATGGTATTTAGAATAATTTGACCATTCTGTGGACCATTATATTGTTACAGGTTAATTAAAATCAGATGCATTAAACTGATAAACAATATGCAGTTAATTTCAATGTATTTATAAAACCGTGTCAGGGATGTGCGTCTGAAAAAGAAAGATAAACCACACAGAAACAGTAGCATTGCTTTGACGCTGGGTGCCGCCAGTCTGCAAAACCGAGCGGAGAACTTGCATACAACAGGGTATGAAGTACCGTGGAAATGTGTGTGGCTTTACGCCACGTTTAGGTTTTATACATCGCGATTTGAAAGTGGAAACGTTCTTACGCAACATTTCTGTGTGTACGCATCGTTTATACATGAGGCCCCAGATGTACATTTATCCATGGACCGTGTTGTGCTATTAGATCAGGGACTTCAAACTCAAGACCCACAGGCTGGATTTGGCCCTTGGACCTTTTTAATGTGGCCTGCTTCATCAGTATTCAAAACATATTATGTTATCACAATTTTTCTCTAAAAAAGCATTTAATGTGCATTTGATATAGATTCTCCCCATATATAATTTCCATTTGCAACTGACATTAAAATGCATTTCCAGTGTCCACTTACATTTTGTTTGCTCATCACAGCTACTAACCTGTAGTTAGAATGCAAACTGACCCAACAAGAAAAAGTGAGAGGATGGTGACATGTCACACTGCTATAAATAACTTTAGTGTGTTAGCATGATGCCAAATATGTGACAGTTGTGTTACATGTGACGGGAATTTATTTGTGGCCAACACCAAATATGGCCTGTAAGCTCCATTATCAATGCTTTTACATCTGTTTTTACTTTATTGTATATGAAGTATAGGGAAAGTATTGTAATCGTCCAAAGATTTAATGTCGAGATTTTGATGAATCTCGACGTTTTAGACCTCACTGAGTCCGAAAATACCATTTTTGGAATTATGCCTTTGTGTCTGCTTGTGTGTGTTTGTATGTGTGCATGTAAACACGATAACCTGAGTACACTTTCACTTAGGTCAACCAAATTTTGCATACAAGTATTAGGTACAAAATGTAGATTTCTATCTTTTATTCAACTTTACTTTTATAATAATTGTTCAATATACTATTCATCAAATTTGATTTGTTGTTGATGGTTCTTTAATGTACATAATATAAAAATATAATCATTATCTTGCAGTTTACTTCTCAAATATTCACCCCATATTTGAGTATACAAGAACATCTAAGTGAGGCTGATTCTGAGAAAAATTAAATGTGTGTGTACATGGATGTACTTTCCTTTAACTCTAAACTCTTGCCTGTGTCCAGACCATTCTTACTTAGCTTAATGTGCTAACCAAGGCACATTTTATTAGTGGCCTTCCAAATACCAGAATGCAATGTTTCAAGGATCACATGAATGCTCTTCAAACCAAACACCTTTCTTTCTTTATTTTCTTCAGGTGTAAATTCATAGTTTTTCCTTTGTTTTAGTCCCATTGCTTGTTTAGTAAGTTTGTTCTTTACCTTATCTTCTGTCCTCATATTGACATTGGCTTGATACATAGATTTTTCCTTCAGTTTCTTCGTTGATTTTGCAAGCACCGTCATTACAAGCCAATTTAGAAGGATTATTAATGTGCCTGTTATAAATTCACACAATACACCATACCATACCATGAGGAATAAAAATACACCCAGGCTGGATTTGTGTCTAATCGCTGAACTGGTCAACATACTTTTGACCCTTAGCCTTTTTTGAATTGCGTATTTAAAGTAAAATTACAGTACATATATTATGCAATTTCCAAGAAAAGGAAAGCTGATAAAGAGGGAAGGCAGTTTCAGAAGATGAGCTGAGGATATCTGGTGTTTGAAAATGTGACTGTAGCTGTCTGCTGATATATTCTGGTCCACGTTGGGTGTATAAAGTATTATTTTTGGCCCTCAATAAAATTTACTTTGACACTGCTACATTAGATAAACTGAATACTAAGGAAGTACTGGAAGGTTTTATTAAACAAACAATTAAGACTGAGCTCAACAATTGACCTACAATGTTAATCTTTCAGTGACAACATAGAGCTTGTAACCATGGATGATGATAGAATGTATACAGGCTGGCAAACTGAAAGCTTTTTCCAGGACTTTCACTCCCATTCTATTAAAATGGACTGGTTTAAGTTTGGTGAATTTATTATTAGTGATTTACTGATTTATTTTTTTAACCCACCTAATACAGCTTTAGTGCTCGTATTTATCAAGCATCTCAGAAGTACATCTAGGAATTGCACTAAAAGTCTGACTAGGATAAAAAGTTGTCTTTCCCCAGAGTAGGGCATGAGAAGTATTTATGACGCCTTCCTACACCTGCTCACAATGAAGAGTATTTAAGAATTAACGACATCACAATCATATAGCACCCTGAGCTGCAAACTCACACATTAATTAATTTGTTTTATAGCTTCCTTGGAAATCATAATACTTTGTAGTTTTCTAATACTAATGCTAAGGCTTCATCACAAAGATTATTATTACTACGATATTGAAAGGAATGTGATTATGTTCAAATAAAAGGTTAATGCCACTCTCATGAAGTACTCTACAGTCAAACTTTCACAACAACAACATCAAGAACAGTACTGTAATAAGCACCAAGACTGATAAGACAATACACACACCTAATGTGAATTAAGCCTGATAATGGGCATGTTTACTTAACAGTAAATGATTCACAGCTGTACTTCCAGACGAATTACCTTCCTGCTGTAATGGCCACAGCAAATGCTGCATAAAATAGTAGATATTGAAACTAGCCATGGCTATTCTAGTACTGTTTCTGAAGTTGCGCTCACCAATCCAGTGTTATTGATTTTTTTCCAGAGCCACATTCCATGTCTCTCTAGTGATCCCATCTTATCTTCTGCAAAGCTCTATTTACCCAATGCCCCTGGAGTCTCCACCTGCCTTCTTAAACTTCCCTGAAATTGTAAAATGTAACGTGAATGTTCCAGTGGTTCATGTAATGCAGAGCTCAGCGTACCTATGTGACATTTCACTGTCAACCACCCATCTAGCCCTGCTTATCTTTAAGGTAATATGCTGACTACTACAAATCAATTTGCATTTATGATCACCTACTGTATGTTTTGACACTGTCATATCACTTATGATTCACATATGCATGTTCATCCACATTTGGAGCAATGATCTTGATGTTCAAGCCATCAATCACTCCAACAACTCCAAGATCTCCAGCGATTTGTATGAATGCAGCTTTCTTTAACATTACCTCATGTGGAAGTGTTGGAGAAATGCCTGTAAATCCATGTATTACCTCACATTCAAAATTTGGTACAAAATTCAAGAAATGGTTGGTTGTGACATACCCAAATAATTGCTGTTGCAATGCTGTATTATCCCTGTGGTCAAAAACACATAATGATACCAACAGTTTCATTTCAGCTGATAGCGCAAGGATTCTTCATGTATCTGGAGCAATCACTTGATGATATACTGTGAATATTATTACATCTCTGTCAAATCAATATCTTTTTACAAGTTCATTGTTTTTCAGCATTTCCAAAACATTCTGCCTTCCTCAAAAAGTGTGTGCCAATCTTCTGGCAGCTCCTTGCAAGTTAGGACTGCTCATGAGCTCTCCTAATTCCCAGCGGAGCTAAGAGTAGTTTCCAAAATTAGGAAAATTGATAAAATGCTTTTACTCCTACTCCTAAGAGTAGGACCATATTTGCATCACTCTGAGATTTGTGAGCCAGTTAGGATCATTTTCCTACTCAAAGATACTTGATAAATGCAGGCACAGGTTTGTGGGCAGCCACAGCCTTCCTGTCAACACTGGGCTCAGGGTAGGAACAGCATTTTAATATATATATTATATATAAATATATATATTAAAATATATAAATTATATTATATTATATAAATTATATTTATATTTATATAATATATAATTTATATATATATATATATATATTTATTTCAAAAATCATCATTTTACATACATAAAGATAATATTGCTATAATATAGAAACTATAAAATAACTGAATCTAATATAACTATTGATTACATACATAGTGGTTTTTAACAGTGCTTATTATTACGAATGCTACATAAAACAAAGAATTACAATATTGACTCAATGACAAATACCACAGTATATAAATCTTCAATTTAATTTTCTTCATTTTTACAACACTTTACATTGACTGTAATATTATTCATAATACTATGTAAGTTTTGTTTTTTTGCACTAGTCAGTATGAAATATTCTATAGAAAACAATATTGTCTCTTTTGCTGGTGCTTCGTATGAAGGTAAGTGTACAATATGAATCTTAGTTGTAATTTGTTTAATACATTTTTTATAAAACTTTATTTTATAGTGCCTTTCATACTACTCATTATCATAAAGATTTATTTATTATTAATTTTGACTGTTTACTTTTTGCCTTATGTTATATATTGTATGTTAAACATCAGCCATTTTTCAATACCTGCATGTGGTGGTTGTCCATCCCAGGACCCGCTCATACACACACTTACGCTCACTTGAATAAAGACCAAATTAGAAACATCAATCAACACTAACATGGGATGTGGGGACAATGGGTGTATTTGGGGAAAAACCCAAACATAAGGAGAATCTACAAACAACACACAGACCATCATAGCACCCTTATATGGTTCATTACTGATTAATGTTTTTGATAGCATTTAATTAAACTGTGCAGCACCTCTTTTTTACCAAAGCCACTTTTTCATTGTGCTGTTTTATTTTTAATTCCCCCCACTGTGTGCAGTTTGTATGTTTTTCACATGCTTGCATGGTTGTCCTGGGGAAACTTTTCCCAATTACTTGCTCAATGTAAATTTGCCATATTTGAATGAGTCTTGATGTGTGTGTGTGTGTGTGTGAATGTGCCCTGTGACGGCTCTCATTCCCTGTGATGTTGTGTTGTATTCAATGGGTTTGGAAAATTAATAAATGAAGATGATAATGTGGGTAGTACTGCTGACTGTTGGAACCAGTGTTCAGGGTTTAAATTCCATGTTGTATGCTTGGGTCTTCTAGAGGTATCCAGGTTTTCCCCCACACCCTTAATGATGCATGTTTTAAGTTAAGTTAGTGATTCTAAATCAGTTTCTTTGTGAGTCTTCCTGCTAGTGTGTGCACGTATGTGTTAGCGACTGGGACTGACATCCTCTCTAGGACTCTTTCCATGTTCCAAGTGCTGCCAAACTAGGCACCCACCCCTTATGACCACAAATTGAGTTAAGCAGGATGGAGGATGTCATGTTATGAATAACATACATAACACAATACACAGCAAATAAATCAAAACTAATAATACAGTAAATCTCTGTTGCATATTGTGTCTTTAATTATGCACATTATAACAAAAGCATTAAAGAACAAAATTACAATCAAACCTTACATATGACTTTAAAAGAAAGAATTGCCTGAAGGTCTATAGAAATAAATCATGACTGGGCTTAGAATATTAACTGGTTGATTAATTAATCAATCAAGTCATTATTAATTAATTACATTTACGACATACAAATGCAGACTTGAAAGCTTTAACATTGATGCCAACTTCTAATTTCATTTCTAATGTTATCTAACCACATGCACACATCCTGTATGAGATCAGACCTTCTATGACCACTAATTACTCTCATCTGAGAATATAGGACAAGTACCTTTATCAAATGTATTGTTTGAACTTTAAAATGTATTAAAAGGCTGATAACTGTGCCCTAACACAATATGAGATATCTCTAGTAATTGCACTAACTTACATTGTAAAACTTCAGATTACAGAAAACTTCTAATATTCATTGAATTGTAGTGAACTGTTAAAAGAGTGGGCAATTCTATTCAAATTTCCTGCTGTCATGACTCAGTAAAAACCACCAAAGTGAACATACGGCAAAAACATCACTACAAGGTGACAGTGGTAGTCGAGCAGCAGAAAGCATCAAAAGAACAGTTTTGATGAGAGCAAGCCATTCAGCCCAACTGACTTTGACAGCCCATATTCACTCAAAATGAAGATTTGAAAATCCTCAATGTCACTAATACCTACTTCTGCCTAATAGTTTTTACTAACTGAAATACCCAACATTCCCCTGGAGGAAAATAAAGTGTTTTTCTTTTTTTTATTTGTTTGAGAAAAATATAATAAAAAAACCACAAATTTAAAAATAAAAATAAATTAAACAATGAAGACTCACTAATTTACTTGTCTTGCGGTCTCGTATGTATGTTATCATCCAGTTGACGCTCGGAACCGGCCAACTCTATTTAATTTCAAAAGCAACAGGGGCGCGGTGGTGCTCAAGCATAAAGAATGCTGGCAGTCACCTCCAGTTCACCCTCTAGTGGTCGTTCCGAGTGTCAACTGGATGATAACATGCATACAAGACCGTAAGATCACCCCCCACCCTACCCAGAAGTGGGGTGGGTTAGGGCTGATTTCACCCTACAGTATTTTTAGTCGACCAATGAGAAACATGTGCAAAGTTTCATGAAAATCGCTCCAGCCGTTCGGAAGTGATGCTGGAACATACATACCTACATACATACATAGACTTTTAAATATACTGTATATAGATTTGTCTGTGTGAAGAAACACCTTTTAACATTTGTGTAAAATTTACCATTACCCACTTCCATCTGTACTTCTGTGTTTTTATTTTTAAGTGACCTTTTAGAGGATTGCATGTCTGAAAACAGATACACAAAAGCGGAAAGCTGGATTTTCTGAGCAATTCAGGCATTATAACTGGGAGTGGGGGTGGGGGTTTCGATTGTGGAGAGTATCCGGCAAAACTGAACCAGTGCTCAACAAGTGACACATGGTGAGTTTAAGAAGACCTCACGAATGTAAATCATCTTACAAACTAAGCAAGGATCAAAGACATTCAGGTTTTTTTAAAAAAAAATTCTATAATTTTATTGATTTTATTGAAATCACACAACATTCCATACAAATAGAACAATTTTACAAGAATAGGATTGAAAATAAATCAACCCAGAACTTCCCCTCCTTGAATACAGACAACCACCAAACCTCAAACAACTGATTGTCCGAAACTCTACGTGTGGCTCGGCAGCAAATGGCACATCTCTCTGCCTACAGAACAAGTGTGGCACCTGTGCACATATCTACACAACAGATAAGGTAGTTATACCACATTGCCAGCAGGAGCATAAAATAAAGGGTCCATTCATATGAAAATCTGCTAATGTGGTCTACCTAAGACTCGCTGTGTGAGAAGGGCCAAAAACATTCTCAAGGACAAAACTCATCCTGGAAATTCTTTGCGCTCCTCCCATCAGGAAGACGCTTTAGGTCAATCCGTGTACGCACAAACAGACTAAAAAAATAGCTTTTTCCCATCTGCCATAAACTTTCTGAACTCTGAATCTCCTCAGTCTGAGATCAATTTTAATTGAACATGTGCAATAAGCTATATTGGTAATGTGCAATATACTTATGTATTACAATAAAGAATATGTAATGTACTATTCATTAACAGGTGCAATAACAATTTATGCTGCTGTACTTTGAGCAATAATAATTTGCTCTGGTTACTTGATCACTTAACATTGTATTCGACATATTCAGAATTATTTGACTTTTGTTTAAATGCACCTTGGGGCTGTCACAAAAAGTAATTTCGTTGTGTTACACAATGACAATAAAGTGCTTGTACTTGAACTAATCATGTGCATAAGGTGCCCCAACACTGGACTGTATGTAGGGGATACTGGTCAGACTCTGTGCCAGCGAATTAATTCGCATAGATTTCGTATTAATCAGAGCAGTATTGATCTTCTGGTAGCAGCACACTTTAACAGTAATGGTCACAGCATAAAGGATCTGAGGGTCACTGTGCTTATGGGTAATTTCAAGACCCAACAGAAGCGGAGAGAATGGGAATACAAACTTATGCTTAAATTCAACACTCTAAAAAATGGTCTGAATAGAGACAAGAGTTTTATAACCAGATATGTGGACTAACAGACTGATTGACCAGCTGACTACATCAGAGGCCTATCTTACAGACAATGCATTTCAAAAAAACCTTACAGGACTTTCTCTAGTGATGGTTATCTTATCTCTACATTTTATTAGTTCATTGTTCTCTTCTTTCAGGGTTAATTCATATTAGGTGTATTCATTTTGCTAACATTTGAACAAAAAGGTTGTTAAGATGAAATAAAAAAATCACTTTGCTGTCCCAATATAAGCTGGAGTATTTTTCATTTTATTTATTACACCTTGCCTGATGAAGGGGCCTTAGCTGCCTCGAAAGCTTACATTTGTAATCTATTTAGTTAGCCAATAAACAGTGTCATTTCACCCTACTTTCTCCTGTACCTCTGTAAAAGTGACTGTTTGGACAGAGACAATGCTGTGATTGAAGGCTGTGATCGGGAAAGTAAAAGCAGATGAGCAGCAATAAATAGCACAAATTAAATCAGTAAGCAGAAAGAAGAGAGCACATGTCAATGTCAAAGTGATTTCATATAGATAAGCAAACATCTCATCTGCAGTAAATAACTCATCTAGAAACTTCCAGATTGTAACTACATTACATTAAGAATATGTCCTAGGTCCTGGAGGATAAAAAGCCACAAGTAATAGCACCGATAATGAGACGGAGGTAAGTTACTGTAGCTACACTGAATCCATTTTCGAACACTCTTAAATCAATTGAAGTTTGTAGAGGTCAAAGTCTATTCAAATGAACAAATCAAGGTAAGGACTCTCAGTTGAAAGTCTTAAATGCTAAAGAATTTTGTTTGGCTTGTTTTTACCTGCTGTGACTGGTGAAAAAAGAATTGGTAAATGCATCAATGACACTGTGCTGTCAGGCACAATTCCACAATAATGTTTTTATTTTGGAGGACAGACAAGACTGGGGTTCTGCATGACATGACTGATGTAGTCTGGTGCTAGACTATCTATAGATTTAAAGGTTAAAAATGGAGTTTTATATTCAATACCATATGACACAGGGAACCATGCATTCTGTGCTCATTATTGTGGGTTTGAGTGAGGACTCCTGCAACAGAGTCTTAAACTAGTTGAGAAAACATATTAAGAGTGGCACCTGCCAATGGAGAGTTAAAGTAGTCACTGTAAGATGTGATAAAAGCAGGAACAGCCTTATCGGGATCAGAAAATTATAGGAATGAGTGAATATGGGATACAGGATAAATTTCTTAATGTGGTTTAAATGAGGAATCAAAAATGACACCAAGATTCCTTGCAGAAGATGAAATGATAAAATTATCAAATCATTACCAGGATCACCATTTCTTTCTGTTTGTTGCAGTTTAATTTTAAAGAGTTATTTTCCTTCCAGGATTTAATTCCTCCACAGTAAGTTGTGAGCCTAGTGATCTCTGATGAATATCCACTTACAACATTGACATAGATTGGAGTATCATCTGCATGAAAATAATGACCCAGTCTAAAGCTATGAACATTACAGCAAAGCGGAAGCACATACTATACAGTAGATGCACATAATAAGCATATGGCCAGGAGCCAAGAAGAACTCCTTGTGTGAACAGCACTAAGCTCAGCTTCCAGTTCCCAAGACTGACAACTTGCTTGTCTTTTAGAAGGAACTTCAACCTCTAGCAATGTCAGAGATACCCAGAATGCTCTCTGTTTTGGACAGTAGAAAATTGTGATTAACATCATCAAAGTCTAACAGAATTAAAATGGTGATTTGCTATGTGTCTACCACCGTAAATAAATTGTTGGGTACTCAAAGCAGAGCATTTTCATAACCTTGTTGTACCTAGACACCAGGCTGAAATGGTTCTGTTAGGTCATTATGAAGTTAAATAACTGGTGAGTTGTGAAGCCACAACACACTCAAGAACTTTAGATAGAGAAGATAAATGAGATAATCTGAAAAACTATCAGCATAAAGAGGAGACGCTTTAATTGCTGAACTTACCAAAGCAATTTTCAAAACAGGTGGCACAGGGCCAAGCATGAATTTGTTACTGGGACTTTGACCCAAAGGCTGGGTTTGGGAAGGGATCCAGTAAACAAATTGTAGGACACATCTTACAAAGCAAATCACTGACCAGTGAAGATGAAATTAGTGACAATCTGGAAAAGGAGCTGGACAGAAAGGGAAAAATTTAAGTTGACGATGAACTTGCATTACTAGAATTATTTTAGTTTACTATTTGGGGGAGGGCGACGCAGTGGCGCAGTGGTAGCGCTGCTGCCTCGCAGTTAGGAGACCCAGGCTCGCTTCCCGGGTCCTCCCTGTGTGGAGTTTGCATGTTCTCCCCGTGTCTGCGTGGGTTTCCTCCGGGCGCTCCGGTTTCCTCCCACAGTCCAAAGACATGCAGGCTAGGTGGATTGGCAATTCTAAATTGGCCCTAGTGTGTGTCCTGTAGTGGGTTGGCACTCTGCCTGGGATTGGTTCCTGCCTTGTGCCCTGTGTTGGCTGAGATTGGCTCCAGCAGACCCCCGTGACCCTGTGTTCGGATTCAGCGGGTTGGAAAATGGATGGATGGATATATAATAATGTGTCCGAGAGATGAAAAACTACTGCTACTCAAAAGTTTGACAAGATGTATTACAATTTAAAAGGTTTGTGCTCCATACTGTTTATTTATTTTTCATATCTTGTGACGATTGGTTAATGAGTCCTCACGTTTATCGTAATTCTTATGATAAGCCGCAACATTTTTGCCATTTTCGTATTTGATAGTATGGAAACGAACTTTGTAAGCGTTTCGTTTAAACTTTCATTAGTCGCTTCTGAATTCTTTCACTTCTTGTCGCCCTATTTATGTCTACATTACACTTTACCCAAGTATAAAAAATGACGTTAACGGAGTACAAATACGAGATCATTAAGATTAAAAAATGTTCAACATCTGACCAACATGCAGTTACACAACAAAAGATATATTTAAACGTATTTAAAATGTGTTAACATCCACTTACCTTACTCGAAAGCAGTTGCGTTTCGTGGTAGGTCCCACTCATCGTCGCCTGTAGTTTATGAAAATCTCTCAACTGGTTATGCAAATTGACACACTTTACGATTTGACGAATAGCCAATAAGATGGCAAGTCCTTTAAGCAAGAGATGAGAATAATCTGAAACAAATTGACGGTTTAAAGCGCCCCCAGAGTTATAAGCAACAAGAACACTGATACAGCAAAAAATCCAAACAGCTCCACAGTGTGAGGGTACAAATGGCAACTTGAAAAGCAGATGTGTTAGAGCACACTAAGCCACAGGAAATGTCTTTGCTATTCACTCTTCATCTGTCACAACAGCCATTGCCATGCTATTTGTCCTATATATCGTACATCTGTAGCTTCCTTTAATTCTTGTGAATATCCGTCCTTGCGACTTGTAAGTCCATGGATTGCTTAATATGTGTGGACTCCCGCTCTGGTTTTGGTCGCGTTTTTTAATCGACGGGATTTGTCGGGGTGAGATGTGGGCGCCCCATACAGATGTCAGACCTTACTCTATAACGACAGCTACCCATGCATTCTAAAAATAAACAGTAATATTAAGGAATGCATTTATAAATACTTGAAATAAACAAATTAGATAATGTCCAAAACTATATTAACCAATAAACTAGTTCAGGAAGCTAACTTTGAGTTCTTGCTCAAAAGTACTTAAGCACAGACAATATGATGCGGTTTTGTCATCTACCCCGTTGCGCACCGTTGCCAGGTGTACCTGAATTTCAAAGTATTTTAAACACAGTTATGGGGAGAAATAAGTAACATCAACATTAATTTTCAAAGAGTTTAACCCACGTTGATCCCTGCTTTATCAGCTATACTACAGTCATAGGTTTTAGACTCTGTCGGTACTCTGTTTATGCCTGATTTGTTAATAGAGCAGATGAGCGGATGTTGGGGGTTACCCTTTCAGAATTTTGATCGTCGAGATATACTTTCATTAGATCAGACATCGCTGTGGGGGTTAAAGGTGTCCGGTTGACGGAGCCCCTATATATATGGGATGTGTGCACTAAAAACATTGCTGGTATGCACCAAGTACTCTGTACAGGTGCGTAATGGTTCACTTCAAGCCCCTGGTTAAATCTATTCCATATGGCATGGAATAACAGGAACATAAAAATTGAATGGCGGATGGATATTTCTGAGATTCCTGACGTGAGTACAACACCACTGTGAATAATATCTTTCATCCTTCATCCTATACTGGCGAAAGTGGGCAGCTTAAAAGTATTATGGCTTCTGGCGAGTGCAGAGAGAATGTACCGATGCTCATTTTTGTTATTCTTTTGTCGGTCTGCTATCCTTAGAAGGTAAGGCTTGCTAAAGAGTAGTCAATGGGTCATCACCTATATATATATTGAGACACTTGTGGGGTCCTGTCCTTCTTGTCCTCTCCGATCTGCTGATGAATGGTGCCTGTTGATGCCACCTCTGTGTAGCATCAAATCTCAATCCAAACTCTTTTACTGTGTCACTCCTAGTTGGTGGAACGAGCTGCCCACCTACATTTGAATTTCTGACACCCTCAGTGTGTTTAAGAAGCATTTGATGTCTATCTTATTTGGTGAATTTCTGTCTGACTGATATTATGTTAGGTTTTTGTACATGAATCATAATCACAAAGTCACCCAGACTTTGAAGAAAAGCATTTGCTAAAAACAAATATAAATGTACTCCGAAGACAAGGTTCTTTGTGGAACCTTCATGTGAATGGATCTTTTGGGAATCAAAAATGGCTCTACTTTGCCATCACTCTGAAGAATCACTCTGACACCTTTATTTTTAAGAGTGTTCTTGTATCTTTAGACTTGAATAAATTCCATTCACAATAGCATAGGGGAAGCACTTTTCTAATAATGTACTAGAAAGTATTAAATATGTAAGATAAGTGAGTGTTCCTTGTATTGCATTGCTGTCGCTAATGTAAATATCTTAATATGATAATATGACAATTAAATCCATCCTACCTAAGTAGCTCTCACTTGCATGTCACATATCCTTAAAATAAAGAGAAGCATTCTGTACTTACATATATTATGAATTAGTTTACTGTTTTAAATTTAACTTGAGAGAGGTCACTTTAACTTGTATATTTCATATAAAGTATTTTACTCTTATATGTATCCTTATATACAGTTATATACTATATGTGTCAACAAACACTATTGGGGTCTTTTGTACTAACAGCAATACATCTGCATCTATCTATCTATCTATCTATCTATCTATCTATCTATCTATCTATCTATCTATCTATCTATCTATC
>JANRMT010062791.1:119458191-119507281 GCA_026402145.1 Polypterus bichir lapradei
ATCTATCTATCTATCTATCTATCTATCTATCTATCTATCTATCTATCATATAGTGCCTTTCAAATCTATCCGTCTATCTGGTCATTCCACATGCTCTCATGTTTCTCATCATGGCCTATCCAGTACCAGACCCATTGGACAAATCCAGGTTAAAACACATTATACACTTTCCACCATGCTGCCCAATCTGATGCTAGCTTTTCTGTTTATACTGTGCCCTAAAACATCAGTTCATGACATCCACAGTCCCCTTATTCTTCCCATAACTTGCCCTATATATGTGGAAAGGAACAGGTGCATCTTCAACCCAAATTTTATACTACACCTGTCTTTAAAATGACCAAATTCACTGCCAACTTGCCCAGTTCTCCATTCTGCCAAAACCCATACCATAATGACTGCACCACCACCTCCATAATCTTCCAATAATGTGCACATCTGTCTGTCTTGTAACACATCCATAACATAAGTCCAATCCAAATTTTATTCTGCCTCTGCTTACAGAGAGCCCAGTCCTTGGCCTTTCCTACTGTTTTCCATAAATCCACATCATACAATCACTAGTCCTCTGATTTTTATCAAGTCTTGCATCCCAGTTTATCAATTACCACACACACAGAGTCATTGCCACCATAATTTTATTCTACACTTGCTGCCAGTCTGCCCAGTCCCATGCAGGTTTGCCAGGCTTACTTCACATAGGCACAAATTCACATTGTAAGATCCACACACCCAATCTTAAAATATAACTCACCCCCAAACCTGTCTTGTACTACAACCACAGGACAACTCCAACCTAAATCATATTCTGCCTTTACAACCAAGATACCTATATTTCCTTGAACATAAAATTAACCACCTTTTCTTTTAGGCTGGAAAATGTCTCAATTACTTTCTGATTAAATTCATTTTAGTAACCCTGCCAAAAAAATAACCACATACACTTGTCTAGAGCCGTTCCACAACCTTTTTTTCCTGTAGTGGCACACTTTTTGTAACCAAAATCATCCCAAGGCACACCATTATTCTACTAACCACAAACAGATTATATCTCATCTACTATTCTGGACAGGATGTGTTGATTTATGGTCACCTCTTCGTTGTGTCTTTAAATGCCAATTCTGTAGCCTTCATCAAAGCTGTTCAGCAATACTAAGTCTGCCAACAAACTGTAGCATCATGCTATTGTCCAAATTTTGCTTGTATTTTTCAGAAAGATGTTTTACATCTTGTAACACCGTCGTTGTCTACAGTGCTTTGGTACCAACTCTTTGAAAAAGCAAACAGGTAAAGCAAAAAAAAGGTATGACTTACCTCACGCCCAATTAGCCAACTTCGTTTGTCATAACAAAAGCTGGAAAAAGTATATGTGTAACTTTGTCATCGATCACTTGCAATTCTGCTTGAATTCTTAAGTCTTGTTGCTCCGGTACAAGCTCCTTTGTGTTCTTTTTTATTTCATGTGAATGATTTATGAAGGGGTGTTTCATTAATGTACTAACCACATTTTCCATGATTTATGAAGTTCCAGTTGAAGTTGTCATCTCCTAAGTCACACTCGTTCATCTGTAGTTACGTAACGTTAAGGGCAGATACGAACTGTGAACCACTGACGTCAACATGACATAGTACGATGATGATTGTCCATTCACATTTCTCTCTGCCTTTATAAGCCAAATGCTGGTCCAGATTTGAGACTGTATAGTACACCACTTATACCTGATTTCAAAAAACTATATGCCTTAAAACAAGCTCAACTTTAAACTTCTGAATATAAAAATATGTACACTATTTGTTCACCTTATTATTTGTTTAGTAATCCCATTATTGGCCCATTTACTTCCAGTTACAACATAAAAAATGTAAATAACAACATCTATATGAATTAAAAACATTTTGCTAATATTAAGGGTATAGATTATGGAAATTTGCTGCCAAGGATTATACAAGTGAAAAGGTTGGGAACCACTAGCTTAGTTCATTCCTTTTTATCATTACATATTTTGTCTTTAATATTGGTATGATGTATTATTCTAGAGTGGTTTATTGTATGCTTTGTATTGTTCAGAATATCTGAATTCCTCAAAGAAATGGGGACTCCCCCAGACAGGGAATGCCCAGAGCAGAGTGCTTCTGGTGGGTTTCCACCTTGTGGAACTTTCTGCATGTCATCTTGATTTCTTCTTTTTTCTTACTTGCCTGCTGATCTGTTTTATTGAAGAAATAAATAAGATCACATTTCACAGTTTTTGAGTTTATTTTCTATTCAATCTCAGGATAATGAATCTAGACTTTTTCACATTTGTTTTATTGCTTAATTGAATTATTACTTGGTGACAGAAGGGGACACCTAATCATCACAGTCTAACAACAAGTCAATTAAGCTTCAAGGATATCAATCTGTCCAGTTAGGAAGCATAAGCCATGATGAATCAACCTCAACTGCTTTGGTGCAAATGAAAGTGCCAACAGGTGCACTGGAGAGGCAACAGCAAGACAACCCCCAAAGAGGGAATGGTTTTGTAGGTGGTGGCCACAGACAGTTGCTCTCTCCTTAACCTTCCTGACTGATTCTTTTCTAGTTTTGCTAGTGTTCATGTCACTGCTGGTAGCATTAGGCGGTACCTGCAGCTGATTGAGGATGCACAGGTAGTCCAGCTCCACTAGGATTGCACATCCATACATCCCATCACAAGGTCTCAAGAGCATGGAGGAGTTGTCTCTCTAGTGCACCTTTTGTCACTTTCATCTGTTTAAGGTGAGATTGTTGATGTGACAACAGTTAGCTTGTTTGTTAATCTCCCAATGGTATGCTGTCTTGTTGTTTGAAACAGGCCGATGACCGTGGTGTTGTCAGCAAATTTAATTATATGACTAGTGTCAAATCTGGCAGTATAGACATAAGTGAAATGTAAATACAGCTTTGGGCTCAGACAGCAGTCTTGTGGAGCACCAGAGTACAGTACAAGTGGCGATGATGTTTTTCTACTAATTCTTTCAGAATTCTGCAAGCAAAAAAAGGCCAATATCCAGTTACAGAAGGAACTGGGCAGGCACAGTTCTCTCAGTTTTGCAACCAGTGTGGAACGGATGATGGTATTAAAAGCTGTGTATTAGTTAATAAATAGCATGTGTGTATTCTGACTATATACGCGATTAAAAGCAGTATGGAGGTTCTGTGATGCAGCATCATCCACAGCAAGCAAACTAGTGCTATTTGATGTGTGACCACACAAGCTTTTCAGGAAATTTTATGGCCACTGAGATGAGAGCAACTGGGTAGTAACCAATCAGACATGTAACTCTGGGTCTCCTGAGCACGGGAACATCGGAGGTCTTTTTGAAAATCAGTCGGATGATTGTTTCGGAGATGACTTCGAAATTTTACTGACAACGCCAAGGCACCGAAATTTAGCACCCACGGCTATAATCTTTCAGTTCCTTCTGCTTTGTGAAGATTAACCCTCTTAAATGTTTTATAAACCTCTCGCTCAGTTATGTTACGAGTAAATTCACCCGACTGACCTGGAGACCAGGTAGATTTTTCAAAAATGTTTTGACTTTCAAAGTAGGCATAGAATGTGTTGAGAAGAAATTGTTGGTTAGAGAGACATCGTCAATCAGAGTGTCGGTCCTTGAGCCTTTATCATTTTTGAAGACTGCAAGCCCTGCCACCTTGGTTTTTCTAATAAAGTATCTGCCATAGTCTCAGAAGCACCCTCCCTGTAACAAGTCCCATGCTGAAACCCAGACACACAAAGGAAATGAAGCAGAGACTTAAGACAGCAGCAACAAAAACAGAAAACTTATTATGATCAACATACAAAGTCACTTTCTGTCCTTGGTCCAGGAGCAAAAGTCAGTGTAGAAACCCTGCAAGGCTGGAAACCAGCAACAGTGGTACGAAAACGTCAAGAACCAAGGTCATATGACATTGTGACTTCAACAGGTCAGCAGTATAGACGCAATAGACGACATCTTAGGCCACGTAAAGGTGACACTTATAGTTGATGAGGATGAAGAAGACCACTGTAGTACAGAACAGGTGCCGACACAAGAAGATGCAGGTATACCACTTCCAGAAAGCCACCAAGGGGAAGACCAAATGGACAGTCAAGTTCGAGAAAGATCCACTAGAAGTGGCAGGGTTGTAAAAATACCTGAAAGATTTAAAGATTTTGTAATGGGCAACAGTTAAATTGTAAGATCCAGCAGGAGGCCAAGTACTGAAGACCTCTGGGTTTCAGGACTACATAAGCACACAATACTCAGCAGTGAACTGATAATGTGAAAAAAAAAATAGTGTGCATGTGTAAATAGTTGGTTATTTTCAAATGCAAAACAGTAAGAAAGAAAAGGAAAAGTGATTTTGTTTTTGGAAAAAGGGGGATGTGGTATATTGTGAATTAAGGTTTTAAATAAAGTTGTTATAAACCAGATAACCAATGAATAAATAAAGGGGAGTGGTTAGTAACATAGAGTAATGGAGACGGGCGTCTTTTGTAAAGTTTCTGTTTAGTGTGCGCTAATAAATTAAACGCCTTTCTAAGTTAACCATCTGCCTTGCACTGAATCATTTACGGAAGCTTCCAGAGCAAATAAAGAATATTACACATAGTTTCTCTAAACTTACTAATACATCAGATGACACCAAAATAGCCAGTAGCCTGGTAAACTTCTAATAAGTATCAATATGCTTGGTGGTAAAAGATATCAGTTCAAACGAACTGTTTTATAAGTAAGTGTTACAAAACAAAACTACAGTTAAACGACACGATCCACATGGAAACTGCTTGCTTATCCGCAATCTGTAACGGCGCCGCCTGTGGCTACCCGATCTGCGTTGCCTACCCGATTTGCGCGCGCATGCGCACGCATGCGCAGAGCTTTACTATTACGACCCTGTCCGATCTGCGTTTTTTTTACTTTGCGACTTGAGTCCCCATCCGATTTGTCTCGCGCACGCGCTCTCTGCTTAATTAAAATTCATTTCACAACACTGCCCGATTTGTTCTGCGCATGTCTAATGTTTTACGACACACGAGAAAAAAAGTTACTGTGGGATTTAAATTTCTCGGTCTGCATTAACAAATATAACTTCCACCATTCGAGAGAGAAGGAGAAAGAAGAACGCCATAAAGAAGAATAGGAGCATATTGAATTTTTCTTCGGGAAGAAGAATACTTTTCACTTCTTGAAAAAATGAAGACTTTTCAATTTTACAACAACTTGAAAGAATATCTTTTACGGGAAGAATTTAGCAACAATTTAACGGTCAGAGAGCGAAGTGAAATACGACGCGCGTCCGTGAGTTTTATGATTAAAGGTACTATGTGTAATGTTTATTGAATGCTTTTCAGTTTTTGAGAATACAGTATATACTGTAATATAATTTAGATATATTTAGTATTGTCTGACTTTTTTTTACTAATTGGAATATTACCAAATGTACCGTTTTAAAGAGGCTGGTAATTTCAATGAACACGCATGAATATTTTGAAATATGCAAAACTTTTAATTGTGTTATTAAAAAAACTGCTTGGGTGGACTTTCCTGTTACTTACCGATATATACTTGATTAATGGATTAGTAGGTTTTCTCTTTTTGGGAATATGAAAATCTGAACTGCCTAGATGCATCTCAATTCAGGTGTCTACATTTTACAGTTCTTTTAAACAGAGAAGTAAATTAGCATTCACTAACGAATGCTAAAAGTTTTCTAAAGAATTGTTGTTAAGAAGCCTTATGTTTACTTTTTATTGCAGTGTTAGTGCAATATTTTGTGTAGCTAAGTAATTCTTTGTGACCTATAGTTGTGGTTTTATTTATTTATTTTTTTTCATTAAACCCCTCTCCGTGCCGCAACCCTCCACAGAGTGTTAATAAAGGTAAACGGAGCAGAAAAGTTAATTCATAGAGTAAATTTAACCTTCTAAGTCCAGTGACCTAAAAGTATAAGTCCCAGTATTCATCAGTGTTAAGAATAATGACTGAATGTATCATTTTGTTCTCTGACAGACCACCAACTTTTTTACACCGGGCCAAACCGACAATACATTCGTCTGGTTGTTATGAGTGAAGAACAAAAGAGAGCTGTCCTAATGGAGTGTCATGATAATCCTGGAACCGGCAACCATAACGGTGTGAGATGAACCAGAAACAGAGCTATTGCTGGCTATTTCTGGCCAACTCTTACAAACGATGTAGCTAATTGGGTAAGTTTTACAAATACTCCAGTGTGAATCTTGAGATACATTTAACGATTCTGCCTCAGGTTGTAGATTATCATGTCTTGTACTAAGAAACAGAGTAATTGGTTCATATTAAAATGTTGCTCATATGTTTTTGCAAGACCCCTACAGCTGAGATACAATTACCAGGCAGTCATACAGTTTCCTTAAAGTATCTGTTTCGGTACTTCAGTTCTTCTTTTGAGGACTGGTGCAGTTTGTTCTGTCTTTTCAAAATGATGCCCAATTTTACAGTTCTCTCATAAACCCTTAGTGCATCTAAAAGGATCAAGTGGGCAGGTAACTGTGTGTGTGAAATTTTTTCTAGTAATCCAAACAGTAGACTAGGTGGTCCTCTGTTCCTTCCTTGCCAAGAGACCAATTGAGTAATAATTATGATGTCACCCTCACAAAGTTGGTTTTGCACCGTAGCAAGACTTAAGTCGTCAATAGCCCTGTTTTATCATCCTCTGGTAGCTAGTTGTTTAGAATGATTTTCCTTCATAAAATGCTTGTTTTTTTGTAGTATTCTTGTTATCCTTGCTGCTGTCCCTAATTTCATTGTGCATTACTAAAGTTGTTTCCAAATCTATTGTAGCTTTAAGTGTTAAATTCTTTCTTATCTACAAAGTAAGCGTATGATGCAAAATTTCATTCAGTTTGTATCTCTTGTTTTAGGTGAGATGTTGTCAACGCTGTCAGCTGAATGATCCCATCAAGACCATGGTACCATTCTTGCATTCCATCAAGGTAATGGTGGGCTCCAGGTTTGTGAAATAAAATCGAATGAGGATAAAGATTTAAAGGCAAATATTTTATCAGGTGAAAGAAGCTTGGGAGGTGGTAGGTCTGGATCTCTTTGGCCCAATGTGTGAAACTGCCAGAAGTAACAAGTATGTGTTGACCATGACTGACCTCTACACAAAGTGGATCGTTGCTGAGCCTCTACAGTCTAAGTCAGCGAGTGAAGTGTCTGCAGCCATCATAGGGAAGCTGTACACATTTGGCATGGTTAGGAAGATCATTACTGACCAAGGCAAAGAGTTTGTCAACGAGGTACTGTTGGGGAAAAAAAAAATGCTTTTCATTTTTAAATGGAAACATTTCTTGAAAGTCCATTATTTATAAACCCATTTATTATCCCTTGTGTGAACTACTGAAGCAATTCTGTTGATTCTTCATCCACAGCTAAATGAGAATATCTTTGGAGTCCTAAAAATAAAGCATGCTGTCTCCAGTGCTTACCATCCTCAGACAAATGGGCAGGTAATTGTGTGTGTTTAATTCTTTAATTCATATTGGATGTTGTTGGTAACTGAGAAAAGATTATTTGTTAAATGTTAACTTAAATATAAGGGGAGAAAGGGGGCTCTATAATAATAACCTATCGCTTAATGCATTTACAAGCAACATTGGCCTTTTTTTTTTTTTTTTTGTTTCTTGAACACAGAGGATACTCCGTGGTAATGAGCCTTCTAAGTGGCTGAATAGATTCCAGGAAAAGTCATCTTTCCGAGTGCCTGTGTACCTGGAGTCTGACGAACAACAGGATGCCCTTTTCTCATATCTTGAGAGATTTCTGAGAACTGTACAAACAGCATTCCCTATTAGAGATCGTGTGCAGTTCATTCTGGATGTCTTATTCCCTGAGGTAAGACCGCTGGGGTGGCCTGTTATGTAAATAATTTGTGCACCAGATGATCTGTAGTCTTCTGCCCACTTCAATATAGCAATGTGTTTTTTCTTATGCAATAGACTATGCAATTTCCACCCCCAGACATTAGATCACAATATCTTAGTCTGTGTATGAATCCTCGCAATCACGTTGGCTGTTGTTTTTCTCATTGTATGAGTTTCAATAGAAACAAAACCAGGCTGTTTCATTTGCAAAATAAAGAACACATTCTTAGGGTTTTATGCTTTGTTACTGGGTAATTGGTGTATGCCTTCACTTATAATGTGATGTGGTCATATTTCAGTTACATGCAAGCAACTTTTGTATTCTGTTTTTTCTTACTTTTGGATAGTCCATCATCCATGCCCTGGCTGCTCTACAAGGTGTATCAGGACAGGAGGCAGAAGATTTATTTCTTGGTGGCCCAGAATACAGTGTCGGGTAAAAGTCAAGTCTATGAATGTTTGAAGTAAGTGTTTGAACAATTCTTATTTATTATTTTTATATTTTACTTGCCTTAGTGAAGTGGAAGAATTTAATCGAAAGATAGGGCAGCAATTAAAGAAGGAGGGAATGCTGTGATATCTGTTGGAATAGAAGATGATGCTACTGCCCAGTGCTTCCAGAATCCTTCATTTGAGTCTTGGGTCTGAATCTACTGCGTCATTGCCAAGTATTCTGGGGTAATGTATCTTGTCTTGTTTACATTTTGTTTTTCTCCATATTCCAAGCTCATTTACTTGACCTTAGCTTTAATAAACTGGATGGCTGTCTCCTTCACAATTGATTTGAAAGTACTTTACTATTCATTACATAAAAAGCTCTGAACAATTTAGTCCCTTCCTGTATTTGGTACTGTCTCTCCCCCAACACTCCTCATTTTAATCTTTAATCCACAACCAATATTGCCAACTAATTTGCTTATGAAAGGACTGGTGAAGCAGCTTGCACATGTATACCAAAAATATAGAATGCCAGCTATAAATGAAAAACCTATCAAAATACTTTTAAAACACCATTTTTAAACTTCACCTTTGTTTAATTCCCACTTCTATCAGTTGTAATGGTTTATGACTTGAACTGCATACACTTTGAAAGATTTACACTAGATAATAACCATTGTTTTTTTGCTTTTTTTTTTTTTGTCTGGTGATGCCCTTTGCCATGCACCCTGGTCAAGTCTTGTGCAACTGTCTGTGGTGCTGAAGAGAGAAGATTTCTGAAGACCCCCTTGAAATGGAGTGGCATCTGGATTAACACTACAACAATATGCTTGCTAAGAATGTCCACAGGGGCCTGGGGAGTCTGTGACCTTCTCTGACCAACTAGACCTTTTTGTGTTCTTCAACAGGGCCATCTGACCATCAGATGTATATAATTTTCCTCTTGTGTACTTTTTGTGTATATGTATTTTCGCAGTTTCATAAAGTTATATGTATTTGTTAAGCAGTTTGGACTTTATTAGTATTAAAATGTTACAGAAGTTATTTGTGGAATAATTTTAATGATCAAAATAGCAAAAAATGTAACTTTAAATTTTCTGTGCTCTGGGTAAAATGTTAAATCTGTGGTGATTTTTTTTTTTTTTTTTGTACATTTGACAAATTTTTTTTTTAGGTGCATTGTTCTCACATTGTTCACTTTTGTTCTCATAACATTTATTCAATAAAATTTGCATGAAAAGTGTATTTCCTTTTTCATTTATTCAGTTATTAACTCGCATTTAAGACACTATATGGGTGAATAAAAGCTATTTAAATTTGAGTACAAGACAAGCAATAGTATCACAGAAGATGGTGCTGGGGTTGTGCTTTGTGGATTAGACATGAAATGAAGATTTCTTTTTCTTGAAAGACTCTTTATGCAATCCACTAGTATTACCGAAACAAAGTTTTGTAAACCATGATGCCCTATGACACATGTGTATTTCATAATTAGTAATAATATGTAAAGTTATTCCAGGGATGAAAAGTGCATCAACAGTTCATTTTTACATATATACACACTCATTTTGACTAACTGCATCACAGCCTGGTACAACAACTGCACCAAACCTGCCAAAAAAGCCCTGTGGTGGATCATAAAAACATCACAGCACGTTTAATGGAACTGAACTGCCATCACTTGATCATCTATACAAGATTCCCTGTGTAAGAAGGGCTAAAAACATCATCAAGGCAAACACTCATCTTGGACAGAACGTGTTTGAGCTTCTCCCATCAGGCAGGCATTTCAGATCAATCTGTATGCTACAAACATCCATCCATTTTCTAACCCGCTGAATCCGAATACAAACAGACAAAAAAAAAAAAAACTGCTATAAACTTATTGAACTCATATCTCTTCAATCTGAAATCATTGTCATTGATCATGTACAATTAATGTAGGTAGTGTGTGTAATGACTGTTTACTAAAATGCAATAATAATCTATACTGCTGTGCATTTATGCAATAATCATCCTGGTTACTTTAACATATATGGCATCTTGTCAATATTTTGAACATATTTTATATGATTACTCAGTTTTTAGTTCACACTTTATTTATTTATTGTATTGCTATATATCTGAACTATTTGACATTGGAATTTAAATACAACATAAAGCTGACACGAGTAATTTCTTTGCGTTACTCAAAGACAATATAGTACTTGAATACATCTATTTTTAAAACCGACATTTATTTTTTATATGTAGACTATAATAACATATGCAATGGTCAAATACTTCTTTGTACAATGGGAACTGAAAAAAAAAAGTGCTATGTAAACTAAACGAAGGGATCTCAGTGATAAACAATTAACGTTTATAACAAGGAGTATGACAAGCTTAATTCAGCCCTGAAAACAGAACGTACAATGAATATTTAATAATATTATCATTATGGTAAACTACTACAGTATTGAAACGAATATACTGTACTACCCAGTTGTGTATCAACATGCGCAGTTGAGACCGATCCATGCCGTAAAGCGAAATGTTTAGTATATATATATTTTTTTTATTAAGCGCATGCGGAGTGTGTTATTACATACGTATTGAACGAATACGTCATCGCTCACTTTACGGTTCTGCCCAATCTGTATAACGCATGCGTGAACACTTTACGGCATGCTAGGCTTTCAATACGCCTGCGCGCGCAAATCGGGTAGGCACGCAGATCGGGTAGCGACACCGCCGTCCAAGTAGGTTGTCGCAGATTGTGACGCAACTCATTTCTGCCGCGATTCTTGTCTCTCACCATTTGCGTCACAAGAAAGGAAAAGATGGCAGCCTCGGCGGCGACGCTGCATAGATCTGCAGGCATGAGGCTGACGGAAGGATTGTTATCAGTTTTACGGACGGATAAAAGAGAATATGTTCCCGTCCTTTTGTCCAGCTACCGAGAGCATGGGGATATAGCTACACAGGTATCGGTCTTTACTGTGGGACACGGATATGAGGTTTCGGTGGGCGCTTTTGTGTAAAATGGGGGACAGACATCAAATTATCTTATAGTGACACGCTGAGTGTGTGCAGTTTTATTTGCAAATTGTATATTTAAGTGTCAATTGAAATGGCCAGTGAAGTAACGGATCCCTCTCACGTTTTACTTTCCTCGAGTAGAGGGGATCAGGTAATAGTTTACTGCCTTCTTCTCCGCTAAAGAGCCCTGATCCTGGAAGTGGAGTCTATCATTTCTGTGGAGATGGCTCGTCTCCACGCGTGATATATGTCCAAGCTTGCCTCCGATTTAATTACATGTAGGATTGTTAAGAGTTTTCTTTAAATTTGTCCTTTGTGAGTGAGTGCGTGCCCTAGATCTAAGTGGGTATATAACTTGGTTGGACCTTTGTCATTTAAAAATAGTTGAATATGTGCAGCATATGTTTTAGCATCAACTGCCCTTTTGGACATTGAATAAAGCTGAACTAGGTTCTCTGGGCTTTATCTATATAGGTTACCAGTGGAAATTAAGGAGAAGTGCATTTAACATGGAAGCCAGGAAAACTTTTTACACATAGTTGTGTGAATCTGGTACAAAGTACCAGGGCAGGTAGTTGAAACAGAATCCTTGACAACTGTCAAGAAGTGCCTTGTTGAAATACTGGGAAAGCTAAATAAACTAGGTTGATGGATGGAATTGACTCCTCATTTGTCAAATGTCTTAGGCCATTATGTATTATCTGTGTCTTAGTTCATTATGAGCAAGTAACACACAGCTCTGAATTATATGATGTCTAAGTTTACAGTATGTAAAATTAATGAAAGTAACTGTTTCTTAAAAAAACTGGTCCATCCATGAAGTGTTCCTGGCTTGTGTGCAATGGCTGCTGGGATAGACTCCAGCTTCTCCACAACCCTGGTCTGGATAAGCAAGTCTAGAAAATGAATAAATGAATGGATGGATAGATGAATAAAACTGTGCACACCAAAAAACTGATGTACATCAGGAGACCTATTTTCATCAAGTACTTAAAAACATGTTGTACACTAGGATGAGTTTCCAAAATTCCCCAGCTTTTTCCACTGGAACCATTTAAAATTACCCCAGTTATAAAAAAAAAACAAAAAAACTCCAAAGACATTTGACATCAGTAGCCATACCACATGCGCTTCACACCTGAAATTAAGCATGTTTGGGCCCGGCCAGTACATGGATGGGAGATCATCTAGGAAAGTTTGGGTTGCTACTGGAAGAGGTGTTAGTGAGGCCAGGAGGGGGTGCTTATCCTGTGGGCTGAATGTGGATCCCAATACCCCAGTGCAGTGATGGGGATTCTGTGCTGTACAAATGGTGCCATCCTTGAGATGAGACGTAAAACAGAGTTCCTGACTCTCTCTGGTCATAAAAGATCCCTGGGCATTGTTCATAAACAGCAGGGTGTATCCTGAAGTCCAGGCTAAATTGCCCACCACAGCCTAGTCACTCTCGACCCCCTAATCACCCCCTGTCTAAATTTGGCAATCTCTTTCTTACCACTTCACCACCTATAGTAAAGAATTATTATTATTATCACTGGCAACAAATCTTAAATTACTTTGTGAGCAAATGCAAGCTCAAATGGTATGGTTAGGTATATTTTGTGGCTTGCCGACTTAAATTACTGCCAGGTGGATTAATATTGCATTATAAAATTGAGATGAATGTTAAATCTTTTCTGAGAATGAATTGAACCAGATCGTCGGCTTCATATCTATATTAATATTGATAACATCATTTGTATACTGACATGATTTTGTTTGATTCCTGGCTTGGTATTTGAAGTGCTTTTTATAAGGTGTGCTTTTTCAAGTTCAAATATATTGCCACATGCAAATAGTACAATAAGATTCTTACTTGCTTATGCCCAAAAGTTAAGTGGCAATAGTATAATGCCAACAATGTTTAGTGAATATAATCACAGTGAGTGAATACAACTTCATATATGAAGTGCATCATACAACAAAAATATATAGCACCCTTTAAAATCTTCATTGTTAGTTTTCTGAGTTAGTTGTTTCTGATTTATTCTGTGGCACTCAAAATGGACACCTTACTAATGTCATGCTTTTTTCAAGGCATTCTAAATAATGGTGCCATAGTCTGAACTGTTCCATAGTTACAAATACAGAGCCCTTCGTAATGTTTGGGACAAAGACACATTTTTTCTTGATTTACCCTTCTGCTCCAAAGTTTAAATTAACAAATAATGCAGATATAATTAAAGTGCACATAGCAGACTTTAATTAAAGGGTGTTTGCATACATTTCAGTTACACCATTTAGAAATGAAAACACCTTTTCTACATGGTCCTCCCATTTCAGGGTACCATAATATTTGGGACATAACAATGGTAGGTGTATTCTAGCAGTTATATTTAGTACTTGGTTGCATATCCTTTGCGTGCAATGACTACTTGAAGTGTGTGATTCATACACATCACCATGTTCTGGGTATCTTCTCTGGCGATGTTCTGCCAAGCCTCTAATGCTGCCATCTTCAGCTCCTACTTGTTTTGGGGGGCTTTCCCCCCTTAACGTTTTCTTTTCAGCTCAATTGGATTTAAATTGGGTGGCTTGGCCTTTCAAGAATTTTCCATTTTTTTTAGCTTTGAAAAATTCCTGTGTTGCCTTATCAGCATGTTTGGGATGATTATGTTGTTGTAGGATGAAGTGCCATCCATTGAGCTTGGAGGCATTTACTTGAACTTGACCAGATGTTTCTATCTACCTTAGAATTCAATGTGTAACTGCTATAAGCAGTTCATCATTAATGAAGATAAATGTGTCAGTACCTGTGGCAACCATACATGCCCAAGTCATAACACCCCCACACCAACATGTTTAACAGAGGAGGTTGTATGCTTTGTGTCTTGAGCAGTTCCTTTTTACCTTCACACTTTGCTTTGTCAATCACTTTTATACAGGTTCATTTTTGTCTTGTCTGTCCAAAAGACCCTTTTCCAGAATTCTGCAAGCTCTTTTAAGTACTTTTTCGTAAACTGTGATCTGGCCATCCTATTTTTGTGGTTAACTACTGGTGTGTGTCTTGAAGTGTGGCCTCTGTATTTCTGTTCATGAAGTCTTCTGCATATAATCGTCTCTGACACATACACATCTGCCTCCTGAAGACTGTTTCTGATCCGTTGGACATAGTGTACTAATGAGTAATAGTTATGCTGTATTTGAGCCAATTCAAGTTTCACAAAATGACCTCCCCTTCCCCAAATGAATTTCATTTTGTGACTGTGGAAGTTATGCAGAAAAAAATACTTTTTTGCCTGCCTTTTTGCCTTCACTGGTCTGTTTGTTTACTTTTTTATGATGGAAACATCTGGAACAATTCAGCTGTGTAATTTCTGATGTGCTAATTCAGGAATAGTTATGAACACTCTTTTTTTCCTTTAAAATTTATTGATACTTGTCAGAAGTTTTTGTTTGAATTTTTACATTTTTAATACAGTAATATCAATTGCTCAAACTTGATAAGTAGTTTACTAATGAAAACAAGTGCTTCTGTAAATTTCATAAATTCCACATAGCAAACTCTTTTTGATCTTAGGGCCCATGGAAATTATTTGATAATCGATCAAAGAATTTTATGTTAGCATTGGACTAATTTTATCTTTGTAACATTTGGTTTTCATCCTTTAGAGTGCAGCAGTGATGGCAGGGCTTGTCTCCCTGAGCAACATACGGCTTGGCTCAGTCAAGACCAGGTAAGTAGCCAATGCTGAGTGCAAGTTATGAAAATGTGTAGAAAGTGATATTTTGTGTTATAGGCCAGTGTTAGTAAGTCTCAGATTTCCAGTCATGCGTTTTGTAGTACATGCTGATATATATTTCCTTAGAGAATTATCATGGCTATCTTAGACCATCCTGGACTAATCCTTACTTGTTCCATCCCTCTGGAGATGGTGGACATCACCAGCATTCATACTGTGATCTATAACTGAGCTGTTTCTTGCATCTTTTATAATTTGTTACAATAGGGATTTCATTATAAAAGAATTGGAACAAGCCATGGTCTTTCAGCATGTATGGTTGACAAATCTGACTGTGGAATGCTGAAACTGATGGCAACATCTATGTTTTTCTTGCTAGTATCAATGGCATTGAGAGGTTCCCACTTTTCTGTGAAATAAATTGGGGGGGGGGGATTTCATGGGTTCCCTTTGGTATCTGGAGGTGTATGCCCCTTTAGTTATGAAAACTGCACTTTAAAAGGAGTAAAAACATAAAAACTAAATGTGCACAACATTTGAATGTATATCCTCCCCTATGTTTTAAATTGTGTGCCTTTTTCAATCTTTTTTCTAATTCTTACAGGTTTGAAGGCTTGTGTATCATGGCAGTGATGGTAAAAGACAGCTCAACTGAGCTCTTCCAGCAACACTGCTTAACATGGCTTCGATCCATCCAGCAGATAATTCAGGTAAAAAAAATGCATGGTTATTTTGTTTTAATTTCTGGAAGTCTTGTCTGAACAAGTGCAATGTTACCATTTAAGGGTTTTGACAGTTGTAGAATGGTGGTGTTTTTATTCACTACATAGGAGAAGTAATCTTGGTACAGGTTGCTTAGTACTAAGTAGTCCAGCAGGAGAAAATCAATACACAGAAGAACTGAAATTCTTGTAATTTACAATTCAAAATGTGATTCACAGATTTAAAAAATCAATTTTGTTTTTTCACTTTCTGGTTCTGTTTTCTCTTTTCTATGTAATGCTACATTAAGACAAAGCCACAGTATGCACTCAAACCACAGTTCCAGAAAAGACAGTGTACCGCAGGTTTGAATGCATTTTGTTGTCATTCCAGCACAACTATGAATTCTACCAGTTCTAACATTCATTCTGGGCTACAGTATCTTTATTATTACATGTTACTTAGCCCATATACTTTCTAGTGATTAAACATTTTTTATATCATGATTTCCTTCAGAACAAGGATAGCAGGGTTTCTTAAATAGTATAAATACAGTACAGGCCAAAAGTTTGGACACACCTCCTCATTCAATGTGTTTTCTTTATTTTCATGACCATTTACAGCACTCCATCACTCTCCTTCTTGGTCAGATAGCCCTTACACAGCCTGAAGGTGTGTTTGGGGTCATTGTCCTGTTGAAAAATAAATGATCGTCCAACTAACCTGACTTCTGCACAACACAACTGCTGGTCCCAACCCCACTGATAAAGCAAGAAATTCCACTAAATAACCCTGATAAGGCACACCTGTGAAGTGAAAACCATTTCAGGTGACTACCTGTTGAAGCTCATCGAGAGAATGCCAAGAGTGTGCAAAGCAGTAATCAGAGCAAAGGGTGGCTATTTTGAAGAAACTAGAATATAAAACATGTTTTCAGTTATTTCACCTTTTTTTGTTAAGTACATAACTCCACATGTGTTCATTCATAGTTTTGATGCCTTCAGTCATGAAAATAAAGAAAACACATTGAATGAGAAGGTGTGTCCAAACTTTTGGCCTGTACTGTATGTACACTTGGACTAAACAGGAAAAAAGATGTAGCTATAAAGATGGAGAATAAACCTGGAAAATAGTCAATTAATATCTAGTGCATCTAATTTCCACTTTTGGAAATCTTATGGTTTAGAAATACAGTGACTTAATAAAAAATACCAGAAAATCATTCTTAAAGGTATGTTGAACATGGTACATTCTAGGGAATATTGTAATCTGCGGTCTTCAACTCAGTAAATTGATATATATAGTACTTATAATGTTAGCTGCATCTTTTTTTAGGTTCCTAAAATCAAGCAGCTACTGAGTCAGCATGGTAGGATCCAGCATTAGTCAAATATGCAACTAGAAATTTCACAGTCCAGTAAAGCCTGTTTTTAAAAAAGTTTATTAATATTTAAAAAAAGAAGTCGCATAAATTCAGAAAACAAATTATTCCACATGCAGAAAAGATTCTTCTCTTTTTCATTATGATCTTAGCTTTCTCATGTTGAACTTCAGGTATGTTCAGTACGGTTTGAAATTGTTTGCCCTCCAAGCCTTATCAACTAACTGCAAGAAAGGTCATAGACTGAGCTAGTCTCTAATCAGAATGACAAGAAATAATTGGAATACTCCATTTACGAGTTAGCTTGTTAGGAGTTAAAATAGAACCTTTCATTAACTATACACCAATACATAGGCTAATATTTAAATTTTTATGCTTGTACTTTAAGTTTATATGTTGACATCTGTGTTACAGTCCCAGGACCCTTTGCAGACAATGGAGCTGGCTGTGCATGTGCTTCATGACCTACTCCAGTATTCATCTCAATTGCCAGAGCTGGCTAGAAACATAGGCCTTAACTCAATTCCAGGAATTCTCACATCACTGCTTTCTGTAAAACCAGAGGTAAATATGTCAAATGTAGTGCTTGTGTTATAATTTAAGGTTTTAAATGAAGAGGGCAACAAATCAGTAATTTATAAAAGTATGCTGTACATTTGACAATAATACTCCCAACTACTGTATACTTGTTTCCCTTTTTTTCCTCAATAGTGTCATATTGCTGCTATGGAAGGAATGCATGCTTGTATGACCTTCTACCCAAGAGCCTGTGGATCTTTGCGGGTGAGAAGGCCTACACTCATTAGTGCTTAGTTATGTTTACAATACCAAGAGTTTCATGTCACTTACTTCTTGTGTTTTTGCTGTAGGGAAAGCTGGGAGCCTATTTCTTGTCAAAGATGGATTCAGAGAACACTCGGATGCAGGAGGTAAACTTCTTTAAAGATGTGACATTCTGAAATGTGGTGGATTGAACAACATATTGTGTTCCTAATGAATTGTTTATTTTATACCACATTCTACAGTATTATTTTATAAATATGTAGCTTAATTAGCCGAAAAATTGTTAGAACACATTTTTTCCTCACTAGGCAGTTAACTGGAACCACATCTTTGCACATAACAGAAAAGTGTAAAACGTGAAACATGTAAATGATTAGAGTTGACATTTATTTTCACTCTGGTGTATTACATAACACCAAGAAGCATTGAAATATAGTAATATATACAATACAAAGATTTAAAGAAGTTACTGTCAGTGTCTATATAGCTTACATACCAATAAGTTAAATACTCCAACAGGACACATTTATGATGCTAAGTTTCTGCAAACCTTCTGAATTATGACTGCCCCTGCTACTGCCTCACCACTTTTAGTCTGAGACAGCACTTTGTTTGCACATTACAGTCACATACATGAACTATTTTTATATCCACAAACACCAGCAAACTGTTGAAAGGGCAGCTGCTGTTCTCTCAATTTGTGCTTTAGTTTGTTATTGTGAGTAGTGCCTACTGTTTCTTTTTTATAATGGTTTGTGGGTAGAGAAGGGTTATATATGCATGTAGAGGCAGATGTAATTTATTCAGTTATAGTCAGAGTCTTAAGAATTTACCATGTAAGGAAAAAAATATCATTAATTACTCAGCTATGTTTAATCAGATCTGGCAATTTAGAGTTACCATTTCAGCCGAACACCTACAAGTCTTTGGGATGTGTGCGAAATCCACTTAAGCAGTGCCCTAACTCATGCAGTCATGGGGAAAATGTCCAAACTTCACACAGGGGGTTTGTTGTGCTGTGTACACAGTTCAAAGAATTTCTTACTTGCACGTTTCCCACAGAGTACTCACAGTAATACAGTAAAACAGCAGGCAATGAATACACCGTACATTAAGTATATCATCAGATAATATTTGATGTATTAGCTGTCAGCATGAGTCACTGATGACCAGCCTCATGATCTGTAGGTAAAATCCTTTTCTTAATTTAGTGATTTGAGTGCTTATGGTAATTTACCATTTTCCAAAGTAAAGGGAGAAAAGTGACTCTGCAGAATGACCAGATATGAAGTGATACTGTTTTAACATTTTAATGTTGCATGTGTTATATACAATCCTGGACAGAAAGAAACTGTGTTTCTGTAATATTCTCAAATGACTTTACCACATTCCCTGGTGCTTTGTGGTCCTGAGGTGAACAGGTACCATACCACAGTGTAATGTGACCAGCGAGGATCAACTCCGCTGTGCACTTGTAGTGGTTAGTGAACATAGATGGAGACACCTAATATTTTGGATATAACATTTTATGCTAAATATAACTAGTGAGTTTGTAGCCTGGAGTAAAATACTAAGACCTAAAGGGTATCACTTGTACAATTTTATCTATCCTTGCAATACATAGAAGCCTGGCTTTTTGTGATTTTAGTGGTTATTCTGGGATGTATGCATTAATACGTTCTTTCAAGTCAGTAAGGCCAGAGCTCTTTATAATTCTATACCGTATGTTACAAGAAGGAATTTGTCAGTGGCTATGAACAGGAAGCCAGCATAAATACTTAAGAAAGGAGTTTTGTGATTGTCTTCTTTATCCTGGTAGTGGTCCTTTTAGAAACATTTTCATTTAGATCAAAGGTACAAGTAGAACAGTTTGAACTGATGTTGCTTAGTCACAAGTCACATATACCTGTCAAAGGAAAGGTAATGATCACATTACCAGTAATATTTAATTCTGCAAGTACTGCTTTTTGAGCACCTAGCCATTTGAGGACATGGTACCAGTGAAGGTACTATTTGTATTTCAAGCAATCTTTAACTCAACATTCTTTCATTTTAAGACACTGTTTTTCACTTGAAAAATCTTGCATTTTAAGAATTTACTGTTAATATCTTTAAGCAGTAACTGAATTAAAATGCTCAAACTTTCTTCACGCACTGTGCCACATGATTTGAAGGTAGTTGTTTTTAAATTACCTACTGGGTGACTTTAGAGCAATGCAAACCTTTTCTATCCTTCGTGCTACTGCCATAGTGCACTGTTAAATTAAATTTGTTTTAAAATAAATTGAAAATTACCCTTTTGAAAATCCTGAAAAAAGCTGTACCTTTAATATTTGTGAAGGGTGCTTTTCTTCGTCTAATTTTATTTTGATCAGTTTGGAGCTGTCTATTGTTGAGGTTCTTACTTCAGGGGAGCCGGGGCTTTATCTTAATCATGACGTCTTATCTCTTTCAGTTGGCATGTTCCTGCTATTCCATTCTACCGACACTAGGTTCTGGGTTCTCACAAGGAATCAAGACTTCAGAGGCTTGGGCTCAGCAACTACAGTGCATTCTGGCCACTGCACATAGCCTTTTAGGACAACTTTATGAAGGCGCAGAAACAGGTAATTTAACTTGTGTTAAAAAAAAAAAAAGTCAATGAATGGGTTGATAATCTGTTGGAGTGATTGATAGCCTGATTTGTAGATGTTTCATAATTTCCATTCGCATTTTCATGTCATTTTTCTTATTGGGGTTTTGATGACTCTAAACATGCAATATCTGTAATTGTGAACAACTGATTTAAGTATATAATGCAACATGGAGCCTAATGTGGCTAAACAGTTCATTTTGTTGAATGTTTAAATTTGTTTATACGTTACAGCAGTAGATTTAGTAGAGAATACAAAACATTTTTGATTTTAAGGAAATCCTCAACTTGATCAACAAAATACTTTCTTTTAGAATATTCATTTATTTTAGGAAAGGTTTCTGTACTTTCTAAATTGAATCCTGATTAATGATGTACCAAGTGTGAGATCAGTGTTTCAGAAATTCAGTATTAGCCATTTTATGGAAATGTTATTTTGTTGTTTCTATGTTTATTGTTCCAATATTTCAAATTCTTTTTTGAATTTAATGTTTATTTAAAAGTAAAAGTGTGTGTGTGTGTGTGTGTGTGTTGGTTGGGGTGACAGGGGGTTCTTGCATTACCAAGATACCAACATATTTTTAATTTTGTCACTCTAGGATCTAGTTATTGTGCATTGAATTGTATTCCAGAAAATTTAATAGTTAGATTTTACCTGAAACGAAATAGGCCATTCACATCATTAAATTTGTTTTGATAGGAATTGTTTTATTTTTCAAATATATTTTGTATAATTTTATTCAACATAAAATAATACATGTAGGCTTTCTGCTGTTTATGTATTTTACTTTTAAATTTATTTTAATTATAATTTATTATTTTATCTTTTTCTGTTTTGAACTTTTTTTCATTAAAAGTTAAGTTTGCAGAACAAGATAATTATTATTACATTTTTTAATTTAGTTTTTATGTAGTTTCGTTTTCCATTTAACTTCAGTTTAATCTTGCAAGCTTTTGACCATTTCTGTTGTAGTTTTTATTCTTATTGATTCCCTCCAATTAATGTTCATTCTGAGTGCACCATTTCAGTTTAGTTTTCATTTTAACGCAAAAAATGGCTATTTAGTGAAGATTAAGAAATACATGCTGAGTCTGCATAGCAAAAAGCACAGCAGAAACATGCAGATATAACCACTAAAGGTTACCACTTAACCACTTAGGGTGCTTCTGATCCTGTCGTCTTCTTAGTTTCATATCTTTTGATAACCATTGTCCATTTTCCAAGTTACAATAAAATCAAATAATATTATTAAACTAAACATAAAATCATATTTCAACAAGTGATATCCAGCAGTTTTACTTAAACTTCTTATTACTAGTTTTCTTCTGTAGCTTCTTAAAATGCATTTAAAATTCATTAATCCATCCATCCATCCTCTTCCGCTTATCCGAGGTCGGGTCGCGGGGGTAGCAGCTTAAGGAGAGAAGCCCAGACTTCCCTTTCCCCGGCCACTTCTTCCAGCTCCTCCGGGAAAATCCCAAGGCGTTCCCAGGCCAGCCGGGAGACATAGTCCCTCCAGCGTGTCCTGGGTCTTCCCCGGGGCCTCCTCCCGGTTGGACGTGCCCGGAACACCTCACCAGGGAGGCGTCCAGGAGGCATCCTGATCAGATGCCCGAGCCACCTCATCTGACTCCTCTCGATGCGGAGGAGCAGCGGCTCTACTCTGAGTCCCTCCCGGATGACTGAGCTCCTCACCCTATCTTTAAGGGAAAGCCCAGACACCCTGCGGAGGAAACTCATTTCAGCCGCTTGTATTCGCGATCTCGTTCTTTCGGTCACTACCCATAGCTCATGACCATAGGTGAGGGTAGGAACGTAGATCGACTGGTAAATTGAGAGCTTTGCCTTACGGCTCAGCTCTTTTTTCACCACGACAGACCGATGCAGAGCCCGCATCACTGCGGATGCCGCACCGATCCGCCTGTCGATCTCACGATCCATTCTTCCCTCACTCGTGAACAAGACCCCGAGATACTTAAACTCCTCCACTTGGGGCAGGATCTCGCCCCCAACCCTGAGAGGGCACTCCACCCTTTTCCGGCTGAGGACCATGGTCTCGGATTTGGAGGTGCTGATTCTCATCCCAGCCGCTTCACACTCAGCTGCGAACCGCTCCAGAGAGAGCTGAAGATCACGGCCTGATGAAGCAAACAGGACAACATCATCTGCAAAAAGCAGTGACCCAATCCTGAGTCCACCAAACCGGACCCCTTCAACACCCTGGCTGCGCCTAGAAATTCTGTCCATAAAAGTTATGAACAGAATCGGTGACAAAGGGCAGCCCTGGCGGAGTCCAACTCTCATTGGAAACGGGCTCGACTTACTGCCGGCAATGCGGACCAAGCTCTGACACCGGTTGTACAGGGACTGAACAGCTCTTATCAGGGGGTCCAGTACCCCATACTCCCGGAGCACCCCCCACAGGACTCCCCGAGGGACACGGTCGAACGCCTTTTCCAAGTCCACAAAGCACATGTAGACTGGTTGGGCAAACTCCCATGCACCCTCCAGGACTCTGCTAAGGGTGTAGAGCTGGTCCACTGTTCCGCGACCAGGACGAAAACCACACTGTTCCTCCTGAATCCGAGGTTCGACTATCCGACGGACCCTCCTCTCCAGAACCCCCGAATAGACTTTTCCAGGGAGGCTGAGGAGTGTGATCCCTCTATAGTTGGAACACACCCTCCGGTCCCCCTTTTTAAAAAGGGGGACCATCACCCCAGTCTGCCAATCCAGAGGCACTGTCCCCGATGTCCATGCGATGTTGCAGAGACGTGTCAACCAAGACAGTCCTACAACATCCAGAGCCTTAAGGAACTCCGGGCGTATCTCATCCACCCCCGGGGCCCTGCCACCAAGGAGTTTTTTGACCACCTCGGTGACTTCAGTCCCAGAGATGGGAGAGCCCACCTCAGAGTCCCCAGGCTCTGCTTCCTCATTGGAAGGCATGTTAGTGGGATTGAGGAGGTCTTCGAAGTACTCCCCCCACCGACCCACAACGTCCCGAGTCGAGGTCAGCAGCGCACCATCCCCACCATATACGGTGTTGACACTGTACTGCTGCCCCTTCCTGAGACGCCGGACAGTGGACCAGAATCTCCTCGAAGCCGTCCGAAAGTCGTTCTCCATGGCCTCTCCAAACTCCTCCCATGCCCGAGTTTTTGCCTCAGCAACAACCGAAGCCGCTTTCCGCTTGGCCTGCCGGTACCTATCAGCTGCCTCCAGAGACCCACAGGACAAAAAGGTCCTATAGGACTCCTTCTTCAGCTTGACGGCATCCCTCACCGCCGGTGTCCACCAACGGGTTTGGGGATTGCCGCCACGACAGGCACCGACCACCTTACGGCCACAGCTCCGGTCAGCCGCCTCAACAATAGAGGCACGGAACATGGCCCATTCGGACTCAATGTCCCCCACCTCCCTCGGGACGTGGTCGAAGTTCTGCCGAAGGTGGGAGTTGAAGCTACTTCTGACAGGGGACTCTGCCAGCCGTTCCCAGCAGACCCTCACAACACGTTTGGGCCTACCAGGTCTGACCGGCATCTTCCCCTACCATCGAAGCCAACTCACCACCAGGTGGTGATCAGTTGACAGCTCCGCCCCTCTCTTCACCCGAGTGTCCAAGACATATGGCCGCAAGTCCGATGACACAACCACAAAGTCGATCATCGAACTGAGGCCTTGGGTGTCCTGGTGCCAAGTGCACATATGAACACCCTTATGCTTGAACATGGTGTTCGTTATGGACAATCCGTGGCGAGCACAGAAGTCCAATAACAAAACACCACTCGGGTTCAGATCGGGGGGGCCATTCCTCCCAATCACGCCCTTCCAGGTCTCACTGTCATTGCCCACGTGGGCATTGAAGTCTCCCAGCAAAACGAGGGAATCCCCAGAAGGTATGCCCTCTAGCACCACCTCCAGAGACTCCAAAAAGGGTGGATACTCCAAACTGCTGTTCGGCGCATACGCACAAACAACAGTCAGGACCCTTCCCCCCCCCACCCGAAGGCGGAGGGAGGCCACCCTCTCGTCCACCGGGGTAAACCCCAACGCACAGGCTCCAAGTCGGGGGGCAGTAAGTATGCCCACACCTGCTCGGCGCCTCTCACCGGGGGCAACTCCAGAGTGGTAGAGAGTCCAGCCCCTCTCAAGGAGATTGGTTCCAGAGTCCAAGCTGTGCGTCGAGGTGAGTCCGACTATATCTAGCCGGAACCTCTCAACCTCACGCACTAGCTCAGGCTCCTTCCCCTTCAGAGAGGTGACATTCCACGTCCCAAGAGCCAGTTTCTGTAGCCGAGGATCAGAACGCCAAGGTCCCCGCCTCCGGCCACCACCCAACTCACACTGCACCTGACCTCCTTGGCCCTTCCCATAGGTGGTGAGCCCATGGGAAGGAGGACCCACGTTACCTCTTCGGGCTGTGCCCGGCCGAGCCCCATGGGTGCAGGCCCGGCCACCAGGCGCTCGCCATCGAGCCCCACCCCCAGGCCTGGCTACAGAGGGGGGCCCCGGTGACCCGCGTCCGGGCAAGGGAAAACGTTGTCCACAGTTTTTATTCTTCATTGGAGGTTTGTTGAACGTTCTTTGTCTCATCCCTCACCTAGGACCAGTTTGCCTTGGGTGGCCCTACCAGGGGCATAAAGCCCCGGACAACATAGCTCCTAGGATCATTGGGACACGCAAACCCCTCCACCACAATAAGGTGACGGTTCAAGGAGGGGAAATTCATTAATTGATTTTGCAAACACCTTACTAACAGGTTTGCAAGGGAGCTGTCCATCCCATCAGTTCTGAAAGCAAGACGGGAACCATAGCACACACTCACAGCCATATTGACTCTTGCATCTAATTGCCCATGCAGTGCATGTCTTTGAAATGGATGAAATCTTGAGACTAACCACTCAACTCAACCATGTAATTATTAAAAGGGTCATGGACTTTTTATTATTGTAGCTAGGTTTACACATGCAGTGAGTAACAGAAACTTGAACGCTGAAAGGGTTCTAGATGTGCATGAACTGAATATGTAATATATACTCTCATATGAGATATTCTTGAAATTTTTTGATGCTGGCAATGTCATTTCCAAAACATGAAAATCTACTTTTTTAGGAAATTCTTAGTTTTATTGTTTTTTCCCAAATATTGTTGAATTCACTATCTGAACTGTGTTATTAAAAGTAATAAAAAAGTAGATATTTATGTCGTACATTTTACACCAGCAATAGCAACATCTTAATTCACTGAATATGCAATAAACAATTCACTTTTTAACAATGATCTGTCTCTGTATTGCTAGTGCTTTACAGGTACATGTGTGCTGTAAATACTATGGTACGTTTTCCCGTTGGGCAGCAGCATGCATGTGTGATGGTAATGTATGCATGTATTCAAGCAAGTTTGCACTCTCCTTATCTGTTAAAGCCTTCACATGGGCAACAGCTTCATTAGGCAGCACATTCCTGGCTGTCAGAAAAAGGGATGTGCTCATGTTATTTTGGAAATGTGGAACTGTGCTGGAAAGTTGTCAGGCAGTCTTGTAATTTGATATGCTCCGTGATAACTAGTCTTGTAATCTGACATGCTTTGGCAACAAGATCAGCAACTGTAGTTGTTTAGTTTGACATTCCGTGTGACTAGAAGTTAGATAATATGACATCAGCTTTAGAGAAACCCGAGCTGAGGTGCTGTGCTCTGATCAACACACATGATGTTCTGTGATTTTTTTTTTTTTTTTTCCCTTCTTTCTTACTTTCACTTTGAGCTGATTTTATAGCCAGATATTGTATAGCATATTAATAATGATTAAGGAAGGACATCTAAATCAGACTTCAAAACTAGTTTATTTTATGGGCATTTAAAACTAGTGAGAGTTCTAAGGCTAATGTTAATATTGAAGTACTATTCAGAAAACAAACAGATGCTAGCTGCTACCAATATAATAGAAATCCATAGAATCAACCAGCTTTTAGTGAGGAGTTGGCCCTTTTTCTTTGCGGTAAAAGAGGCTTGACGATGTTAAACAATGAATCTGAAAAAGTAAAATATAAAAATAATGATGGTAGTGGAAATATAACAAAGAAAAATTAACCTTTTTTCTAGAAATATACTTGAGTAAAGACAAAAAACACACTTTTTCAAGAAATTTACAAGTAATGGAGTAAATGTAATGTGTTACAACTGTTTAAGTAACATGTATATTAAGAAGGATGGTCTAGTCATCAGTGATATTTTCATAACGAAATTGAGAACTAGAACTAAAAATGTTTTCCGCTTTACAAGAACGAGAACTGAAATTCAGGCAAACTAAAAAAAAAAAATTAGTGATTTGTGATCAAACTAAAATGACAACGAAAATTCATTAAAAACGGAAAAAACAGCAATAGCATTTTTTGTTCAATCCGGTTCAGTCGTGCAGAGGGGTTGTTTGTAGTTCACCCTGAGTGTTCAGTTACGTTGCGCTGTTCACTATGTGGTGATCTTGTACCTTGGGCTTACTATAGTCACGTGGCGCAACGTCCGTAAAGGACCGTTGTTTGTTTGTTGAGCACATTTTGCTCGTCGGGTTGAAGCAGTAAGCACTTGTGGTTGACGATGGCAAATTTTGCACAGATGTTTGTGGGTAGAAAGCGAGAAAGTAACGTGTGCAAATACTTTAATTACAGCGCTGATAATAATAAAAGCAAAAGTAGCATGGGAGAAGAAGAGGAGTCTCGGCAGTTCAGTGCAGGGCCAGCTGGATCAGTGCTTAGTGGAAGTCTAGCACTTCTCTGGCATCATGTCTGCACTTCATACAGGAACATGCGGTCTCACCTGTCATTAAGAAAAAAAAAAAAAAAAATAATGATAACATAAAATATATTTGTCCACTGGTCTGTGCTATAAAATTGTTTGCTGTATGATTCCAATAATTATTTTTATAGTCAAAATCGCTGAATTTGCGCATTTCCTGTTTCCTCTCCTTTTCAAATACAGGGGAGAAATGCGAGGTGCGATGAGACAAGCCGAGCCTCTGACTGCGCTATCCCTAACACACTGGATTGATGCATGCAATTAGCGCATGCCTGTTGCTGTTTCTCTGTATGTTGCCAATTAAATTTTTCCACACACGTTTATTTTACACCCTGACTTTCCACAGTTTGGCTAACATCTTTAATAAATGTGTGTGACATATCCGGTCTTGCTGATTGGACTTACAAAACCGCAGTGAAAAGGTACAAGGTTGGGAGCCCAACATGTGCTTGTTGCTGCTGTTCTCCTATGCAGAGGCTCAAGGCACCAATAAGTTAGCAGTATCAGAAAGTCAAGTGCAGTGCAGCGGTCTGTTTATTTTTATTTTTTGTTCTGACTGACTGCCAAAAATGGAAGATTAAGAGTTTTAAAACTAAAGGAAAATAAGGAGGACTTTTACATGAAAGTGACAAAAATTTTCACTGAGAAGGATAGGTGGATGGACTTCATTTACAAATAAAGGTAATACCATAAACAGTTTTCAATTTTATAAAAATGGGACCAGACTAAGAAAAAAAAAATCAAATATTTAAAAACAAAATTTTGACCTTAAATAAAATATCCTTTTGTAGAGTAGTCTGTATTAAAATTGATTAAAGCATCAGAATTGAAATCTTTTAAAAACAGCTAAATATTTCAATTAAGGTCAAACTTGAAAACTTTTTTTTGTACACCACTCTATACTTTCATTTGTATTGAATGAATATAATTTGTGAAATTGCAACGGCAAATTTAGAACATATGGAGGGTGCAGAGCAAATTTGCTCTTTCCGCTCTCTCTTGCTGCTATAAATGTAACGTTCTTTCTTAGACAAATATGCACCTTACTTATGTGTGTGTAAAGAATGCTGATGAGATATGAAACATAACCAGTACTCAATGTGTATGCTGCCAACTGAATAGTGAATAAGCTACTCTTTTGGGTTCATATATTTGTAAATATGACTCTGAAGGAGTCTGTGCCTCACCAGCCATGAACCTCACCGCACGTCACTGCTTCAGTACTGGCAGCAAAAATTGTCAACATACAGTCTGCTGGTCCAGTGGCTGAGGACCTTGTCTGTGCACCTGCATTACAGGCACTCGTCAAGCGAGTATTTTCACTATGTGGCGATCTGTGCAATGGATGTCGTTGCAACATGAACAAATATCTCAAAATGGGTGCTTGTTAAAAATTTAATAGCAACGTGCTTGCACAGAATGGTTTCTTGGTTTGAAACATTTGATCTTTCTGACTATACTCATAAGGCCACTTAATCTGTTTGATCATTGATAGTCAAGCTGTGTTTAACGGCATTATGAACTGTGAGTGTATTTTGTTGACTGAAACATAACTTGCATTGAAATATGTGTAGGTCAGCATTTGTGGTCTTGCAACAGGGAAAAACTAAAATTGAACTAATATCATATAAAAAAGCCAGAACTAAATAAAATAAAAACTCAAATATTAAACACAGAAGTAAATAAAAATACAGATTGTTGACTCCACTGAAAACTAGAACGAAATAAAAATAAAAATGTATTTTATAAAATAAAATAAAAACTAAAACTACAATTAATATCAGAACTGAAATAGCACTGCTAGTCACCTGAAAGCCAAATCTAAACTGTATGTATTATGGTTTCAGTTTAGGAATTTCATATTGAATATACTTTCAGGGGCAGTGTGTGGCTGTGAAGCTCATCGTTTATTTAAAACTTACTTTTATATTGTTTTTCTTAGGTTGATGATGATGCCATCAGTAATCTAATGCCAGTTGAGACACATATTGATGTAGAAGTTAAGCGTAAAGACAGATGATGCATCACACATATATACAGTAATCAGTGCTTTTATCTAAGCTAGCATTATAGCTGTTAAGTATTAATGAATACTGGAATTTATGCATATTTGTATGTATATCATGCAGACATACAAGTGTCATGTAGAATCAAAATGAGAAAGTTTTAATGATTAAATATTTCTGTCAGTCACAAGGCATTTTTTTCCCCCACAGATCCAGTAATATATATGGGTCCTGGTGTGGAGCTAAACTTCAGTCCTTTGGATGAGAGAGATCCACTTTTTATTCTGAGGCTAAGTCAGAGATATGCTGGACTTTGCCAAAGCCTTTCTAAATTGCTCAGGTAGGTCCTGGCTGTGTTAGGTACTAATGCTTCTTATATTTCAAACATGTGTCCTAAAATTGCAATAAAAACAAATCATTTTTTGAGTCACCTTACTTAATGGTAGATGTATTAAATTTCGACTTTGACAGTCCATTAAAACCAGACATGCTTCAAATTTCAACATGAAATAGAAACTGAACTATCCAAGAAGCAGTAGAAAATTAGTAATAAGTAAGAGTGAGGTGCTCATGTAGTGTTTTCATTTTTATATATAGAATTGACATAGTCACAGAATAATCACAATAGTACACTCAGTACTCAGCAAATGTATGTCAACATCAGCACACGACTTACATGAACACACACAATTCAAACACTCTGATTCAGCTGACAGTTACCACCTTTTATGAATAAAATTTGTATGCCAGGCTTCTACAAAAATTTAGCGAGCGTCTTTAACTAGATATTCAACATAAAAACTGATATTTAGATTTATTTTCTACATACAATTTTTGTTCAATCAGGATTTTCAGAGGCAGTGCGGGACTCTGGATTTGTCTATTGAACTTGGGACAGTACCGCTCAAATGGGGACGTCTGGCAGCCCTTCTGATACCTGGCAGTAGATTTGACTTGTCTGAATTATACAAACTTCTTGTTATTGTCATTTGTATTGGCACCCAGATTGACTGTGTTTAGGCTTGTTAAAGAGTTTTACATTTGTGATTGTTTGCTGTTTTCCAGCATTGATGTCACAGTTCCTATCAAACTTCCTGTGCAGGACATCATTAACCTGGTTTGCAGAGCATTGGCTGTGACTCGTAAGAAATTGGTAAGCCTGAAATACTAACTGAATTCAATTAGTTCACAAGTGTTTCTGTGATACTTTTCTTCACCTCGTAATAGTTTTCTTGGTTCTAATTACAAATATGTGTGACCCAAAAAAAAAAAAAAATCCATATCCCATGACAATGACAGTGCCTCGACTTAATGCAGTGTTAAAAACATACACCATAGTAAGAAGTACTAAGACAGCGAGGGAATAATCTTGATTAATAACAAGTGCAAACTTCATTTTGTGTCATACCACCATGACATAGCACCTTTAATACCAGTTACTGAAGATGCATATTACTTTTATATTTGGAAAGCTTACACATTGTAACCTAATGTGTAATATATTGAAATAAGTATTTTTTTTTTTTTTTTTACTGAGAAGCAAGGTGATGAGATGGTTGGAGTTGCTGTCCTCATTTGTTTTCTTGGGTATCCCATTTTTCTGTCACTTATAGAAGATATATATTTTAGGTCTATTGGCAACTCCAGATTTGTCCAACATAAGTGAATTTGCATTCATGAGTGCACGTGTGTGTCAGAAAGAGAGAGAGACAGACAGACAGACAGACAGACAGAAAGAAAGAGAGAGCAAGAGAGAATGTGTTTTGTTGCAGACTGACATCACATCTTGGGCCTTTCCTTGCTCCCAGTGTTGATAGTTTGAGGTGTATCTTCCCGCAGCCCTGAAATGCAAATAACCTAGTGTAAAGAAATTACTGGGCGGATAGGTGCTTTCTTAGCAAAATTCTGTTTCTTTTTCCTTGTACTTTCACAGTCATTTCACAGTTTTCAGGCAGTATATATTATGTTTAGCATCCTTTACCACAAACACTACTAAAATTAATGTTTTTACACAAATCTTCAAATGTTCACATCTGTCCTGAACAGTAACATTGCTTTTGCTAGCATTGTCACTTGTTCCTATTCAGTTGAGGAAACTGTGGATAACTCGTATGTTATTAATTACCTGTAATTCTGTTTTTTTTCCAGAATTGGCTGGGAGATGGACCTCTGAAAATGCTAGTGTTACCAACAGTCCACTTTCGCACACTAGATGTCCTTATAGCACTCATTGAAAAGTATGTAAGCTATGCATCTTTGTAACAGTGCAATCTTTAAAACTCTATTTTTCATATTCACTTATTACAGGCTCAGAGCTCATATACACACACATTTGTGTCTATTAAGTCTGCCACAGTGATTGTCACTATTTGAATATAATTCAAGTTTATTTAAAGGCAAAAGCTGACAATTGATTGTAAAAGAATGGTTGTTTTACCCACACTAATGATGGTGTCAATTTACTCCAGATACACTGTGGAAAGCTGCAGTATTTAAGAGGTGTGTTTTTGCACTTCACTTCTGCAATCAGCCTTTTTGTAATTTTGAATGGTTGGCTTGTTATTTTCATTAATAAAAATTATAGCCAGGCCCCTTTACAACAGTTGGGACAGTCATCCCACTGCTCTGTACTTTAATCTACTAGTTTACTCAGAGCAGTTTTTCAAAATGCGTCTCCAGTGCATCTGTGCCCATATTTATCAAGCGTCTCAGAGCAGGAGCCTGTCCCAGGTGGCTCAAAATTCACAGTGTGGTGCAATTTTGGTCCTAATTTTAGGAGAAGGAGTAAAAGCATTTCATCCATTTTCCTTGGTTAGGAAACTACTCCTTACTTCACAGGGGTTTAGGAGATCTTGTAAGCTGTCTTAATTCACTAGTAGCTGCTGTAAGATGGTGTTTAGCCAGAAATCTGCACGTACAGTATATCCCGGGAAAGGCTAAATGTATCAGGAACCCTGAGCAACATTGAACTCATAAAAAGATGCTGATTTGACTGAGATGGAATAGTATTCGTCACAAATTTTGTTCAGTGCGTGAGCATTCCACCTATGCAGAGAAGCCAAGCATTGTTAGCTAAAATGGCACTGTAATGATATGTGTTAAATGTAACATTGCAAAATCAATGATTTGAGAATGTCATAGTTAAGCATTTCTCAAATTTTGCACTAAACCTTAAAACGCCCTTAAGATGCATGAAGTAATAATGCAGATTAATGCATTTACCCAACACTCCATTTTGAGAGGATGTTAAAGCAAGCAGCATTCATGCAAATCAACATGCGTAAAAAGGACATTGCCCCAAATGTGGATGAGCATGGATACCATATATGAATCATAAGCAATATCACAGTATCAACAGCCAGATGGTCATAGATGTAAACTGTACTGTAGTAGCCAGCATATTCCCATGAAAATAAGTGGGGCAAGAAAAAAAGGCAGGCAGAGAGTCTTGGGTCACTGGATAAATAGAAATTCGTTGTAAATAAGTGGGTATCACGGAGAGAGACATGGCACAGTGGAAGGTTATTGGGACACTGAAGAATGAAGGTGAGTTCAGAAACGGCAAAAATACCTGTGGCTAGTTGAGTATAATTGTTACTTTACAAGGTGATCCCTGTTAGCATAAGACCTGGGAGGTGATTCCTCTAAGAAGTAAGGTTGTGGATCACCCATCCATCCATTTTTTAAACCTGCTTTATCCTGAGCAGGGTCGAGAGGAAGCTGATGCCTATCACAGCAAGCAGAAGGCACAAGGCAAAACAATCCCTTGAGCATCCATTGTTAAATGAATGTGCCCATTTACTTTACTTTAATACAGTGTGTGTGTCTTGGTCTTTCTATCTCAGTGTGTGTTACAACATCCATCATCCATGGTGTTGTAAAGTGCCAACCATTGCATGCAGCTTAGCACAGTATCCTGCCAAATTATATTTTCTGTCTTTGTCTTCTTGGTTTTCTTCTAATTATCATCATCTTTGTGGCGAAGCCTCTGTGTTTATATCAGAAAACAACAAAAAAATCATTATAAGAAATGGAAAATAACAGTCATAATTCTGATTTTTCCTTTTATTAAAATGCTTTAAAATCTCTACTTGAAAGAGCCTAATCCGTGTCAGCCAGTACACTTTGTCTCATAATTAGTCTGTATCATATGTGGGTTTTGATTTGATACATACCTAAAACGGTAAGGTGTAATTTGAAATGATAATATAAGAAATATCTTTAAAAGAGAAAAAAAAAAGTAGACCGATTTTGTAGTTCATGACTTGATACTGTGACAGTCCCATAAGCCACACAGAAGCAGCTTTTCTGGGTGAGTCCATAAGTGCCTTCTTGTTTTTTATTTTGAATGCCGTGATATAAAAGGTATCCTGCCACTGCCTGTTAGATACCTCCAAAATAAAAAAAACCAAATCTGCCTATGACCTGTCTGCTTTTTGCCTATTCTTTTGTTATCGCGCTATTCTCATCCTATTGCTGTCTTATTAACTGACCCGTATTGCTCCTGATCTTCAACCTCTCCCCTTGTTTAGTACCAAAACACTGGTACTTATGCCTTATCCCTGTCACTCAACTCTCCCTAGGGAAGGTGCCATGCACTCTCATTAAAAGTGCTTTCTCACAGGCTTCACCCCAACCGTGCTTTCTGTTTCCCATGGCTGTCCATGCAGCAGCAAAACATGTCGCCATAAGATTGGACATCAACTGAGTGCTATAAACAGGACTTAAGCAACATTCTCATAAGAGCTTCAATCATTTTGTGTGCATTCCTTGAACCTTAGGATAAAAAGAAATAAGGCTGTGAGAGAAGGAAATAACTTACAGTCTGAAAAAGTAGTTTTAGTAAAATATTAATTTTCAGTATTCATTTGTTCAGATATAAACAGCCAAGATAATCTGGAATAGTTACTGTTTTCATGAATAGTGATAATACAGCTTTCAAGAAAATTCAGCCATACTTTTTGAAACTTATTCTCTCTCATAGTCATGTTTATGTCAGATTTTCTACATGTAAATTCCAAAAAAAAATAACTGATTGAGTGATTCAAACAAAATTACACATAGTATCTGTTCCTTTGTTTAATATATGTCTAAAAAACTAATTTTCATATTTGTTTCTCATAGGAGTATAAGAATAATATGCATCATTTTCTTACATTTTGATGTAATTTGCTAGAATAGCAGTTTTTAGCATTGTCCTACTGAATATAGCATAGTCAGTCAGCAATTGCCATTAAGTCGATGGCTAATAGACTGAATCCTGGTAATTGTAGTTAGTTGGCTGATGTGCTTTAAGTAGCTACTTTTTTTAAAAGATGTTTGTGATTACTGAAGACAGTATCCTGTCTCTCTAGGCACAACTTGTAAATCTTGATTTTCTGACCGACACTCTTCTGTTTTGTATGTACAGTGGAGGATCTCGACTGATCCGGTATTCTACGGTGCTCTGTCATCTTTTTACTCAAACTCTGAATGCATGGAGTTCTACCAATGATACCATCCTACCTGGACAGCAAAGAGCATACAGGTAAGCAGTGACGACAGAATTGTATCAAGGCAGATACTATGTATACAGATAGAAAATCTCAATCTGTTTATACCCCAGTCAGTTGTATAATCCAGTGAACTGTTCTTTTTAACTTTACATTATGTGCCTTTTACGAATGATTTTATATCCTTATGTTAAAGTAGATTATACATTGGCAATGTATTCTGTGCTAGGCTGACCTATACTATACTATGCACATTGGTTTTTGTGTTCTTTTAAGGCCAAAACATTTTGGATAGACTTGCATTATAATTGGTTATGTAGCTGCCTCAAATGTAAGTGCAACAGTGTCAGCTGTATTCCAGATAAAAGGCTGTACAGAGAAGTTCCAAAAGGCAGCAGAAATAAAATAACAGAATTTTAACATATTCATTTATTAGTGGCAGTTGATTTCTACCCCAGTACACACTACATGCACCACTGTAAACTGACAAAAGTGCAAGTTTCCTCTCTATCCCTTGATCCCACCTTAGAACTAATCCTTCCATTGTTTTTTTTTTTTTTTTTTTTTTTACCCATTGGGTAACTTTTACAGGTTATTTTTTTTGTTTCTTTGCGATCCAGGAAGCGGTAAGGATAAACAAGATGACATCTTATGAGTGATTTCATATTTTTTCTGCTGTTTTTCTCCTTTTTCCAACCTCTTTGTAGTACTGTGAGAGTACAGGTTTATAAGACTGTGCAAATATGGGTCAGTGTGGCGGGGTCATCTTCTGGAGTACTGCAAGGTTCTGCTAATTCTTCTGAGGTACTTTTGGGACACATACTGAGTGACATTACCCCAGGGACGGACACAATCAAGGTAACTTGACGTCTGTTGGTAAATTTTTTATTTTATTTATTTTACTAAAATCAAACAACATTCCATACAAATAACTCAAGTTTTACAAAATGAGGTTCAAAACAAATCAACCTCCACCCCTGAGAAAGAGAGCTAGGCCAGCAGAGTAAAACGTTAAACTAGTAAAACTAAATAAATAGATAAATTAATAAATGAATAATGATAAATGGAGTAAAAGAGAGGAGAGAACATGCTTCCTCAAGTTAAATTATTATTCTAAAATGTTATTGATTAGATCCTTTCAGATTTTGAAACAGTTTTGTACAGGTACTCTAAATGCAAATTAGATTTTTTCCAGTTTCAAATAGTATATAACATCAGTTACCCACTGACTTAGAACAGGAGAGTTAGGATTCTTCCAGTTGAGCAAGATAAGTCTACGTGACAATAATGTAGTAAATCAATTAAGAGTTTGTTTGTCCTTCTCCAAGGGATTGTGACACCAAGGCTGTCTGAAAGGTTTTAAACATTTTGGTCCAGAATGATGTTAATTTGGTGCAGGTCCAAAACATGTGGCCCAGTGAAGCCAGAACTTGATTGCAATATGTATTCACAAGTTGGATCTTGCCTTGGAAACATTTTGGACAATTTTCAACAAGAGAGATGCACTCGATATATACTTTTAAGTTGAATAATTCTATGCTTTGCGCATATGGAGCTCGAGTGAATTCTGTGCATTGCTTCTTTCCACTCCTTTTCTGAGATGTTGAGTGAGACATCCTTTTCCCACTGTACTCTTGGATCTTTAAAAGGGAGGGACTGTAAAATGGTTTATATATTGTGGAAATGCTGTCTAAGTCCTCGACTGATCAATACTTTTTCCAGAATAGGTAGGTAGGTGGGAGGTGAGGAAAATTGGGCAGGTTCTGTTTAACAAAGTTTCTAATTTGAAGGTAGTGAAAGAAATGTGTTGCTGGAAAGTTTAATTTGGAGTGTAATTGTTCATAGGATGCAAAGATGTTGTCTATGTACAGATCCCTAAGTGATTTCATCCAGAATGTTTTCCAGACATTAAAAACTGCATATGTTTGCAAGGGTGGAAAAAGGTGGTTCTTATGCAGAGGTGCCACCGATAAAAGCTGCTCTATCTTAAAATACTTCCTATATTGGTTCCATATTCTGAGTGAGTGAAGCACAATTGGGTTGTTAGTGTATTGGCAATAACTTGTATTTATTGGGATGCAAAGCAAGGAATGTAAAGAAGTACTGCAGGATTTTAATTTTACTGTGGACCAAGCCTGTGTATGTTCATTTATTTGTGTCCAAGTCCAGGTTTTAATAGCTTGTATATTTGCTGCCTTAGGTCTTTGTAGAGTTGCCCTTTGAATACGTGGATGTATTGAATTCAAATAAATGAGGTTATGGTTGAATCTAATTTCTTAATAAATGATTTATTGATGTATATTGGACTGTTTTGAAATAAAAAAGAAGCTTTGGAATGATATTCATCTTACAATATTAATTCTTCCAGCTAAAGTGAGATGAAGGGTTGACCATCTACGCAAGTCTTGCTTAATTTTTTCTGTACCGACGGCAAAATTTTGTTGATAAAGAGCTTTATGCTTACTTGTGACGTGTACCCCTAGGTATTTAAACTGATCTGCGATGATAAAAGGGAAGGTGTCCAATCTAATATTGTGTGTTTAAGAGTTCACTGGGAAGAGCACACTTTTATTCAAATTGATTCTGAGACCAGAAATCTTTTGAAATTCTATTAGTGTTGTTAGGACTGCAGACACAGTATTTTGTGGATCGGATATATACAGTACCATATCATCTGCATATAGAGAAACTTTCTATTCCAGTCCTTCTCTGATAATCGCCTTTATCTCATAAGCATTTTGACAGTGAATTGCTGTCATATTGTCCTAAATTCTTGACTTTTGCTTAAGCCTTCTTAGATTGTTCTTCTCCTGGGCATAAGTCACTGACTTCTAGCAGAAATTAGTCATGGAGATATACTGACAGCAAAGACAGGCAGTGCAAGTGAGAAAAGAGGACCGGGAAATGAACATTAATCAAAATGAAGTTGAAAACAGGCACCAAAACCAAATCGCAAGTCACTGGTTTGACTTCCTGTATCTGCCCCTTAGTGACGAGTAGTTGCATCTTGATGACTGCAACTCAAAGTGATGGTGCTAAGCCCAAAACAAAGGTGACATCATAACAGAACAAATAATAATAAACAATTAAATATTATAAGTTTAATACGTATTAATAAAACAGATAATGATAATAGTCTTCACAGTACAAGAATTGTATGAAGGCTCTTAATATACCTTGCACACATTTATAAAATTATGATTCTAGTTGAGGAGCATGGACCAGATCAATTTGTCCCCAGAAACCTTTTCTCAGTACCATAACCCACCTGTCAACCAAATAATGCAACTAAGAATGAAGAAAACTTGATTATATTGACATTCTGTATATCAGTCCACCATAATCTGAGGAGGAGAAGTTTTAGGTCTCATATATGTTCTTAAGTGAACTGGTGTCAGTTGAGACATGTGGAGGGATTGGCAAATCTTGAGTGAGTTCACTGGGCCTACCTGTATGTCACTAAACTTATTTGTTTCAGTATAGTAATGTGTCAAATGAAATGTGGAGCCTATTTCCTAAATGGAACTCTTTGGCAGATAACCTTGCATAGCTAGCCATGCCCTCTGTCTGATGTAAATCTCGGGAGTCTTTCAATAACCGCAGACCAGATCTCTGCTGTTTTTAGATTCTATCTAATCTTGACTTACTCCTTGTTCAAAAGATGGCATTTTGATAGCAAAATGATAGTGCACATTCTTGGCGAACTTGGCAATAGTTTTTCACACTTTCTGATTGGACTGGAAAGTGATCACTGAACAACAAACAATTTTTTTGAGATCTTAGTTTTTGTGTACTTCCAGTCCATTAGGTGGTACCCAGAAGTTAAAAGTACATCACATCCTATTTTTAGAATAAAAAAAATCTTCAATGCTGGGGACATGAATTGTGGACCTCTATCTGAAATGATGGATTCCAGGAATCCATGTAACTTTACAACCTGAGCAAAAATATGTCTGCTAATTCTGTAGCTAACGGTATATTTTTTAAGTGCTATAAAATGTGCATACTTTGAAGATCTGTTCACCACTACCAAAATGATAGTACAATGCTGTGAATGAGAAAGATATGTATTGAAGTCCATGGATACTATTTCCCAAGGCCTATATGAGAGGGGACTGGTTGTAAGAACTGCACAGGAAATCCTGCAACATTTTTTTTCTACAGCATGTATCACAGGCCTGAGCCTACCCTTTTATATCTTTGTGTAAGCCATCCCACCAGAAATAGCATTTAATCAATTCATTGGTTTGGTATTGACAGGGTATCCAAAGATACTAGAACAGTGATTGGCTAAAGAATAATGCCTATGAGGTTTGTCTGGCATTCAGTTATTTAGCAGATATACTGTAATATACATTAGGGTTTTGTGGTCAATCTATACTAATAAAAGGCAAAGCCCTCACTGACTCACTCATCACTAATTCTCCAACTTCAAGTGTAGGTAGAAGGCTGAAATTTGGCAGGCTCATTCCTTACAGGTTGCTTACAAAAGTTAAGCAGGTTTGATCTCGAAATTCTACGCATAGCTGTCGACAACATCCACCATGTTAAACTTTCTTATTTATGGCCCCATCTTCACGAAATTTGGTAGGCGGCTTCCCTGCGCTAACTGAAACCGATGTACGTACTTATTTCGGTGGTATGACTTCACTGTCGGCCGCCATATAGAACTTTCCAATGTCAGACTCACTGACTCACACATCACTAATTCTCCAACTTCCCGTTTAGGTTGAAGGCTGAAATTTGGCAGTCTCATTCCTTACAGCTTACTTACAAAAGTTAAGCAGGTTTCATTTTGAAATTATACGCGTAATGGTCATAACTGTCCACAACGTCCGCCATGTTGAACTTTCTTATTTATGGCCCCATCTTTACGAAATTTCGTAGGTGGCTTCCCTGTGCTAACCGAAACCGATGTACGTACTTATTTCAGTGGTATGACACCACTGTCAGCCGCCATATTGAACTTTCCAATGGTCTTTGTTACTTATGGGCCCATCTTCAAGAAATTTGGTACGCGGGTTCCCAACGCTAACTGAATCCTACATACGTACATATATACGTCCATAGCCTGCAGCTCGGTCACCGTGTGAGGCGGCGTTGGGTCCCCCATCCCAAAGCCTTCCACGTTGTTGGCTGCCTGCCTATATAAGGCCGTCCGTCGCTCCGGTCTCTTCATTCCCTTCCTTGCTTCGCCACGGGATTCACGTCTCCCTGCTGATAACAGCAGCCTTTTTATTTAATCCACGGCTTCTCCGCTGTTTTATTGTTTGTTTATTACGATTATAGTTATTGTGTAGGCATTTTAGACTTACTTTACATTGTTCAGGTACCCATTTCCTTTATCGTTCCAACCGTACCCCCATTAACATGTCTATCGAGGTGATCACCATCGATCAAAGAATTGTCACTTACTGAGTGGTTTCCATGCCCGGAGATGGCACCTGCTTTTTCCATTCTCTGTGTTACATATTGCACAGCCATATCAGGCTCACTCTTGATATCCGGAGGAACATTGTGTCTTATGTATTGAATGACTGGGACAGGTTCAAGGTGTGGGCTGATGACGGTACAGGAGATAATTATACTACACAGGAGCACTAGAAGAGTGAAATGCTTAAGCCCTTCACCTATGGTTCTGCATGTGAGTTGATGGCTGCCGCTAAATTGTTCGGTTGTCGCTTTCAAGTGTACTGAAGTGGCCAAATATTTTACACCTTTGGACAACCACCAATGCCTCTTAAACATCTTAGATTCACAGGTGACGATTTCAGTACTGGACACTTTGATGTTTATGAATGTTTATAGTCTCAAAAGCTGGATGCGAAGTTTTCGATGAAACTGGTTGTATGCTTACAATGCTTGACAGATGCCCAATGTCACTTCAACACAACAAGTCCTGCAAATACTGTCGTAATTGAAACAAACCATGAAACTCAAACCGATTATGACAGCAGCAATCCATACTATGAGATTTGAGGCAAGATTGCTTTTCACATGGCCAACTGTACATTGCATGCTCAAAAGTAAGCTCCGCGCACAGCTTGGTCATATTACAACCGGAGGGCCGAACTGACAATGTGGTATACAAAGAGATCCTTAATAAATATTTATTGGTATATTTTCCCTCAGTTTAAAAAGGTTTACTTTTCTTCTTAATAAAAAATTTGAAGGCAGTACTTCGCCGCTGCGAAGCGCGGGTATTTTGCTGGCATGTATAATAAAAGGGAATTGGCACTTTCCAACTACTGTCTCCACCCCTCCAGTACCAACATAATTGCTAACCGTTCTCTGTTACTACTGTCATAGTTCTATTCGCTTTATGTTTCTTTCTTATCATAGTTCTGTTTGGTTTTTGGTAGCTTCTTAGAATAGAAAGTACATGGGTGACAGTTTTCTTTGTGTCAAAAATTTTTAAAATAGATTAACTCCTATTATGATACTGGGAGCCTCTACCTCCATAGTGAATTGAAGAGATGGGTCTAGATGATAAAGAACAAGAGATGTAATGAAGTGTTTTTTTAGTAAGTTACATGTAGCCTGCACTTCCATTCATTTGAATTTATGATTAGTGAGATTTGTAATAGGGGAAGTGATGGTACCAAAATATCATCCATATAAACCAAAACAAACATGCCCAAGACATCTTGGAACCTATTGTTCACAAAACAATCAGATATTTGTATTACCCAGTAATGGTGTTGAATGCTGTCTTCCTCTAACCCCTTCTTTAATTCTAATTAAAATGTATGCACTTTGCAAAGCAAGATTAGTGAATATAGTTGAATTTGTATTCTGCTAAAGTGATGACGAGATGAGTAGCATATGGTAATTGTTCTTAATAGTTACAGGGTCAAAGACTACCATCCTTTTTATTTGCTGAAAACAAAAAGTGTCAATTGGGCTATTAGATGACCTGTTTTTAAATTCTCTTTTCAGTGTAATTGTCCATAGTTTGAATTTCTGAATGAGACAATACATAGATTCTTCCTTTAAGTAAAGGACCCCTGGCAAAAAATCAATAGAACAATCATGATGTTTTTTAAGGCGGTAGTTCAGTGGATTTTTGCTTGTTAAAGAAATTCTCAGCACGAGGGTATAACCTAGAATAAATTACATTAAAATAGGGGTATGTGTATATTTTAAACAGTTTTACAAAATTCCTTTACAAAAGGAATGCCATTGTTAAATTTGTTTTCATTCCAGTTGATAATTAGGTTGTGTATTTCTAACCAGGAATAATCCAAAATTTATCTGTGAGCATTGCTGGGTATTACAAAGAATGTGATTGTTTTATTGTCCTCCTTATGTAAGGAAATATGTGATGACAGGTAATAATACAGTACCTGCATCCAAAGACTGGGGAGATTTTTTTTCTTTTTTTTTTTTTTTTTTTTTTTAGTTTTTACAGGGAGGTGTGTTACTTTAATGTCTTCCAACAGCTGTGAGTAAATAAAATTTTCAGTTGCTCCTGAGTCAATCAGTGCCATAGTTTTAAAATACCCTAATTCCACTGGTATCAAAAATTAATTTCACCCCAGAAGTGATTTATTATTCAAAAATTAAAGTAAATAAATTGTGCACAGTCCATATTCTTTTGTTTAGAAATTCACAAAAAATATGACAATAGTGATACTGACTTCCTGGTTTAAATACCATTGTGCTTCATGATGACTTCTGGCACATCTTCCCGTATATACTCCTTAGCAACAAATAGTTATGTCTTGATCACTGCAACTCAAAGCAGTGATTCTCAGTCCAAAACAATGATGCCATGCAGCAGTACAATAAATAAATTATAAAAAATTTAATATCTCAAGTTTAACATTTGTAGCATATTAATGAAAAAAATTGTAATAGACTTCACAATACAAGCATTATGTGAAGATTCAAGTCCAGTGTTAAGAAAATCAATTGACTAGAAAGATACAATTTATAATCAGCCCTCTGTTAAACTTCAAACTTAATAGAGGAGACTCCTTACTCTAAATACTGGTTAATGGGAGATGTTTTGCATCATTTGTAGCATTGTGGTGATGCTTACTTGTTTGAGGCAGATAATTAAGGCTGTACTTACATGGTCATTTGTTGTTCAGACTCAGTTATGTATAAATAATAAAGGATGTTGTCATTTTGTAAGCTTTGCTATGTTTTACAATTCCAGCTGAGGACCGAAAAGGCTATGCCAGAGCTCAGTAACAATGTTGGGAAAGTTGGAGGAAAAAGAACCAAAGGATTGGATGTCCATGAAGCAACCCCCCATATGCAGGGATACAGGAAGCAAGAGAGCAATGCTAATTCCGACTGCTGCAAGGCAGCACTAAAGTGTAGGTTTTACATGTAACTGTTGTGTGAGGTGTCTTGTGTCAAGTATTTTATACATGCTTATTTTTTCTTTTTCAATACAAACATTTGCACTGTATTAAAGCAATTCTAACCTTAATAACTTTTAGAAGATCAAATGCGTGGAAACTGTAGATTAGTAATGCAAAATGTGGTTATTTGACAAATAGCCCAAAAGTGTGTGCAAGGAGTCTTAACTGTTCTCTTCTTTTTAAATTCCAATTGTGGAGCAACTTTTTCGATTTCATTTTTAGTATTGCTTAATCATGGGCATTAAAGGTGTCATAATCAAGATGGAACAATGGTTAGAAGGTAGCGGGCTCAAGGGTCCAGCTTCCCTGGTTCTCATCATGCACCTGTTTATTGAGTGGAGTGTGCACTTTATCCCCTTTTTGGGTTGGTTTTCCTCCCATATCCCCCAAGATGTTAAGGTCAAGTTAATTGGTGATTACAAATTATCCCTTTAGAAGTGTGAGAATGGGTGTATGCTTGAGTGAGCCCAGCAATTTACCGGTATTTTGTCTAAGGCCAGTTTCCTACCTTGCACCTATTGCTACTGAATTATGCTCCAGCCACCTGCAATCTTGAATTGGATTGCACTTTTGTGAAAGTTACGTTTTGTTATAGTATCTTATGTTGTATATGCTACCTGTTGAAGACAGGTAATACATTTAATTTAAAAAGGTTTGATATCTCTTGCCCAACATGTACCTTCAATGCTCCTCCAACAGCTTTCGTTAAGATCCTTGTGTGTCTCAACCTCTCTTGCCATTCCTCTGCCCCAATGTTAGACAGTTCGTTGTTACCCACTGGGAAAACATCATTCATTTTCTTGGGAATCCAGTAATCCCTCGCTATATCGCGGTTCGACTTTCGTGGATTCACTCTATCACGGATTTTATATGTAAGCATATCTAAATATATATTGCGGATTTCTGCAGACAATAGATCTTTTTATTTCTGGTACATGCTTCCTCAGTTGGTTTGCCCAGTTGATTTCATACAAGGGACGCTATTGGCGGATGGTTGAGAAGCTACCCAATCAAAGCACGTGGTAAAGTTCCTGGGTGCTGATTGGCTCAGTGACAGACAGCAGCATTCGATTCCGCTTTGCGTTAGCCAGCATCTCGTCTCGCGCATTCAGGATCCACGCTGTGTAAAGATTTAACTTTTGTGCTCTTTTGTGTTTATCTTTGTGCGTAGTCAAGCCCTTTGTTATGTCTCCAAAACAATCTGCTCCTGCACCGCTTTCGGGGCCAATCAATTACAATGTGTTTAAAACTGTATTATGTATTAAATAAAACTCCTCAATGATATACGATGCATATTTTTGTGCCTAGTATATTAACAGTGTGTTTACATAATTTAAACGAATCTTACCTAATATCTAAGAGAATATAAAAGGTTTATGCTGTATAGCTGTGCAGGAAATGTTTATAAGAGTGTGGGAGAGTTTGTAAGGGCCTAAAATACATGAAAATAACCATATAAACATATGGTTTTTACTTCGCGGATTTTCACTTTTCACGGGGGGTTCTGGAACGCAACCCCCTCGATCGAGGAGGGATCACTGTACTGTTCATCTTTGAAGGCTTCTTTGATTTCACATTGTTAGTATTTATTTCCAATGTCCCTCTGTACGGTATTTGCTTTGTTGTCATTGAAATGCTCCATATTAACTCCTTTTTGTAAAGATAAAATAAAAAACATTGTCACAATCAGGAATTGAACTTTGCACCTCTAATATATCTTGTCATCATCCCTACCACTGAGTTGCCAAAACCAAACTGACCCGTCAGATTGCTTTTATGTACTGGACACACACATACAGAGTACCGTTTTTTACATTGTTAGATAATGTGCTTCATGATATACTATAAAATATGTTAAAAAGAGATATCAAGAGAACATGCATCAAACAAAATTTACAAAATAAAAGATACAAAGAGTACTATTAATACCATAGGACAATACAGTAAACTAAGTTTAGTGTTACTATGAAATCATTTGGAAAGTGTCATTGAGGTATTTAAAACCTTGATTTTAATTTGTAAAATCCCTGAACCTTATTATAATATGCAGAGTTTATTCTGATTTGAGTACTGTAGAGCTAAATGAAAAAAACTGTTTCTGAAGATATTGAGTTATTTATAAGGAATGATCATTGTAGTCACTTACTCTGCAGTGTTCATCTTCAGAGCATTATCAGTTAACTTTCAGGATCATAAAATGCTTTAGCCATGTACAGTAAATGATTTGAGTGGAGTATTTATGTGATCATAAAATTTCTTTAGAGTCTGGCAGCAGTATTTTAACCAACAATTTTTTTTACATTTTATGCAGTCAGTATTACATTTTAAAGTTGTTTCCCCATATACTTGGGAAATTATTCAGATTGCATTAAGACCTTACCAGTGTTCAGGGTGCAACCATTAGTAATGATGATGTATGGTTCTGTGTTACCAGCATAAACATGCAAATTGAATGTTAATTTATCAAGTCAAGAAATAGGCCTTGCACAGAATAGTGATGTTTATTATGGAGAGATGATGATATGGTTTTGATTCACCGCTATGAGACCACTTAGACCTAAACTTTTTCATAGCACTTTGATACTAGACTAAAATGCCCCTAAACCAATTGTAACGTTTTTTTTACCATTATTTTCAACAACACTATTCATATCTAAGCATTTCAGCAGGGAGCAATTTAAGAAATCTCCTGTCAGCAGCTTTCTGGCAGTGTTAGCCAAACACTTCGTTAAAATGTATGGTAATGTTCATAAAATGATGGTTTGAAAAAAAAAAAAAGTCTAATATGATTTAATATTTAAAAATCTAAACTGAAGGAGACAATAATATCATAAACACACTATCATGTATCGTTTTACTTGCATGGTTATTGACATCTTTGTGTAATCATGGAATTTTTCAGGATGCTGCCAGAATTCTTTGTAGGGAATCAAGAATTGTCTATTGGACTACTTTTGCAGCTGGATAGGTTGAGCACAAATATTTGCACTCGTGATGCTGATGGCACCTCTTCCTCTGTGCTGTGATTGCCAGGAGTTAAACTACTACAGCTGTAGAATATGTTCTGAAAAGAAACATTCGCTTCAGGACACTAGAACAACCTAAAAAAAGGGTGACAGTAAATGACGTCAGTCATTTTCCTGGCAAAAAACTGCCTGAAAAATTACCAGAAACATTTGACAAATGCATTAAAAACAGCGTTAAAAACCTTGAAAAATGGCAGTGTAAATTGACCTTAAAGATTAATGTAATGCAGCTGGATAAGAGAGAGCTCATGATGAATTCCTGTGGTTTACTTAATCAAGTTAAGTCAAGTTGTGGAGCATGCACTGTTACAGTGCGTTGCCGCACCCACCACACAACGAAACAGCTCAGGATCCCGATTGGCAACCCCCCAGGCAGACACGCGATCCAGTCCCACCCTCTGGAAATGACCCTAAATCTTCCGCTGCCAGGTGTTACATGGGTGACCCCGTGGCCTGGTCCAGCCACTTGGGTTCCCAACAATGAGGATCCTATGAGCCGGATCACCCTCGGGGAATTGCACCACTTGGCCGTAGTGCCTTAACTGACGCTGCCTCACAATGCAGGTAATGTGCGTCATTCGGGAAATCCGTGAGAAAACGCTCATTCGACACTAAAGTCAAACCAACGGTACCCAAGTATTTTCCGGAGACACAGTTCCAAAGGAGTCCAGTCTTCGTCTCAGGTCACTGGATAGCGTCCATGTCTCGCAATCATATAGCAAGACAGAAAGCACCAGGACTCTAAAGACTTGGACCTTCGTCCTTTTGCATAGATATTGGGAGCGCCACACACCCCTTTCCAGCGACCTCATGACCCCCTCCCCCCCAATGCTCTCCCAATCCGTCTACCGTTTACTTAGTGCTTCATAATTATACAGTTTTTCAGGACAAGGCTAAATATAATTGTTGTTCCAAAGATCATATTCAGAAGGAGGCACATCAAATAAAACCTCTCCAAAAATGTGTTTTTGTAATACTAAGGTTGAGAAAGGATTTATACTGGAACAGTGGAAAGAGATTAACATTGCACATAATCTTTGATTAATTGGCAGGTGATGGTGTACTTGAGAGTTTGAAAAGGTATGAAAATAATAATTTTTATGTCGGGGGTTTATTGTGGTAGTAATTAATCCAGGTTGAACGTGTATGCTGAAGGGGTCACACACAGCAGGATGTTTTTTGATTTAAAAAGTTGTGATTCGTCTGATAAAAGAATGTATTGTAAATCTGAGACAAAGTGTTAAGGTATAGGGTATTGAAAAAATCATCTCTTTTAAAATGAAATATTTCCTGAGTCCATCTTGGTCATGTCTTTGCAGCCCTCAGCCTCATCATTATTAACAGTGGTACTCTGCTAAAAGAGGAGACTCATAAGGTAAGCAGATGTTCTTATGAAGTTTGGTGCAAACATGTATGTATGCCATTCCTCATTATTGTGGACCAGTATCAGCAAATAAAAAATCTGACAAATGACAAGAAAATTTTCAGCCCATCCAGCTTGTTTGGTTAGCTAATAGCATTAGTTTTTCCTGTATCTTATTCAGATATTTTAGGTTGTCATACTTTCACATGCATAAATCTTTACTTTATTTTAGACTTCAAAAAACTCTTTCCTTTTAGAAGATCTTCTTGGATTATCTCTTAAATTGAATCCCCATTATCTTCTATAAGTTTTCTTTTGAGATTGTGATTCACTGTTTAATTGGAAGAATTTTACATGTTTAACTTTGTGCTTCTGAGAATTTTGATTGTTATATTACCAAGTAGTCTTCACTGTCTAGGGTTTAATTACCCTATAGTCTGTCAGAGTTGGACATGGCTTTTAATCCCTTTACCTTTTAGAGATGGTGTCCCCAAGGTGACCAGAACTACAGATATGGCCTCAATTGCTGTTATATAACAATTCTCCATTGTTTTGTATTCAATAACTTCTGTAATACAAACTATAATTTTATTTGCTTTTTTATTGCTTTTGTTTACCTTCTTGATAACAAGATTGTTATTTAAATGTAATTCCCTAAATCTTTTTTACAGGTTGTCATTTTCTTGCATCTTTGTAATGTCTACATGTAGTTACTTGAAATTGTGTTTATTAAAATGTTTGACAGCTTTTGAAAGATGTCTAGTTATTTTTAAATTTAATTTTCTTCTACCCTTATTATTTGCTATTCCAAGTGTTTTGTCATCACCAAATTTTGCAAGTTTCCCATCATCTTAATTATCACAATGAGCTAGAATCATGTTTTAGGCACAAATCTCTTGGTTCTTTGATGGTGGGCCAAATGTAAAGCTGTCTCAGCTAATCCATATTTGCAGGCGCGCATGTGTTTGTCATTCTCCATGCTGTGTTTGTCAAACGTGTGAACTAGTGTGTTGCATCACCCAAAATGTAGGCTGGTTAAAGACACTCTATTTTATATGACATTAAGAGCATAAAGGTGTTATTAAGATTTTAGATAACTAAAAATAAACCCATGACTGAATGCGGTTCAGTTATTTTTTGTAACATTTTCCTTGCATCAAAATTAATAGCAGGTCATAGTCATACATCTTGTTAACAAGATTTTTTTTTTTAATTTTACTACATTTAAAATCATACCACAACAAAAAAATCCCTTTTTAATACAGTATAAAGGACAAAATACCACAGCTAGGAAACTGACCATGTTTCTAACTTTAACACTCTGCCCACGCCCAATTCAGAGTTTTATGTGAAAGTTTTATATGTAGTTACTTGTGTATATTAAAACATAAAAAGATATTTATATAATACACTATATATATATATATATATATATATATATAT
>JANRMT010062791.1:119510117-119530648 GCA_026402145.1 Polypterus bichir lapradei
TTTTGTACTTTTTTTTTTGTCCTTGTTTGTGCACGATCGGTTCGGCGAACATCCGCTACACCATTCAGAACCTTATAGACATCGGTGTCCAGAGCCAGACATCTGTTTTGAGTGTTTTTCATCACACGCACAACATCCCAGACAACATAGCGAGACCAGCGGGCTCTCCGTGGTTTGTTGTCAGGTCTAGGAGACGACACAGACGGAGGAGGGAAAGAAAGCAGAAGCGGGGCCGCAGATACGGCGTTATGCTAAGGCTAAAAAACAACCATACAAGCCCTATACAGAACTTTTTTCTGCACTGAAGGAGCTGCTTTTAATCTCATTGTAGATGCGTATAGTGACAGTAAAAGGCATTCTATTCTAGAAACAATTTCATACTGTACTCACCATTTAATTTGACATCTTTGGACTGCAGGAAGGGAGGAGGAGGAGATATTTCCACACAATGTCCATCTTCGTTTCGAAATTACATCCACAAATACATGTATCTGGGCTCCGACTGACGCTACTAACGCTCTCGGTTGTTTGTTTACAATCGCGCAAGCGGATACACGTGACCGCATCCGTTTTGTAACGCAAGATGTGGATCGTAATTCAAAATAAAATATTTAATTTTAAACTTCACGATAATTTATTATAAATTTTATTAATAAAATCAACAACTAAAACACTTTTTTGAATAAATTCTTTATTTCATTTAAAGTACCGGCATGCAAAGTTACTTCTTCATCTGAAAGATGGCTCTGTGGTTTCGTCATTATTTACTTCCGTATTCATCGGCAAAACTGGCATTGCGCTGGAAATCTTGAATCTGAAATGATACTCGTTGTATAAACCGAACCCCAAACTCCAAGCCAAAAATCTAGGACGAAATTCTCGGCTTGTATTCCGGGATCTATGGTACATAAATAAATTGTATCATTTATAAATTACAATTGTAGCTCTACAGCAAAAAATACAAACTAAAATTACACTTTAAATAAAACATTTGTAATAAATAAAATAAACAATAATAAACTGAAATAAAATCAACACTGTCATCTGCTGGAGCTTTCCAAAGTTCAAAATTTACAAAGGCACACTTCTGCTTTTTCTTGAGGCAAAGTCGTAAATGAGCTCTTCATATGATAAAGCCTTTGCTAATTCAGAGTTGATGCTGACAATTGCCAGACCACTCATGCGCTCTTGTGCCATAGATGAGCGCAAGTACGTTTTGATGAGCTTAATTTTAGAAAAACTTCGCTCAGCAGAGGCAACAGTTACAGGGGGCGTCACTGCTGTGCGCAGAGCAATCCAGAGATTTGGGTACATGCACGGGCTTGATCTTGGGCTTTTTTTTTTTCTTTCGTTTCTCGGCGCCGGACTGTTGATGTCTCTTTCCAGGAGCAGGCATATTGTTCAATTATCATCATTTTTGGCCAAATAGGCAGCCATAACAGAGGTGAGGGCGCGTGCGTCATCACGTGTGCTTAACCTACTCTGTGTTCACCGTAAAATGCAATATATACGTTTATATTTTTGTTTATTTGTATATGTATATTACTAATATTAATTTATTATTATAATATATAAAAACGATTTTTTTAAGCAGCTGGGATGGTGCCCCTCTGGGAGTTGGTGCCCTACGCAGACTGCGTACTCTGCGTATAGGGAGCGGCGGTACTGTCGATGTACCAGGAAATCATGCATTGACAAAAGTTCCCCTTTGCTTGGAATTGAAAGTGTGATTAAATGCGTTATTTTTTTTAACGCGTTATGGAGTACATGCATCGAAGCTTCTCAGCTGTGCTTGTGCTAAGAAAAGGAAACATTTTAAAAATAATGTAACATGATTCTGTGTTAACCACATATTTTTTCATACGTCTCAAACCAAGGGGATGCGAGGCTAAAATGAATCGGGAAGCGCACGTACATACTCAGTGCATCCCCTCTCGGGAATCGAACCTCAGATGTCGGCGCTAGATGCGAAGCCTCTACCATTGCGCCACGGCGTGTGGCTTGTCTATTTGAGAGTATGTAGATCGGGGTATATATATACATATTTACCCGCGTTTTGCAGCGGAGAAGTAGTGTGTTAAAGAAGTTATGAAAAAGAAAAGGGAACATTTTAAAAATAACGTAACATGATTGTCAATATACAGTAATTGTTTTGTGAGTGTTTCTGTCATCAAGGATTTGATCATCATTATTTCTTGCAATCAGGTTCGTATTTGGAGGATGTGTTTATTTAATGGTAGCTAAGACCCGGCACTTAAACGTTTGTTGCTACAGTAATTTTAACTCCGTTACAAAGTGATCCAAAGTCTCGTTTATACCTCGTGTCTTCTCAGTAAACTTGTATGTCGCGAATACCGTCATTCGTCGTAGGCATGACAAACGGCAGTGGGAGTGTGTCTATAAACTTAATATAAACTTACGGTTCACGCCGTGCTTTGTTTCCGCAGTAGCTGCACTTATGAATATGCATTGACCTCGCTCACTGAGTGCAAGGGAAAAGAATAAAATGTAGTCTATAAGTTATTAATAGTAAAACATTAACGTTTTGTTCAGTTTCTTGCTACAGCAATTTTAACTCCGTTACAAAGTGATCCAAAGTCTCGTTTATACCTCGTGGCTTCTCAGTAAACATGTATCTGGCGAATACCGTCATTCGCCGTAGGCATGACAAACGGCAGTGGGAGTGTGTCTATAAACTTAATATAAACTTACGGTTCACGCCGTGCTTTGTTTCCGCAGTAGCTGTACTTATGAATACGCTTGTATGCATCACTTGCTTCATAATCTTTTTCTGCCTTCTCAATTGTGAAATGGCGTTTTTTGTTCAGCGCTGTTTGGAGGTCTTCCTTGTTCTCTACGTACTTACGTAGGAGGCGTGATGATGTCACATGAATCTCCGCCCCCCCACGGCCATCCAGCTCAACTCCATTACATTATATGGAGAAAAATAGCTTCCAGTTATGACCATTACGTGTAGAATTTTGAAATGAAACCTGCCCAACTTTTGTAAGTAAGCTGTAAGGAATGAGCCTGCCAAATTTCAGCCTTCTACCCACACGGGAACTTGGAGAATTAGTGATGAGTGAGTGAGTCAGTCAGTCAGTCAGTGAGGGCTTTGCCTTTTATTAGTATAGATATATAAACAGTCCCAATGTATGAAGTTCAACTAGTTATTCAAATAAAGACTTTAGCTGAGAATGCTGCATTATACCCTTGTCAGTTTTCAGCAGAAAATAAATATTTCTCTTTGTTTCATTAACAGTAGGAGACATATAGATAGGTACATGCTTTGTCTTGATGAATTTTTGCTTAAACATGTGTTAATTTACACCTCATGTGAAAATGTGTGCTTAAAAACTTGAGGGTGCACTGTCCACACTCTACCTTCTATAGAGTGGAGATTCCTGTAAGCTGGAGCTACTCTTAGTCACAGAGCCAAAAGAAAGTTTTGGTGTTTAAGGACTGACATTTTGATTACTCTTTGAGAACCCCCTTTCTTTATGAAGGAGGGCTTATTTGTATCTTTTGATGAGATTACTATCATTGATCAGATTACTATCAGTTACTACCATCAGAGTTCATTTATCTCTTATGTTGACCTCATCTCTACAGTATGTATATGTATCAAAAACAGTCAACTCTAGATTTATCCCCTAAAGAAAAAGTTGGAAAAAAAGTCTAATATAAGCAATACATACAATGATTCTATCATTCCTGAAAATGCTTGGGGAAATTGCTTACCATTTATTTATTTTTTTTATTTTGAGAATAGTTTATCCTCTTAAAAACATATGGAGCACAATTATTTTCATCCTTAAAGAATGGAAAAAAATCCTTTCTCTTTATTGCTTCAAGAACTCATTTGTTGACCATATTCTGTTTCCATGGAGTATTAATATGAGATTGCACACGTTAAATTCTTTTGTGATCTATCCTTGTGGGTAAATACAAGAGATTTCAATTAAAATGAAGCTAAATTTTGTTGATATGCCTAAATTAGTCAGTTGTTATAAAAAATATATCGTAGGTAGCTGATAAACCGGTTAAGCACACTCATGGCCCTATTAAAAAGTTTCACAAGTGCAAAACAGTTGAAAATTTATTGAAATGTGTTTTTCTTCAAGAAAAGTTTTCAAGACAGTTCAGTTTTCATTTAGATATAGATTGCCCTGTATAAAAACTCCAACTAAAATGTCATTAGTGAACCTGCAAACCCGTCTGTCTTAAAACAAAGTAACATTCTGTGCAACTTAAACTACAAATTAGTTTACTGTTTCAATTTCACCTTGACACCTGTTACACTAACTTGTAGATTTTGCATATTTTCTTTTTTTTCACCCTCTATAGCCTCTTGTTTGCACTTCACACAGATTGTGACTGGACAGGGATTTGAACCAAGTGTTCTGGAAGTTTGAGGCAAGAGTGCTGATCATTATATTTTGATAATATATATGTGACAAATTTAAATATTTCAAAAGATTAGCAGAACTCATTATTTTTAAACAAGGAGCTATGCATTTGCTATGTGCTGTCTTAAGTGCACTTACCGTTAGTCCACTGTTAATTTTTAACTATATTAAGGCTTACTCTTTTCTTCCTTCCTCTCTGCAGGTTGCATCTTTCTGCCGTGAAGCACTGGCCATTTGCAATGTTCTCATTCACCCGCGCACCCCATCAATTGCCCATTCTTTCTCTTTAACTGCTGCAGCTAGTACACAGCAGACAATGGGAAAACCTGGCATGGCAGAACTACTGCCTCATCCACAAGCGCCAACTGCTTTTCGAGCTGGAGTGACTCCTCCCTTCATCCCTCCAAATCCTTCCAGTTGTCCTCAACCATCTGGACCTCTTAGCTTGCCTTCTTTGCTTTCCAGTAGCAACTCCTTTCAAGCCAGACATCCTCTGAACTTGCCAAACTCTGCAACAGCTGCTCTCCCCTGTTCTTCTTTACTTGGGTCCTTGGAGAATCACTTGGCCACAGATTCTGCAGCACAGCTGAGCACTACTAGTGACAATCTGGTAGGTACAGGGCTGATGGATGTGCTCTCCCCACATCATGCAGGCTTAGAAGAGAGCTTTTCAGGTGCTACAGATGGGCATAAACCTGTTTTTGTACGTTACGATAAGGAAGAGGCAGAAGATGTGGAGATTTCCTTGGAAAGTGACTCTGATGACAGTGTAGTAATTGTTCCCGAAGGGCTATTAATCAAACAGCCAGCACCACAAAGCATAACTGCTCAAAATCAAGAAGGCAGGTTGCTAGAACAAGACAATGTTGAAGCCCTGGGCTCTGCTGGATGCACAAGCCCTAAGGGTCAGGCCAACAACATCACAGGGGCTGTTCCTGGGATTGGGATGCCTTCAGCAACAGATACAGTCTTATCAACCACATCAGCCTCAAGTTCTGTTGCGGCAAGTGCCCTTGCCAATAGTTTTACTTCAAGCATTACTCCTCTGCAAACTGTGCCTCCCACTGCAGTGGTAGAACCTCAGCAGGCACAGTACAGCTCCCAACAGATGCTGCAGCAGCAATCAGAGGAAGATTCTGCGGTAATTAACATTAATAGCTCAGATGATGATGAGGAAGAGGAAGAAGAGGAAGAAGAAGAAGATGATGAAGAATATCCAGAAGAAGAGGGCTTCTATGAAGACGATGAGGAGGAGGAAGACTATGAAGAGTATGAAGATGAAGAATGTCTAGAAGATCTGGAGGAGGAGTCGGAGGAGGAAGAAGAGGATGGAGAGATGATAGATGAGGATGAGGAAGATTTGGAGGATGAAGAAGATCTTGATCATTCTGAAGTTATGAGGACTGGACATGGCACATCTTTTAAACTGGAACACGTAGAGGAAGAAATGACGGGACTGAAAGCAAGATCATGTGGACGCCAGGAAATGCAGGAAGACTTGTATAGTGACCCAGTTGATTTAGAAGAGGAGGGACCAGTGGAAATAGATGAAGGGGACCACAGCCTAGTAGAGATTCGGGATGGGGAGCAAGAAGAAGTCATGTCCAGTGAGCCTGCAATACACACTGTGCAAAGTGATGAGCAAGAGCCAGTGAAATCTAGTGTAGATGATGTGGCAGAAAAACCACTAATCACTCTTCCAGTAGTAAGCCAGGAAGAAGAAAGTGTTCTGTCTCAGGAGGACACCTCAGAACAAGAGAAGGAAGAAGGAAAGTCTGAGATTATGCAAGAAGTGACACTTATAAAGAATGTGCCTGACAAATCAGCATCACCTGTGAGGGAGTGTCAGGTACAAATAGTTCTTGAAACCGAGGTCCAGGAGAAAGTAAGCAGCACTTCCACAACAAACAGTGAACCTGAACATGAGCAAGACCAATCTGTCATTAAAGATCAGCCAGAACAAGACTTTGCTGATAGCAGTTTGTCCGAGAAGCATATAAAGGAAGATGTTGAATCTAAAACTGATGCAGAGGAAAATGTCCTCATCCAAGATGAGACAGGAAAAGGAAGCAAAAAGGATACAGAAACTAAGCAAGAAGAGGTATCGATCAAGCAAGTTGAAGTGGACATAGAACTGAGGGAACTGGAGGCAAAAGACCCCGAAGAGGAGGAACAGCCTGTAGATGAGAGGGGGCTAAAGAGAAAACGGGAGGAGGAGCCAACAGCTGCCGAGAACCCAGACAAAAAGAAGGTGAGGAAAAAAGTAAATAGGGCATACGTCTGAAACAGTGGGGAATTCACATTCTTTTACTGACACTGTTTGACAGCAGTAGTTCCCATACACCTTTTCACATTCATATCTACATTATAGTACAGTAATTCTCCACAATATTTAAAATCAAGTAATGTAAGAGGTACAGCCTGAATCTAAAGGGTGGTTTTCCACATTGTTGATTAAGTAAATAGCCAAAGATTTGCCTCTGTTTATTCATATATTGTATGTGAATTACAAGGTTCAGCATTTGTCATTACTAGAGAGCAGCAGATTCATTCTCACCTACTGTGGTTAACACTAGAATCCCTGAAGGCTACAAAAAAGTCATAATCCTGGCCACCTTAAATTCCTTTGCACCTCCTCATCTGCATCTTTGTCTTGCAAATTTGTCGATCGGCACTGGCAGCAGACAGCCTGCTCACTCATCCCCCCACCAAGGCAGTTCAAGTCATCTCAGATGCTGAAGTCTCTTTATCTGGAAGTGAAATGTTTGGACTTGTTTAGGGTAAATAATACCCCCGGATCTGAGTTTGGTACCTCTGGTTCAATCTAATGCTGGCAAGATCAGGTGTACAGGTTTATGATGTTGAGGTTGTTTTCAAAATTAAGTTTATTCGTTAAAAAGCCTACTTTACCCAAAAGTAGTATTCCAATTTGCTGTAGTGTTTTCCGCACATAATTGTAAAAATAGTGAGTAAAGCTGCCTGCCAGCCACATTCTGCTTCAAGACAATGGTTTGAATTGCAGAGGCTGCCTGGCGACACTTTTGAAGAGATGCTACACTGTCCTCCATATCTGGACACATTAGACTAAAATCTGTTCCTCAGATGATACCTATTAGAAAGAGTGGTTGAATTAGTAAAATTAATGTTTTGTTTGAGCGGCATTGAAGAGCTTATAAACATAATGAGAGTATTTGTGTGCACAGGGATTATGCTAAATATTGTACTACTGATAAATTTATATAACATACACTCACCTAAAGGATTATTAGGAACACCTGTTCAATTTCTCATTAATGCAATTATCTAATCAACCAATCACATGGCAGTTGCGTCAATGCATTTAGGGGTGTGGTCCTGGTCAAGACAATCTCCTGAACTCCAAACTGAATGTCAGAATGGGAAAGAAAGGTGATTTAAGCAATTTTGAGCGTGGCATGGTTGTTGGTGCCAGACGGGCCGGTCTGAGTATTTCACAATCTGCTCAGTTACTGGGATTTTCACGCACAACCGTTTCTAGGGTTTACAAAGAATGGTGTGAAAAGGGAAAAACATCCAGTATGCGGCAGTCCTGTGGGCGAAAATGCCTTGTTGATGCTAGAGGTCAGAGGAGAATGGGCCGACTGATTCAAGCTGATAGAAGAGCAACTTTGACTGAAATAACCACTCGTTACAACCGAGGTATGCAGCAAAGCATTTGTGAAGCCACAACACGCACAACCTTGAGGCAGATGGGCTACAACAGCAGAAGACCCCACCGGGTACCACTCATCTCCACTACAAATAGGAAAAAGAGGCTACAATTTGCACGAGCTCACCAAAATTGGACAGTTGAAGACTGGAAAAATTTTGCCTGGTCTGATGAGTCTCGATTTCTGTTGAGACATTCAAATGGTAGAGTCAGAATTTGGCAGAAACAGAATGAGAGAATTGGATCCATCATGCCTTGTTACCACTGTGCAGGCTGGTGGTGGTGGTGTAATGGTGTGGGGGATGTTTTCTTGGCACACTTTAGGCCCCTTAGTGCCAATTGGGCATCGTTTAAATGCCACGGGCTACCTGAGCATTGTTTCTGACCATGTCCATCCCTTCATGACCACCATGTACCCATCCTCTGATGGCTACTTCCAGCAGGATAATGCACCATGTCACTAAGCTCGAATCATTTCAAATTGGTTTCTTGAACATTTAGCTGGAACTTACTGGGGAGAACACTTTGCCACATGCCAGCGTGGCATGGGTTCATGCTGGCAGCAATTACAGTATGTTAAAAGGTAATCAAGAGTTTCTCTGTTTGTGTATTTTTTTTTCCTCATTCATTCATTCATTACTTAACTGCTGCTTCTATTAAATTTTGGCCTTTCATAGCATCTGACTACAGGCCTCTGACCCATGTCTTTATGGTAATAAAGTTTACTCCTTTGACATTAATCATCAGATTGTATATGAGTAAGAGTAGATGATACACACAAAAGCTTAAGTTTCATATGCTGTTCAGTGCAATTAGATAGTCACATACATAGTTTAAATTCCTGAATTAGTTAGTATGTATTACAGGGGCTATGGATAAAGTAAGAGATTTTTATGCTTTTCTGTTACTTTGCAATATGAATTATATAACTTGATTTCAAGGTAAACTTAAAACTGCATACTGTCAAACTGCAAAATCATCCACTAAGTGTCATCATTGAGCACTACTAGTGTTTTGACTTGAGTAGCTGTTTTATGGACTACACAAGACACCTTATTTTACACTCGGTATTCCTCAGATGATATTAAGTACCATCTATATAAAATTAAACTGAAACAATTTTATTATGGATGTGCATTTGTTAAGAACTTAGAGTGTGGTAAAGAGTTTTATAAATTGTGTGTGTTATTTTTATCATGATTAAACAGTATTTACTGTAAGTAGTGGAATATAAAATGTCAAGCATTTTGTTTTAAGAACTATTTAGTTTCTTTTAAGTTTACTTAGCATGGACTTCTTCCTGTTTGCATCACCTGTTACTTTTTTAGACACCATAAAGGGGTGATCCTCCATAGTTCTTGTTTGGGGGCAAGTGTTGTTTTGGAAACATCCTATTAATTGATTATGTAGAGGGGAAAACAGTTGGATACCATTCTTATGCATTCACCATTTTCAAGGTTTCCATGCACTAAATGACAGCCCATAAACATACTCTTAGTGGATTGTTTTGACTTTTGGTAAATTTTTCAGAGATTGACACAGTTTGGCTCACTGGCTGACATTTCTTCTCTTTTTTTTTTCCTATCCAGCTTACTGAAGAAGACAGCACTGCTGCAATGCTGGCTGATTTTGTAGACTGCCCACCAGATGAAGACGAAGCAACGCCGTCATTTTCAAAAGATGACTCCTAAACTCAAGTTTATGAGATAGGAGCCCTGCATTTGGATATTCCCTTGCTGTGCCAATATTTCCTGACTCCTGGTGAATTTTTTTTTTTTTTTTTTTTTTTTTTTTTTTGAGCTTCTTCTTTTCCACTTGGCCACATGCCAGTATTTTTTCATGTTAAACTGATCTTTTTGTTTCTTTATTTTTTCACACTACTTGTCTTTGTTAAGTAATTTGACTTTACATTTTTCCATTTTTTTTTAAATATTTTTGTTCATTAAATTTTTCATCAAAGATATGCAGATATTTTGTCCTGGTTGTTACAGCAGATGATGAGGTTAATGTCAAAAGCAGCATGAGATCTTTCATAGTGAGGTGGGATGCAATGAGCCTGCAGTGTGTTTGTAACCTAAGAGGATGTCGCACAGACTGTGTTTATGAAAATGTTTGATAGAAGTCATATAGAACTATCAACAGCTTTCATAATGACCACACATTTATGTGTTTTCAGAGTAATATAATCTACAACAAATGGACACTTTCCCTTATGAGTAATGCTGTAAGACAGTGCTACCCCTTTTTTTATTTGTTCTTTTAGTTATATTAAAGGTTTATAGTGCCCGTATTGTCATGTGTACAGAGATGTGCTAATCAATATTTGACATCACTTCTAACATCAGGTAATTCTGTAAGCCTTTGTTTTGTTTAGTTTTGCTGTGTTTGAGACCCCATCTACACACTGCCTTGAAATTCCACTGAAGTCTCATTTATGCTTCTGTGTTTAGCCTACGCCTGCCTGTGCTGTCATTCATGTAGCCTGCAGCGCAGCATGATGCACACCTCCACAGAAATGTGACTGCACATCACATCAACCCCTACCACTCTGATTGGCCAGTTTGGTAACTATGAATTTCCAGAAACATATTTCTATTCATCTTCCAGTTTGGAAGTTGGCAAATAAAAGAAAAATGCAAGGGACAAATATGTTTTTCTAATTATTGTGAAATTATAAAACTCCCAACCTAGTGCTTGTAGTTCTTCCCAGAGAGTTCAATTTCTGTCTCATCAAACCAGAGAATCTTTTTCTCATGTTCTCAGAATTGATTAAATGCCATTTGGGAAAACTAAAAAGCAGGTCATCATATGTCTTTTACTCAAGTGTGGCTTCTGTCTGAATGATGGAGTGCTGCTGAGAAGTTTGTTGTTTCAACAGGTTCTCCCATCTCTGCAGAACCTCTGTTAAAGTGACTTTTGGGTTCTTGGTCACCTCAATTACCACGATGCTTATTGCTTAAGGAGTTGTTAAAGAAAAATGTCCTTGACTGTATCTTGCTCTGTAATGGGTGGAGTTTCTGCTGGGAAAATATATGTTCCTTTGAAATTTAGAAGTGAAGTATTAAGTTGAGGGATTCAGAGTAAAATATTTGGTCATCCTGGGAAAAAACAAACATTAGAATTTCTCCAAAGGTATTTTGGTGGAAAAAAAAAACATGCATTGATATATACGTGATTAAATCATGGCTAGTGATGTATGAACAAGGCAGGTCTTGGCTTCCAGTAGAACTATTGTAGAACTACAGTAGAACTATTCCTGCTGCTTCTAAATCATGAGAATCCCTTAGTTTGGACTTTGTTGAATATTTTCTACACTCTGCATGTTGCCACCAATGCTGATTGATTCTCCAACAAGGGAATTCCATTCTCTTAAAAAGATGTCCACTAAGGAATTAGCTTTCTTGTTAATCCTGAAGATTATCAGACTGTACAAGTTTCCTCCCTCAGTATTTTCTGACAGAGATTCTTAGGCTGTTTCTTAGAGTTTGAAGTACCTTGATAAACTGTGTGAGACAAGACTGGTTCTGGAGAATCTGCAGAAGGGGGAAACCACTGCCAAGAAATTTGTGGATCATAGGCCTAAACGTTCAGAGCTTGGTGATTGCTATGGCTCACCACACATGACATCTGCATAAGGGTTATATCCCAAAAATTGGCTCCGCAGGCTATAGGGACATACTCTGTAATTAAACATGTTAGCCCAGTTTCTTATAAATGACCACTTCTTGTCCTTTTTAAAACTCTTCTGTTTTCCTTGTGTTTAATCTGAAGCCTGTGTTCTCCTGTCAGTATTTCCTGTCAGTCTGACCTCTACACACCTGTCCAGGTGGATGGTGAAAATGAATTTGAGGTACAGTTGATTTTGGATTCATGTAAAAGAATTTTCAGGATTGAATACCTGGGCACCTTTTAAGGATATTCCTGCCTCTAAACTGTTGCATTTTTGTTTATTCACAATTCCTAATAAACTAGACATTTGTGTGTCTGGGGGCCACGAATTAGGGTCTGTGTTATGAATTAGAAAACTTTGGTATTGTTTTTTAATGTTGCAAAATTTTTAACTTGTCAAGTTTTGTTCCCCTGGGGGTTTTGAATGTCAGAGAATCCAGATTTATTAATATTTTACTTAAAACTTTTCTCTGGACTGGTACAGAATTTTTTTTTATCTTTATGTATTTAGTTTGCTGTATTACCATTTGAGGCTCTATTGCTATGATGCATCATTATAAGCCAGCAGCATCCAAGATTGTGGATGCAATTATAAAGATATTGGTGTGTGGATTTTTCAAGTAGATACTTGGGTTAAATGACTTCTGGCTTTTACCTTTGATTTTTGGTTAGTGTTTTGGTTGTTACAACTGTGTTCTACTCTTCCTGGTTTTGACCCTTGCAAATGAATTACGTCAAAAGCAAAGGAACCAAAAGCACTATATATAACACCACCAAAGGAGATTAAGTTTGCATCAACAATCTCATGGAAGCTCATGGCACTGAAATGAATATAGTCATGATGGTGACTTCACATGTTACACATTTCTTGTCATTAAAGCATTTTAACATTGTAGCAAGAGTTTCTCAAAATGGTGGCACGTTTAAGATGCAAAATGGCATCAAGAAATAATTTTATCTGCCATAGAATAAAATCTAAACCAAAAATAAATGCAAGAAATGAATTCTGTAATCTAAAAATTTTTCAATAAACATAGTTTTTAAAAAGAATTGTGAGGAAAACTAAAGAAATTCATAAGAAAACCAAATCATAACAGTACGATTAGAAAGGTGAAGGTAGAACAATATGAATGAATTCTGCTGGGGTAGTAGATCTTTCCAATTAAAATGGAAAGAGTGGACAGTACAACAAAGAAACCTGTCTGGTTTCATTGCTGTATCCATTAGCCACTGAGTGGTAACCAGATGCCAAGTTGACATTGCACAGTGAACCCTCCTTTATCACGGTTAATCCGTTCCAGACTCTACCGTGATAAATGAATTTTCGCGAAGTAGATAAATCAAATATTTTTGCAGTTAGAGTATAGAAAACCTGTTTACGACCTTCTTAATACGTTTTTTTAACATTATTAGAGCCCTCTAGACATGAAATAACACACTTTAGTCACCATTCACTCGTATTACCCAATATATTAGACAAAATAAGAGAAAATAAGACATATTAGACGTTACAAATATATTATTACTAGGCTCACCACCTTTTAAGGCGACCGACTTTTATCCTCAATTTGTGTGCGCTCCATGTGTACATCAGGCATGTAAGTGTAGGGAATGAGAACATTAAAGTGCCCATTCATAACATCTCCCGAAAACCTAAGTTTTTTTATCTCCTCGAGTGCCTGTCCAAAGTCGTACAATGTCAGCCCGAATCTGTACCGCTAAAGACGGAGTTTCATGCACTAAATAAGCTATAGATGAGAATAAGCAAGCACCATCTCCCCTGATATTTACTACGCGGTGAGGCATTTGTACTCCATCAACCTTAATTATTTCCAAAGACATAATTTTGTCTATTTTTCCAGCGCATCGCGCAGAAAAAGCAAGGGGACGATGGGAGCAGCAGAACTCTGCTTACATCACGTCGCTTCGTACCGCAAGCCGCAAGTAGTAAGTCTGTGATAAGCGGAATACCGCTACGCTTTGCACTCACGGGACAGAAGGACAATCCCGACTGCTTTTATATAGTAGATTATTGTACTGTACATTTAATTACACACACACAGTTCTTATACACAACCACTAATCTATGAAGGCACAACATCAGTAGTTGAGTCTTCAGGTGGTGCAGTATATTCAGCAGGTGCATCGTTGTCTTCTTCCTCTGAAGGAGTACTAAGAGTAGGCAGTGGGTATCTGGGTGCGCGGCTGAAGAACATCTTGATAGGCAGTTGCTGGCGCTGTCTTTTCATATGCGTGAGGAGGCTTTTGTAGGGTATTGCCATCTTTGATCATATCCGAGAGTTTCACCTTCTCCTGGATAGCAAGCATCTTCCTCCGGCACTTAGTTTTATTGTCAGAAGGCTTAGAAAAAGCAGCACGTTTAGGAGCCATCATGGGGCTTAGATAAAAGTTCTCAGAAAGCGCATGCGTAGTGATGTAAGCGTGTATGAGAAAAAATCGCGATAGAGTGAAGCCGCGAAAGTCGAAGCGTGATATAGCAAGGGACCACTGCATTCCATTTTCTTACAAAAAAATTTTCAGAATCATGAAACAAATTGAGGAGCATAATCCAAAATTATATCTGAAGTAAAACCAAGAAAAGTAAGAGAAGATCAGTAACAAACCTATAGATAGGATGGCTAGGAGAAGCTGCAACAGACCAATAGGCAGATAGAGGTGGCTGGGTGTACACTTTGGTTCACAGGCAATATCATAATCCTGAATATCCAGATAACATTTTTCCCCACCAAAAATACCATTTCACCAATCCCAGAGTTTCAGAAATACCCAGAATGCCAAACATATCTGAATTTGCAATATTTGACTTCCTCACAGCTACTTTATGTGGATCAGGGAACTGTGATTGAACACTCTTAATACACCTTACTAGTTTATTTTGAATATCTAAGTGGTTGCCAAAAACGTCTCCTGGGGAAGAGACAGGTTTGGGCTCAGCAGTGATTTTATCTGGGTCATATAATCGTGCAGTCACCTTTTCATTTGTGTGTCATCCTTCGACATGAAATGGAATCAAATCAGATACAAATTTTGCCCACCTGGCTTTTCATGCATTCTATCATTTTACTCTCTTTAAATGCATACATTTTTATGGTCAATTTAAAATGCAAATGAGCATTTTGCTCCTTCCAACCAGTGTTGCTATTCTTCCAATGCAAGTTTTATTGGCAATAAGCCTGTATTGCCCACATCATAATTCTGCACCACTGTGAAAATTTCTATAAAAAATACAGATGGTATCAGTTTATAAAAACTTTTGAAAAAGGAAAGTCCCAACTTCAGTGCTATATGTGTCAACTTCAAATATGAATTGCAATGAAGGATCCAAATGTCTAAGAATGGGTTTAGTAATAAGCAATGTTTTCAGGTGCTCATATGCCTCCTGAATCCAACAGAATATCTTGTGTGTCTTTCTAGTTAAAGAAAGTATGACTGAAATTAACTTATTTTTATAAAATGACATTAATTGGCAAAGCACACAAGTCCTTGTATGTGCTGTATATAGTTTCTGGTAGTTTGCATTCTAAAATAGCCACCATTTTTTCTGATCCATTGGTAAAATGTGTTATTTTATAACCAAACAACAAAACTGGATCACATTTTTCTGACTTCACAAATTAGTGATTGTTCCTCAATCGCTGAAGCCCTTCTAACATTTTGAATGTAAGCAATAAAGCAATATCTTTAGAAAAGATATTATCAAAGTCATATCATGCAAACATGGAGTGCCCTAAAGATCAGTGCTGTGACCTTTCCACTACTCCTTGAGCAGCTCCTAATTAGGCCCTATGGCTTCTCATATCACTGCTATGCCAAATATTCTTGAATGTACCTGTCATTCCCTCCTGAGGACAATTGGAGTCTCAACATGTCTCAGTGGCATCTCTGCCTGGGTTTAGAGAGACCATCTTTGACTCAGCCTGTCAAAGACTGAGCTCCTTATCACCCCAGCAAGTATTTTGATTAAATGTAACAACTCTGTCAAGTCTGGCTTATTATCAATCACTTCTACCAAGTCAGCATGTAACCACTGTTTGATGACTAACGACTTGCTAATGTTTACTGATTACATCACATTGCAGTAGTAGTCTCCTGTTCATGTAGATTCTCTTTGTATAACATCTGCAAGATCAGACTGTATCTGATGGAGTATGTAACTTAACTTCTTGTCCAGGCACTGGTCGTAGTGTGCCTTGACTACCGTAACTCCTTACTGTTAGGGGTACCAGCGTATGTTGTCAAGCTACAGTAGATGATCCAAAATGTGGTGGCACATCTCGTTTTCAAACCACACCCAACTGGCTATCTGTAGCAGCATGCAACAAATTCAAATCATTGATGCTTGCCTACAGAGCAGTCAGTGGTTCAACACCTACTCATTTAGAGGTTCCTATGCTCCCTCCTGCTTACTCAGGTCTGCTAATGTATGTTGATACCACTTCCACGTGGCATCAAATTTGAATCCAGAGTATTCACGTAGTCTTTTTCTGGTAGAATAGACTTCTAACACACATATTTTTAGGAAGTCACTGAGCACTGGAGAGATTCCGAAGGACTGGAAAATGGCAAATATCATTCCATTATATAAAAAGGGTGACAGGGCAAATCCAAGCAACTATAGGCCAGTAAGCTTAACATGCATCACAGGAAAGTTAATGGAAGGAATTATTAAGGATAAGATTGAGCAACACATGGCAAGGACAGGATTTATTCTGACCAGTCAGCATGGGTTCAGAAGAGGGAGGTCGTGCTTTACTAACATGTTGGAATTCTATGAGGTTGCAACAAAAGCATACGATCAAAGTGGAGCATATGATATTATTTATCTGGACTTTCAGAAAGCATTTGATAAGGTGCCACATGAGAGGTTGGGCATCAAATTAAAAGAAGTGGGAGTTCAGGGTGATGTTTTTAGATGGGTGCAGAATTGGCTCAGACACAGGAAGCAGAGGGTGATGGTGCGAGGAACCTCATCAGAACTGGCCGATGTTAAGAGTGGTGTTCCACAGGGGTCAGTGCTAGGGCCGCTGCTATTTTTAATATATATAAATGATTTAGATAGGAATACAAGTAACAAGCTGGTTAAGTTTGCAGATGATACCAAGATAGGTGGATTAGCAGATAATTTGGAATCCGTTATATCATTACAGAAGGACTTGGATAGCATACAGGCTTGGGCAGATTTGTAGCAGATGAAATTTAATGTCAGTAAATGTAAAGTATTACACATAGGAAGTAAAAATATTGGGTTTGAATACACAATGGGCGGTCGGAAAATTGAGAGTACACCTTATGAGAAGTATTTAGGAGTCATAGTGGACTCTAAGCTATCGACTTCCCGACAGTGTTCAGAAGCCATTAAGAAGGCTAACAGAATGTTAGGATATATAGCACGATGTGTGGAGTACAAGTCCAAGGAGGTTATGCTCAACCTTTATAATGCACTGGTGAAGCCTCATCTTGAGTACTGTGTGCAGTTTTGGTCTCCAGGCTACAAAAAGGACATAGCAGCACTAGAAAAGGTCCAGAGAAGAGCGACTAGGCTGATTCCAGGACTGCAGGGGTTGAATTATGAGGAAAGATTAAAAGAGCTGAGCCTTTACAGTTTAAGCAAAAGAAGATTAAGAGGTGACATGATTGAAGTGTTTAAAATTATGAAGGGAATTAGTACAGTGGATCGAGACTTGTATTTTAAAATTAGTTCATCAAGAACACGGGGACACAGTTGGAAACTTGTTAAGGGTAAATTTCGCACAAACATTAGGAAGTTTTTCTTTACACAAAGAACGATAGACACTTGGAATAAGCTACCAAGTACTGTAGTGTGGTAGACAGTAAGACGTTATGGACTTTCAAAACTCGACTTGATGTTTTCTTGGAGGAAACAAGTGGATAGGACTGGCAAGCTTTGTTGTGCTGAATGGCCTGTTCTCGTCTAGAATGTTCTAATGTTCTAATATTCACCTCAACAGCTGACCACCTTAGTGCGTGGAAGTGCTGTAAAACCTTCTGTTTTCCTATTTCCTAATTTTTTTATTCATTTTGCATTTTCAAGTTGGCGTTACTATCAAATGTCATATAATGGAGATGAACGCAACTTTTGATATCACCATATCTTCCAGTATATGCCATTGACTGCCATGTTCATTATTTGTTGGTGGATAAAACATCTGTAAACAAGTTTAGTTGTAGTCAGTGCTCCTAAAGGAATGACAGTTTAGTGTCAGGCTTCTTCAGTTCAGCATGGAGAAGGCCTGTATGCCAATTTTTGAAGCTGTAGGTAAGTTAATGGCCCTGGCCTAGTTCAGAAAAGTTACCTAAGTGAAAAATGTGTTCACACATTTTCATTTGTTTGTGTGTGAGGTTCAGTTTCAAGATGTAGGGAGTCTTCCAGTCTGAAACATGTAGCATAGCGAGTGTGGTGATGTGTGATGCCATTGGTAGGTACTGGAGAAGCGTCAGCGTGGAATGGTTGTAAAAAACATGCGACAATATAAGATGACCCTGCAGACACTAGAGGTCATCTTTTCTTCTATGACGTTGTGATTGATGTCTTGGATTGAAGAGAGTGCCGTGCATGCAGATAAAACCTCTAGACAGGTATGTGAAGTAGAGGAAGTTTTGCGGTGATTGGTGAGCAATTTTGAATTGAAAGAGGACATGGGATTGAAATATTTTCTTTTCTTTTCCATCTTGGTTTTATTGCACTTATTATTTTGATATGTGTCATTGCACATTAACTGTTTTTCTTTAAATAATTGATTGCATGACATTGAAATTTGATTTGGCATTTGGTACCTCTTTGGACGGTTGTCCTTGACACTTCTTAATGAAGATCTTTTTGTTTAACACCAAGAATTTTGGTCTTTTCTCATTCTTTCATCCAGTGATCCATTCTGTTGTGAATTTGTGCAAGGGTGCCATTGCACGAGGCATCACACAGTGATGAGCAGAGTACATCCCTACATCACAGTTAGTACAGTGGACTTCTTAGGAAAGGGAGAGGATTGAGGGTTCTGGTTGCTCTCTGATGGCTCAGTATTACAATAAACTATGGTAGTGGTTGCATTCTCTTTTCTATCAGTCTGAAGCCTCGTCAACAAATTCCGGCAAGCAACAAACTATGATGTTCTCTGGGTATGGCAATATTCTTTAATTCCATCATTATACCTAGTGGGCAAATTACTTAAAAAGAAATCCATATTTGAATTCATATGCCCGTTCTGCCTGAAGGATGCCAACTAAGGAATACACAGAAAGCGCAAAATCCTTGCAGAGCTTGTAGGACAATAGGCTAAAGGGTTTTAGCTATATGTATATGCTTTAGCCAAGTTGTATGTGCTAGGAATTATTTAACACTCAAACAGAACCTGGTATTTGAACTGCTCTGTTAGGTGGGGACAGCCATTTAAATAACCATCATGTCCCATTTTCAGAAGATCAGTATTACTGTTCCAGAGCATGGCAGACTTGGTTAAGCAATTCCACAAGAGGTGGCAATGAATGTCCATCATAATGGGTATGAATTGCACAGAAGTTGTATAGTCAGATGGACTGGACTAGGAGGTTGATTCTGTGGGAAAGTCAAAAATCAGAGGGGCGTATCTGAAATGCTGAGCTGCAGGTTAAGAGTTCCCATTCATGTGGTGCCTGGCTTTATTTCTTGCATCACCTTACATTTTGTTTGTACCAGCATGGATAGATGGAGTAATTACAGGTAAGCCCAAATTAGAAAGCTCTTGGAACTTTAATGAAAAATGAAGGGTCTTTCAGTTATCTTCTGTGTGACTGCAGCATGAGTTGAGTGGGTGGGTCATCATGAAAAGATTTGCATTTGCATTCAGTAAACCTTTAGAGTTTGCTGACAGATTTTGAATGTGCAATAGATTCTGAAAAATTGGGGTTTATACAGACACATTACTCTCATTTTCTTGAAGAGATAAAGAAGCCTTAGGAGTATCTTCTAGCTACTGTTTAGCTTGTCTAAGGTGTTGATGTGCAGACATATGCTGTGCTAGAGCTTCACTTTTCTTTAATGCCTATCTACCCTGATCATCTTATAGTCTATATTGTTCATCTAAGTCATGTTCCTCCACAATAATTTCTTCCTTTATCAGAGAATGGTATGCGGTAGTGCATTTAAAAACAAAATGTGTTGAGTTGCTGTACTAGAAGCTAGCAGTAGGCTGTGATACGAAGGGCTTGGACTGTCTGCTGTGACCTTCATGAGAGCTCTGTTATTTGAGGAATATTCTATTGTGATTCCATATGGTTTGAATGAGAAAGTACCTTTCCGCAATGTGGTTGATATCCAACCTCAAAGGCTTCTAACTGAGGTTGAACATGAGTCTCCCGATGGATGTGGAGGCATCAGAAGTAGAACTTCCATGGTGATTTCTTCTCGCTGTATATTCAGAAAGGCAGCTCATCACAGGAGGACTTACTTGACTGCAAGTTAAGGGTTTAACATTTTAAGCTGAATTGTTTAGGAGTCAACATAATCGCAGTTTGCTCTCCCCCTTGTAGATCTGTGTCCACCACAGCATCTGGTTAAAAAATGGTTGTTGTTATTACCTTCCTCTTCCTCCAAACATTCAGACTCACCCTATTCATCGTCTCGTAATGGACCTGACCTCCTGTTACCCTTTTCCTCAACATACAGTGGTGTGAAAAACTATTTGCCCCCTTCCTGATTTCTTATTCTTTTGCATGTTTGTCACACAAAATGTTTCTGATCATCAAACACA
>JANRMT010062791.1:119551311-119566133 GCA_026402145.1 Polypterus bichir lapradei
AAAAAAAAAAAACTCCAAGAGCTGGAGAAAAAAAATATAAAATCTGTAGGGATTCCAGACCAAGAGACCGCCCAGTCCCCTCTGGGCCATCATCTCAAATCTACACAGTATGTAATCTTTGGGAAACATCTGCGATTAAAACACTTAGAAAATTGTACATAGATAATGACTTTGCATCTTATAAACACTTCAAATTTAACTTCCCATCAACACAATTTTTCCACTACTTTCAAAACAGAAACTTTGCTAAATGAAACCTGACCAGTTTTCCTCACCTCCCAGCTATATCTATTCCAGAAGAAATACTGATCAGTCTTGGAGACTCAGACAGCATCTTAACAAAATATAAAAACATTTTAAAGTCTCTTCCTTTCAAAGATTCCAGCGTACAGTGGAGAAAAGACTTTTTACTTAATATTTCAGTTGAGGACTGGAAGGCAGCCATGCAAAGAAAACATTGCAGCTCCAAATGCGCAAATAATTTAATTATCAGACTTAAAATCTTTTAGTGATCACATTTGTCTCATTTATAATTGCCTAAAATGTATCCAGAGCAAGATTCAACCTGAATGATAGAAGTGTTGGAGTGGTGGCACATATGTTTGTTTGAAAATATTTTGGGACACAGAGAACTTTGGGTAAATTAATTTAGCTACTTAAATCATGTAACTGAAACTAGCATCTTGGGTACTTTGAAATTTTAAGTCAACATTATTGTGATCATGTTAGCTAAACAGGAACTAATGAGGTAAACTAGGCTGAAAGGACTGTTCTTCTGAAAAACCTTTCTTACATTCTTATGCTTCCATGGCAAATGCATCAGGAAGGCACTCTGTCCATGTTTCAGGTGATCCTGTAATGCAGGGGTGTCTACCTCCGTTCCTGGAGGGCCGCAGTGGCTGCAGATTTTCATTCTAACCCTTTTCCTAATCAGCGAGCAGTTTTCACTGCTAATTAACTTCTTTTCCCTTCATTTTAATAGCCCTGTTTTTAAGGATTCAGTCCTCTAAATTGATTAAATGGAAGCCAAACATAAATGAGAAATGAAACAAGCCAAAAGATTACAGTTTTTTACAATCACTGTGACAGTTGTTTCAAAACATTTAACAAGTTTCCTAAACTCTTAACACGGTTAGCACAACATCCGTCTTTGTAGGCTATACAATTAACACATTTCTTGTTGCTTTGATACAAAATGCATACAGTTAACACCTATTTAAAATGTTTGAACTTCTTTTACGCACAAGCTCAACCAAGACCAAAACAATGTAATTTTACAGTCAAATTTACAAATGCTTTCACACTGTATGTCAGAACAGATAACATTATGTTCTAACCATAACTTATATAGGCTAAAGTCAAAGTGAACAGCTCATATTGTGAATTGAAACACAAATATATTCCCTGTATTTTATTCCATTGCCAATGAGAAACAGCTTATTGCAGTTACGCATATATATAAATCACAGCTGATTCCCATCTAGGAGCCACACTCAGGTTTTGAGGTTTTTCCAATCACATGATCATATGTTCTAAAAGAGGACTCTTTGGGCTGATCTTGTGTGGAAAAGGAACAATATAGAGCAACACAAAGAAAGAAAGAAAGAAAGAAAGAAAGAAAGAAAGAAAGAAAGAATTTCTGTATTTTGTCCCTCTAAGGATTCAACGTCTACCTCCCTCAGGGGGCAGAGGAAAGCTCTTGAATGAAGAACAGGATCATGCTATTGTCAACATGGTGATTGCTGACAATGAAATAAAACTGAAGGACATTCACTCCAGAGTTGTAGAGGACAACCTTGTCTTTGGGAACATTGCAGCAATCAGCATAACATTCATTTCTCGGACTCTAGCTAAACACAGAGTCCGAATGAAACAACTATACAAAGTTCCTTTTGAAAGGAACAGTGAGCGCATCAAAGAACTCCGTCACCAATACGTCCAGGTAAGGTTATGCAATACAGTCATTACTGTACTATACACAGTGTGTTTTGCAGTAAACTACTTTATAAACATGGAGTGCATTACTGTAGTACATACAGTAGATATACAGCACAGCACAGCATTTACATACACTGTGTGTAATTACTTTCAGAGAGTCATGGAGTTGGAGGCCAATCAAGTCCCACATGAAATTATCTATGTTGATGAGGCTGGCTTCAACTTGGCGAAAAGGCGTCGCCGTGGGAGAAACATAATAGGCCAAAGGGCCACAGTTACTGTGCCAGGCCAGAGAGGAGCCAACATCACCATGTGCGCCGCAATCTCCAACAACGGTGCACTCCTGCATAAGTGTCAGATTGGCCCCTACAACACCGACCGCCTTCTCCTGTTTTTAGAAGACCTGCACGAAAGACTAGTGCCAGAGGTAGAAAGGGGACAGGTGGGAGACCACTTGCCAATATATGTTATCACATGGGACAATGTGGCATTCCACCATTCCCGTGCAGTCACAGCCTGGTTTGACGCCCATCCAAGGATGATGTCCCATTTCCTTGCCCCTTACTCCCCTTTCCTCAACCCCATTGAGGGGTTTTTCTCAGCTTGGAGATGGAAGGTTTTTGACCATCGTCCACATGACCAAATGTCCCTCCTGGATGCAATGGATGCTGCATGCCAAGACATCACAGCTGAACACTGCCAGGGGTGGATAGGGCATGCCAAAAGATTCTTCCCAAGATGTCTTGCCAGAGAAGATATCAGGTGTGATGTGGATGAGAACATGTGACCAAATGCAGAAGACCGGGCAGAATAGAAGATTACTTTGTTTTTTTTTTATTATAATTCCGGTGCTTTTTCTGTTTGTATATCTTGCAGTAATGTCCTTTTGCAAATAAAGTCTGTACTGCAGCAGTTCTGTGTCTGTATTTTTTTTTACATACAGTAAACTGTACATTTTATAAAGCTACTCTGAGATGGTCATTCACTTTTTTGTATTGAATTTCTGCAGCAAAAGAAACAAAATGCATGCATTTACTAAACCCAACAAAACAAAAATGTAGAAAGGCTTCAAATATAAGGGCAGACCTGACACATAAAATAATGCAGTTTCTGTAATTTCAGCTGATGATAGTGTTTTTTTGTCAATGTGTTATGATTGACTAAATGTTCCTGTTGGAAGAGAACATGTGTTACTGTTTTGAATAATTATTTGATTTTAAAACATGTTTGCAGTGTTTTGCTTGACATAGTGTACTGTGGTAGTTTATAATTGTATTTTGAAAATTAGTTTTGGGGTTTAGATTACAATGTGTGATTTTGAGCATGAAATTAACCGTTCTGCCAATTGTGTGTTTTAGGTGTGTTGGTGCGTTAAGAGTTTAGGAAACTTGTTAAATGTTTTGAAAAAACTGTCATAGCAATTGTAAAAAACTGTAACAGCTAAATCGGGGCTTCAAACTTCAGCCAATTTCACTCCAACCACTTTCTTAATTAGAAGCCGGTTCTTGCTATTAATTAAACCTGTTATTTAATTCCATGGCTTGTTGCTGTTCTCATTCTGCCACAGCAGACGTTTCCAAAACTGTTGATTTTCTGTTTTTTCTAAGAACACCGTCAAAATGTTTTAGTGACCTGAGCAGATTTAACTTACTGGGACCTTGACCTCACTTTATGTCAGATACTGTGGTTAGCTGGTCATGTGGTGACTCGTTGTGTGACATTATTGTTTGACTGCTAATTAAGGAAAAAGAAACAACTGAGAGGTCTGAGTCACGTTAATTGAAACTGAGGCAAAAAAGTTAATTAGCAGCAAAAACAGATCACTAATTAAGAAGATGGTTAGAATAAAAACCTGCAGCCACTGCAGCCCACCAGGACTGGGTTTGGACACCCCTGCTGAGTGTATGGAGATGAGCAAATATCTAGAAAACACAGCATGTGAAAGCAAAAGCTCTATAAATGGTAGATGGTGTAACTTCAGAGGACTTCTGATCCAGGCTCCAAATAAGTGTATTACTAAAACTAGCCAAAGACAAAATTGATAAATAAAGGCATAATTTTAAAAGTAAAGCTGACAAGATCACTTTACAAAACAATTAAAAATAGCCACATAATTTCAGATACTATAGCAAGAGATCTAAAAAAGCAGTTTGGAAGGTCAAAAGAGAAACCTGTGACAGAAATTTGTGGTACCACCCTGGTAACCCCATTTACTTTTGAACTCTAGTGGGAAAACGGTAATGGAAAATGACCCAAAAATTAAACAGTACGGAATCATAGTACCAAAATGGCAACAAATTATTCTTAAGCAAAATTGAATAACACTCGTCTGAGCTCCTCCTTCTTCGGTGGTCCTTACAAGAATGAAACCGCTTTCCTGGGGTACTGCTTTTTATGTCTCTGGAACTGGAAGGGATGGGACTTCCATCGAACCTTACTGCCAGGTTTGTTGTGTTTTATGTACTGTGGGAAAAGGAGAGGAGACCATTAACGACAGCGCCTCCTCTCATGGTACTACTTACCACGTCTGAGCTGGTTGGGGAGCCCTCTAGCATGCATGCATGACAATCGAGAAAAAAGAATTCGTGCAAAGAAAAAACAAAGTGCTTGAAATTTCTTGAATACTATCTAATAAAAAGAATGCTCTGTGTAGAAGTAAAAACAAGCTCTGAGTTTGTTGATTTAAAATAGAAGACTGGCTGGATCTGCATTCACATACGGATGTGAGCAGTTTAGCCGGTTTCCTTGTTAACACTTTGATGTTTGCAGTGAATGCACCTGCACCCACAGGAGGATAAAACAGCCTGAGCGGGATAGACTGGAGATCAAAAATAACGTAAGAACAAATAAGATCAGAGGTTAAAAAGGAAGGAAAGAAAAAGAAGAGGATTTATCTGGTGCAATAGTTTAGAAGCAAGCAGTTCGGAAGTGGCAAACGACACTCATGGGGCAAGGTCAGTCCTGCTCAAAATTTGGAAGGGCCATGAGGATCATCTAGCACACGTCTGTGATTGAGTAAGGGATGATGGAGCTGGGCTTGGAGCACCACAGTGGTGACCAACTGAAGTAGCCGGGGAGCGAGCTAATTTGAGGGATGGACAGGCTTGTTGACGGGTGTCTCTGGTCGGGTGAGCAGCACAAATGTGGTTTTGATGGAGGTATAGAGGCATAGTGTTGAAGATCCTGACTGGGTTTTTACATTGATTATGACCTATCATTGGATTTATTGATTGATGATTTTAACCCCTACCACAAATACTGTTTTTTTAAGTTTTATAGTAATTGTGTGGAAATTATTTTTATTATTTATTATGGAAGACTGTACTGTTTACATTTTGTTTACAATAAAAGCACTGCACCTCATTACTCATTTTATCCTTGATCTATAACTGCTGATGTCCCAGGTTCGAAGGAGTAATATCAGAACATCACGCCTCAGAATTGGACTAATGCTTGGAAAATGTGTTTAATGTAAATAAGTAAACAGAGTTACACGTGGGCAAAGGGAATACTAATTATTAATAGAAGATGGGAGAAACTCTCCTAAAGGAAGCAACCTCTAAAAAGGATTCATTTTAGCATCTAAGAAATTCAGGGAATTTACTAGAAAGGCAAATAAACCGTCCTGAAGAAGGGTCCTCTTCTGCCTTGAAAGCTTGCATATTGTAATCAGTTCAGTTAGCCAATAAAGGGTGTCATCTTGCTTAACTTCTGAAAAGGCAAAGAAAATTTTAGGTTATATTGTAAAAACTTGCATATAAATCAAGGAACATTATGCTTAGACTATGCAATGCACTACCAGTGCTGGAATATTCTGAAACATAGGAGCAACTGAAACTGTGCAGAGGAAAGCAACCAAGTGCATCCTGGGACTTAAGGACATGTCATACTCTGGCAGACTCTGAGACTTAAACCTGTTTAGTCTCGAGTGGAGGAGACTGTGTGGAGACCTAATTCAGGATTTGAAAATTTTCAAAAGCATTGATAAAGTAAACCCAGCAGAATTAGGTAAACTTAACGGTAAACCACATACTTGAGGACATCAGTGGAAATTTAGGACTGAAGCCAGGATGCACTTCTTTGTGAGTTGTGAGACTCTGGAACAAACTACCAAGACTTGTAGTTGAAGCAGAAACCTTGAAGATCTTTAAGATGAATCTGGATGAGATATTAGGGCATATTATCTATTATCTAAACAAATTGCTGTTTATGCCTCACCTGCTGTTCTAATTGCTGCAGAATATTTGTTCATCGTTTCTCACGCCATTTATTATGCTATAAACAATGCTGATACCTCCTTATATTGAATTCTATCACACTACAAAAAATGTAGGCACATCTTGTGTATCAAGCAACACCAAAACGTTCTCCACATTCTCTTTACTATCTGCCACTGATGTTTCTAACCTCCTCTCCAATCACCTGTCCACTCGGTCCTATTCCTTCACATCTCTGACAGGCCATCTCCCTCTCACTCATTCCTGCAATTACACACATCATTAACACGTCACTCATCTCAGGAACATTCGCTAACATCTTCAAACATGTTCTGATAACTCCACTTTTCGAAAAAAACAACACTCAATTCATCCCAAGTTAATAACTACAGGCCTGTCCCTCTCCTTTCATTTCTTTCCAAAACACTTGAACGTGCTGTTTTCTAACCAGATCTCTTCATTCCTTTTACAGAATGAGGTGCTTGATACCAGCCACTCTGGCTTCAAGAGGTACCACTTGACTGAGACAGCTCTACTGACTATGGTTGACCAGCTACACCATGCTAGAGCTACCAATATGTCATGAGTCCAGATTATGCTAGATCTCTCTTCTGCCTTTGATATAGTTAACCATGACATCCTTCTTACCACCCTCTCTGACCTTGGCATCACCGGGACTTTTCTCAGATGGTTTGAGTCCTACATCTCAGGCAGATCCTACAGTGTGTCCTGGCAAGGGGAGTTGTCAAAGGCGCACTGGACATGCACTGGTGTACCCCAAGGATCAGTGTTGGGTCCTCTACTCTTTTCTCTGTACACCATCTCCCAGGGCTCCATCATCCAATCCCATAGGTTCTCTTATCAGTGCTATGCCAGTGATACACAGCTCTACCTGTTGTTGCCTCTGAAGGGAGGAGTCAGTCTGTTTAACTTTCCATCTCTGTACAGCTTAGCTCACTGTTGCTAACAACTGCCAAGTCAGTACGCAAACTTGGGGTGGTGATTGATGAGCAGCTATCTATTTCTGACCACAGTTCTACTGTTTCTTGTTCATTTAGGTTCACACAGCATCTGCAAGATGCTTATATGAAGAGTATGCAGCACAACTTAAATGTAAAGGCTTTGGTCTTGTCACATCTAGGCTATTGCAACTTTTGGCAGGAGTACCCGAATGTGCTATCAAGCAGCTGCAGATGATCCAGAATGCAGTGGACCATCTTGTATTTAACCAGTGAGACAGGCGTATGTCACTCTTTACTTCAGGAGGCTCCACATTGGCTCCCTGTAGCACCACACATTAAGTTCAAATCGCTGATACTTGCCTACAGAGTAGTCAATGGATCAGCACCTGAGTATATAGAGAAAATGGTGAAGTGCTATACTCCTTCACATTCACTCAGGTAGCCGGGGAACAGCGTCTGGTGATGCTACCTCTACGTGGCATCAAGTCTCAATCCAGACTCTTTTTTTATGTAGTTCCATGTTGGTGAAATGGGATGCCCACCTCCATCCGTACTCCCTCCCTCAATATATTTAAGAAGTAATTGAAGACCCATCTGTTCTGTGAATATCTGTCAAATTGATGAAGGAAAATAAATTTGCCCTGCACTGTTTTATACTCTTGGTTAATTTGGTCAATTGCTTTAGTGATTGTAATCTATAATTGTAAATGTATGAGTTATTATATCTTTTCACTTGTGGCAATCAACTTTAGTTACCTGTCTTATTACACTCGCTGAACAAACAGGCCCTAGCTTAATACTCGACTGTTTACCTCTTTTGTAAATCGCTTTGGACAAAAGAGTCTGCTAAGCAAATAAATATAAATGTAAATCTTCCAATGACATCCACCCTCATTTTTTAAATATTTATATGCAAAACAATGTAAGAAATTCTCACGGCATGAGGACATGTAATTGCATTTACTTATAGTGGGAAAGGTGGTAAAACGTGAACTAAAAGCTATTTTTTGGCAGAAGTGTTTGAGGAAATATCGGTGTCCTTCATTTATGAATATGGTGACAGACTGTCTTACATGTTAAAAAAAACTATTTTTAATTTTGTTGCTTTGAGTTGGGAACTCCTTTAAAAAGATGGCAAAGGGCAAGTCATTCTGGGTGAGAGCCACTTCAAATTTCAAAAGGAAATGTCTTTATGTCCAATCCCCCCCTCTCCATGTATCAGTATCATGGCAAGATTGGACACACATTGTTTTTCTGGATTCAGAGTAGAGCCACTGCTCCTCCGCATCGGGAAGAGTCAGATGAGGTGGCTCGGGCATCTGATCAGGATGCCTCCTGAACACCTCCTTATTTTTCCTCCCACAGTCCAAAGACATGCAGGTTAGGTGGATTGGTGATTCTAAATTGGCCGTAGTGTGTGCTTGGTGTGTGGGTGTGTTTGTGTGTGTCCTGCGGTGGGTTGGCACCCTGCCCGGGATTGGTTCCTGCCTTGTGCCCTGGGATTGGCTCCAGCAGACCCCCGTGACCCTGTGTTCAGATTCAGCGGGTTGGAAAATGGATGGATGGATGTTTTATTTATGTAGCACCTTTCATACACTCAAGGACACTTTACAACTCAATAAACACATTAACAAGACAATAGAAATTACATAAAAGAAAATGAATAATACTCATTGAAGAGATATGTTTTAACAGGAGTTTGAAATTAATAATAGATTTTTCCTTGTGAAAGCTGAGAGGAATAGAGTTCCAAATTTTAGGGGCTATCACACTGAAAGCTCTGCCACCCATAGTTACTAACCTGTATTTAGGTACAGTGAGTAACTTAGCGTCCGATGATCGTAATGCACGGGCAGGAGTGTAAAGAAACAGCAGCTGAGACAGATAATGAGAGGCTAAATAAATGAAGGGCTTTAAAGGTGAGAAGAATAATTTTATATTTGATTCTTGAAAAGACTGGTAACCAATAAAAATCATGAAGGATATGAGTGATGTGGGCAGATTTTTTAGTGTGTGCAAGTAAACGAACAGCAGAAGATATTGTAATCTATTGATATATACTCAGCAAAAAAAGAAACGTCCCCTGACTTTCAACTGTTTTTACTTTCAGTAGACATAATGTGTAAATATTTGTATGAACACTAAAAGAGTCAACACCATAAGACATAAACTAAAAATGTTTCACAATGTGTCCCTGAATGAAGGGAGGCTCAAAATCAAAAGTACCAGTCAGTATCTGGTGTGGCCACCAGCTGCTTGAAGTACTGCAGTGCATCTCCTCCTCATGGACTGGACCAGATTTGTCAGTTCTTGCTGTGAGATGTTACCCCACTCTTCCACCAAGGCACCTGCAAGTTTCTGGACATTTCTGGGGGGAATGGCCCTAGCCCTCACCCTGCGATCCAACAGGTCCCAGACGTGCTCAATGGGATTGAGATCTGGGCTCTTCGCTGGCCATGGCAGAACACTGACATTGCTGTCATGCAGAAACTCGCGCACTTTTTGCCACTCCTGTCTGGTCCAGCGAAGGTGGGTTTGTGCCCATAGGCGGCGTTGTTGCTGGTGATGTCTGGTAAGGACCTGCCTTACAACAGGCCTACAAGCCCTCAGTCCAGCCTCTCTCAGCCTATTGCGGACAGTCTGAGCACTGATGGAGGGATTGTGTGTTCCTGGTGTGACTCGGGCAGTTGTTGTGGCCATCCTGTACCTGTCACGCAGGTGTGATATTCGGATGTACCGATCCTGTGCAGGTGTTGTTACACGTGGTCTTCCACTGCGAGGATGATCAGCTGTCCTTCCTGTCTCCCTGTAGCGCTGTCTTAGGCGTCTCACAGTGTGGACATGGCAATTTATTGCCCTAGCCACATCAGCAGTCCTCATGCCTCCCTGCAGCATGCCTAATGCACGTTCACGCAGATGAGCAGGGACCCTGGGCATCTTTCTTTGGGTGTTTTTCACAGTCGGTAGACAAGTCTCTTTAGTGTCCTGCGTTTTTAGAACTGTGACCTTAAATGCCTACTTTCTGTAAGCTGTTAAGGTCTTAACGACCATTCCACAGGTGCATGTTAATTAATTGATCATGGTTAATTGAACATGCATGGAAAACATTGTTTAAACAATTTACAATGAAGATCTGTAAAGTTATTTGGATTTTTAAAACATTATTGTTGAAATACACAGTCCTGAAAAAGGGACGTTTCTTTTTTTGCTGAGTATATTTAGTTGGGAGGCCATAAAACAATGCATTGCAATAGTCCAGACGGGTAGTGATGAAAGCGTGAATCAGTGTTTCGGTATCCTTCACATTGAGGAAAGAATGCAGATGAGCAATATTGTGAAGATTAAAAAAAGCTGTCTGTACAATATAGCTAATGCATGGTTGAACAGTAAGAAGCTGATCAAAGAGGACACCCAAATTACAGACTGATACTGAGGGTTCAACCAGGATCCCATCAATGTCAATTTTCAGCCCACGAAGGTTAGAGAGGACAGATTTGGTACCAACTAATAAGATTTCTGTTTTATCAGGATTGAGTTGTAAAAAAATATCTGTCATTCAATGATTGATTTCCTGAATGCATTTATTTTATTTTATTGTAGAATCAACTCTAAGCAGCGGGCAGCATGGTGGCTGTGCGGCACATGCGTACGGGCGCTGTTCTTATCCCTTCCACCTTCACCATCACTTCCCCTACCTCTTCATATCTTAAATCATTCTTAAATGCGATCTTATGTGAAAAATGAATGAAAACGTACTAAGTAATTGCAAAACAAACACTGACTTAATCAGTTTTAACGCGATAAGATGCTGAAGAAGAAGAAGAGAAGAAGTGGGCTGCAAGGGTGGAGAAAAGAAGAGCTGCTCAGGAAGCAGCAAGAGTATCAACCTCTGAGTAAATGAATGCTAAACATACAGAGAAAAAGGATGAAAACTAGGAAGGCTCAAGTCAAGTATATTCACTGCACGATAACGTACTGTACTGGTGCAAAAATAATCCCAAATGGTTGGAGATCATAAAATCAACAGATACATAATGTTGCTATATTCAACCACATTCCAGCCACTGATTCAGAAGTTTATCGTTTGAAAATCTTCAATTCTGCTAAGTTTATTGACACCTACAGGGTATAGGACGTAGAGGTGGCCACAGCTTCTGGCTCTTAAGAGTTTATGGGGAGCCCCAGTGTGCAGGAACACCGGACCGTTAGAGGGGGCTGCAGTGTGGTGTCCCTGTAACAATTACAGCATTATGTGTGGCTGCTTTAGCACACATGTCTCTTTTTCTCCAGATGGCTGGTGCCTTCCATTATGGGACAATAATGCAACTGCCACAGTTCACAGTCAATTTTATGTACAGCAGTGTTTCACCACCACAGTTGCGGCTGTTAATAATGTTAGTGGGTGGCGTGTTTGATGATTGCACTTACCTCCTAGCAGCTCTGACAGTCACGCTCGATAGCCCTTGGTGGGTCGTGGAGACATTTACAATGGAGAAAGTGGGTTGTGACACCAGAATGTTTCAGGTACGGTAAACACCTGAGGTGTGGGCTACTGAGCTTTACAAGTGGAAGGTTGATTAGGATGAACAAGTTTAGCTTTAACAGCAGAGTCTTTCTCAAGATCCACTACAATACATTCCTCTTATGCGAGATTAAAATCTCAAAAGGTGAACTTGAGGAACTTGTATATTTACATCAGTTTATAATGAGATTAAAACTCTGATCCACAGAATCAGAGTCCCTGCTGGGTAGAAGCCTTTAATGTTTTTCTTTTTTTCTCAGCTTAGAGATTGTCACAGTGAGGGTCATCAGCATGATGGGCTGGTGCAGTAGGACAGTCATGCTAGTGAAGTGTTGGCAGCCTTGGTGGCCATTAATAATTGAAACAAGTTGTCATTTATAATAGTAATAAGGTGCCACCATATTACAACAACTGCATTGGTGGAACACAACAAAGGGTTTAAGAATTGAAGTTGGTGGTAGAAAGGTGTGGCCCCCCTCAACATTCAGTGTGGTATATTGCTGCCCAGCTCACGAAGACCTGGATATGTGTGCTGTTGCCTTCAGGGAGATACACATTTTTAAAATTTTGAGCATGCTGCTGCCTCCTCCACCTCACCCCGCCCCACCCATTAAGCATAGATTTAAATGCCTGCAGCACCCCAGAGTCAGCAGGTGACAGAGAAGCAATTGGCTAGGCTGACGTTCACCAAGAATAGAAGAAAAGCAGTAGCAAGAGGACCACAGGGCAGCAGACCTACAGCATAATAAGAGCAGGTCAGTGCTTCGGGGTCACAGAGTGTGCAAATGTGTGAAGGGGGGAGACAAATATTTAAGAAGCATGGTCACTGATAAAGGAAGTCAGAATGTTCCCATAGGATAAAAATTTGAATATCCACTTTTTAAATCAATTAAAATTAGCAAAAATGTTTTTATTTGTTGTCAGTTTTTAGCTCTTTTCTGACATTATTTTTTGGGTTGGTTTAGTGTGTTCATGTGTGTGTGTATAATAACATATTTAACATATATATATATTATAAATTTCTGTTCTAAAAGAGTTGCAGACAAACTCAGACTCCTCCAACAACTCATCTGCCTCCTCTCTGCACATCTGCACACTGCTGCTGGGGTCAGGAATGCCAGTCGGAGGAGCGTCTCTTATTTGTGCGCACATCCAGAATGCTGCTCTTCCAAACCTCAACATACTTTGGCTCGGAGTGTGCAGGTTGTATCTCGGCGTTGAGTCTATGTGTCCACTCCTAAACCCTGGCCAATCATACATACTTCTTAAGGTGTCGTTACATCTTGCCTGAAGAAGGGGCCTGAGTTGCCTCGAAAGCTGGCATTTTGTAATCTTTTTATTTAGCCAATAAAAGGTGTCATTTTGCTTGACTTCTCAGTGCATTCCTACTACATGTAAACATTTATATATTTATTTATCGATTCATTGATTGGATGTGTTATTTGTGCTGTGAGTCTAAATTCTTGTTTGTAATGTTTCTGCTGCTGTATGCATCTGAATTTCCCCATGGCATTAATAAAGTTTGTCAAATTTAATCTAAATTGCGTAGATGATGAAGACAGTATGTTTTTTAAAATGATCTTTAATATCAGTAGGTATTTTTTCCAGGAATGTTCTACCCACTGATCATTGTAGCTTAAACTTTATCCTCATATCTATATAGAATATATAATTTTATTATACTAAAAATAGATTCGCTATATATTAACCAGGCTGATCTACTACTTTTCTCTAAATGCAAATAATTAACGCATCAATACATCTTTTCAGTGCTTGAGATTTTTATCCACATTTTGTAAAGCTGCTCTGAGATGTTTTCAGGTAAGGAAGACAGAAGTTTCAAAGTAAGGTAGATAAACTATACTCACTAATCGGGGCAGAGAAGAATGGTGATGTGTTGTATGTTGATCAGCACATGCAAATTAGAATTTCACTGTACTCTGTTAATGTCATAGCGATCGCCCTACAAACGTACCTCCTCTTGACATAGAGATATCCAGTTTTTGAACTTATGTAACTCAATCCTACCTGACCAGCCCTGGGCACAAAGAAGGAATGATGGCCCTGATCAGTTTTACAGGTTTTCACACGGCTCAGTCACACACACCAAAACACACATACACACATGGAACAAGTTTGTCACCAATCACATTAACTTAAATGTTTTTGGAGTATGGATGGACAAGCGTAGTATCTAAAGGAAAAAAGGAAAACCCTCAGACACAAAGTGAAGGCACAAACTCCACACAGGAAGGAAAAGTCACAAGATTAGAACCTAGGATTCAGCAGATGTAAGCATGCAAGGCAGCGCCACTAATGCATTGTCACACATGGCCACTTGAGGATCACCTTTTAGGCTCGGATAATGTATGCAATAATGTGCCAGGATAAGAGTGGGTGTCAACACTAACAATACCAACACTTTTCTCCTCTGTTGCTCAGAGAAACTGCCCAAGAAGGGCAGCCCAGCCACGCCCCCACTCAACTAAGCCACACCTCTTCCAGTCAGGACAATATAAATCTGAAGGCTCACATTCAGAGGAACTACATCTCAAATGAGTGCGTTCTCAGACCAAGACCTGCTCAATAGAGCTGAAAGTTTTGAGAAGCCACTGAGGCTTAAAAGGCAGATTTTTTGCCTGTTTTCTATTGTGCCACAACGCAGTCATTTTTGTTCCGCCAACATTTCTTTGGCTCATTGCTTCCTTATTTGCATTCCACACCATTTATAATGCAGGAATTTGCTGACATTGTGTGAAATAGTTAGAAAAAAGTGTTAAGTCCATCTCATAACCAAGAATTTCATTTGTAAAAGAGTGCAAGATGCCCATTTTCTGAAACTCTGTTTGTGAAAGTAAAGATCTGCACATTTCTGGTGATTTGTCTCTCCTCAGATACCATCTTAGACATCTTGTCTTAGACTGATTTTGCTTATGTTTCTCCATTTACATGCTTTCACTACATGCCTTGTTTAGATTGATTTATAGTCTTACACTCTAAGAGATATGAAAATATATGCATACACATGTTGTGTGGTTATGCACTCTTAAACATGAAAATCTTTGCCTGCTTTCAGTGAAGAACACTATATAATAACACACTGCATTGAAATGTACTCTTCCGTATATGCCACTAGAGTTAGGAATAAGAATAAAGCTTACAAGAAAATGAATAGACTGGTGC
>JANRMT010062791.1:119583118-119593734 GCA_026402145.1 Polypterus bichir lapradei
ATCCTGTATGAAAACTGTCATTTTGAACTACTTTAATAAAGTATAAAGTATATACATTAAAGACAAAAAATTGCAAATTATTATGTCAAAATGTGCAAACTAGGATACAGTCTGGGATAAATCCATTTGCTGAGTGTCTTTTATTTATTTTTTGTTTTTGTATGTTACGTTTCTTTTTTAAATGGTGTGCTTCTCCTTCTCATAGGTTTTGCAATTTAAACTTAACAGGAAAGGCTGTTTGGCCAGTTGGAGGAGATGTAGTTTTGCTTTATATTCTGTGATGGCCTGAATGCCTTACAACATGTGGCATGGCCAGAATTGTGAAATTGCTCCTCAGTTTACATTTTCTAGGTGTTTGATCTCCCTTCTTCAAATTAGCCTGGATTGAAATTCAGTAATACCTCAGTTAATGAATGCTAATGGAATGAAGCATAAAAACCACTATGGTGCATGTAAAGAATTTATATACCAGCCTACTAGAGTGCTGTGGTAGTCATTGACTGTTGTTGATAATGTATGTGCTGTTGAATGCAAATTTATGTGATTGCAGCACATACACTTTATTTCCCAAGGAATATACATTGGCAAGAAAAATGTTAGGTAAAAGGGTTTAATTTTAGCATGGCCCTGACATGTCCACATTTTTAATCAACTTTATTCACAAAAGCCAGAATCATCCCAGCACAAGGTGTCATCCACAGTCAATAGATGAGCCGCTCAGGGCTAAAGACTCACACTACTCTGGCTCAATGGTGACACCTTGCGGATGAATTTCTAGTCTGTTAGTATGTGAGTTTAAAAGATAAATCCAGCATTGTTCAAGTCAAAGTAATTTCTTCATAAACATGGCATATATGCATTTTCCATGCAAAATTGTGTTCTAAAGTTAAGCGTTTTTCCATAAGTCATAAAAAATACCTTTTCCGCAATAGTACTTTACAATAGAGGGTATGGGGCATGGAACACCTATAAGAAAATTTTCTTTTCATATTTTCAGTTGATGTTTGTGACAACAAAAGGGATCAGGAAATAATAATTTTATCACATATTCCTGGTACTATTTTTCTTGTTAAGGATATTTTTCCATTCGGTTGTGTGAGTTCTCACATAGATATAGAAGTAAATCAAAACAAAACCAACTACATAGCATGATACGTTTACTGTGATTTGGTCTTTTGGGAGGAAGGGTGAAAGGTCGTTACACAGGACGACTAAATTGTGAGATATCGCACACGGCTGGTCTTCTTTTAAAATGGATATTTTTTCGTTAAAATAATTGTATATATGAACTACTTAATAATTTGTGTGCAGTCATAAGATGCAGATTGTTACTCAATAGCTGCCTTGGCTTTTGAAAAAAAAAAACAACAATATTATGAAATTCAGGGTTTTTAAAAAAAGACCAGCTGTGTGCGATAGCTCAGCATTTAGTCCTCCTGTGTAACAAACTTTTGAGTCTCCTCAGACTTTAAATCTTCCATGGACATTGCAACTATGTTTTGTTTTTCTTTTTTTAATTTTATGTTTTGAATATTCAGGTAAAAAAGACATATCTTTGTAGTGATCTTACCATATCTAAAAATTCCTGTTTCTGTGTTCTGTTTTTTATTGAGCTCTAGTATCCATTAATTATTCAGCCTGCTTATTTAGTTGAGGATCACAGTAACCAAAGCTTATTCTGACAGTTCTGGGCAAAGTCCAGCAACACACTCAGACCAGGCCACTTTAGAGTCATTAAGTAGCTGTCCACTCACACATCTTTGGAATTTTGGAGTAAGACTAATGGAGCTATGGGGAGACCATGCAAACTACATAGAGTTAATGCTCTGGTTGGGAATTCAAACTCAGGATTGTGAAGGTGTATGACAGCAATGTTAACCATATGTGGGTAAATAAATTTACTCAATAGTAAAATCTACTTTTATTTGGTGTTATTATAAAGCTGAGCGATCTTGTCTGGCCTTCAATGAAACAAACAGTCTCTACTGTATTATTCAAGAGACCAGTGGGAGGTATCACTATCTTCAGAAGGACAGCACTTTCAATGAATAGGAAATATCAAGGCCTCAAAGGCAAGCTACAATTATAATAGGAACATACTCAGCCATTGCATCTGATGTAGATGCCATAGTGAATTTTTAATTGTCTCAGTGGGAAACGCAACTGATGGAGGATAAAATCAAAGCAGCAAACTTTGAGTGAATTCATTTAATTCCATTTTTGAACCCATTCCTGTACCTTCTCTGTCTGATTAACGATAATTCAGCACCTGCACCTTTCAAACTGATATGATAGAATCAGCTTCTGATGTTCCTGGAAACACATCAAAGTTGTTATTCTAGGAAAGTCATTCAAGTTCAACCAATCAACTTTAAGCTCTGTCTCTGATATTAGAAGCCATTCAGTGAATGGAAAAGATTAAAAATTTCATGATTGTATAAATGAAAAAAGACAGTCACAAAAATCATTTCAGCATGGATGAAAAAACTGTCATTATTTAAATTTTTAAGGGAATAATTTTTAAACCTGTTATTAAAAATATGCATATATTTTTCCCCTTTAAGCACTAATCCATTCATAATTATATCAATGGCAAGCTTTAAAGATGACTGGCTTAAGGTATTCAAGAGACAACATCTACCTAAAAATATTAGATTCACCTCTTTTATGGGTCTTATTTTGTTGACACCTGATGATTGTGGATTCTTCATCATTTTAATGTTATGGATAAAAATTTACTGGAGAATGGCTTTGGGACCATGAAAACTTGCACTAATTAATTATCCTGACTGTGTCCATGGCTGGTTCTACCATACAGGAGAACTGGGCAGTCAGCTAGGGTGTCAACTTGTCAACCATCACAGACTGAGTTTTACAAACACTAAAAAGCTAATAAACACCAATACAGTTGGCCCCCAAGCTCTTGGATATATTATTTTATATTACACAATTTATGCCTGCTTATTAACAAACTACAAAATTGTCCAATAGATGTCACCATTTACCCACTGTATCTTCCTTTTAGACCTAGGTAGCTGTTTTGTAGACAAAAGACACCCAGGTTAATTGAACTGGTGTGTGTCTTTTTCACCCTGTCCAGGCATTGGTCCTGCCTTGCACCTAATGCTTGCTGGGATAGGCTCAAACTGCTCTGTGATCTTGACTTGGATAAGTGGGTTCAGAAAACAGATGGATGAATAAATAAATGTATAAGACACCTTGTGCAGGGTTGATTCTTGCTTTGTGTTACCCATTATTCCTAGAATTTGCTCCTGCTCTATGAAGTCTGTCTCTAACCAGTACACAGTGTTGCACAAATGAAAAATCCAATATTTTATTTTATTTTACTGGCAGCTTAGGTCACTTGCTTAGATCGTATGGCATAGTAGCAAAGCATTGGTCTTTAAATCCTAAGGTTGCCAATTTTACTGGTAAGTGTAACTCACTGTGTTACCAGAGCAGGTGACATAACCTTTAAGTGCTATCTCTGTAAAACTAAATGGTAATAATAATAATATTAAAATTAAATTGTATTATAATTAGAGCACTTATAGTTTGGCAAAGTTCTCTATAAATATAGCGTGTTATTTTTATCAGGATTAAACAATGCTTAAGTAGTGGCATTTGAACTGTCTGATTTTCTTATATGTTTGCTTAGAGTGGGCATCTTATCTTCTTCCTGCTTGCCTCACCTGCTACTTTTTTAGACAACAAAAGGGTTCATTCCACCTCAACTCTGTTTGTTGTTTTTTTTCTGCAAACATCCTGAAAGTCCTGAAACATCCCAAACATTTCTGAAAAGGCAAAGCAGTTTGACACAATTCTATGCCATCAGTGTTTGCCTGTTTTACCTGCATTAAATGAAAGCTCATAATGTATTCTGAGTGGATTGCTTTGACTTTTGGTAAATTTTGCAAAAGATTTCCAATTTAGAATTCAACAACTGACATTTTTTCACCAGGTTAATGAACAAGACCACACTGCTGCAATATTGTCTGATTTCGTAAACTACCTTAAGATCAGGCAACTGCATTATAAATTGATGAAATGGAGGACTGGGGGTGATTGGCTGCATTTGGATGTTACTTTGCTGTGTCAATAGTTCCCAATTCCCTTGTGCATCTGTAATGGTTTCTCCTTTTCAATCGGCTATATGCCAGTATCTTTTCAAATTAAAAGGTCTTTTTTGTTGTTTCTTTTTTCACACCTCTTGTCTGTGTTACATACAGTACATCCGGAAAGTATTCACAGCGCATGACTTTTTCCACATTTTGTTATGTTACAGCCTTATTCCAAAATGGATTAAATTCATTTTTTTCCTCAGAATTCTACACACAACACCCCATAATGACAACGTGAAAAAAGTTTACTTGAGGTTTTTGCAAATTTATTAAAAATAAAAAAATTGAGAAAGCACATTTACACAAGTATTCACAGCCTTTGCCATGAAGCTCAAAATTGAGCTCAGGTGCATCCTGTTTCCCCTGATCATCCTTGAGATGTTTCTGCAGCTTAATTGGAGTCCACCTGTGGTAAATTCAGTTGATTGGACATGATTTGGAAAGGCACACACCTGTCTATATAAGGTCCAACAGTTGACAGTTCATGTCAAAGCACAAACCAAGCATGAAGTCAAAGGAATTGTCTGTAGACCTCTGAGACAGGATTGTCTTGAGGCACAAATCTGGGGAAGCTTACAGAAAAATTTCTGCTGCTTTGAAGGTCCCAATGAGCACAGTGGCCTCCATCATCCGTAAGTAGAAGTTCGAAACCACCAGGACTCTTCCTAGATCTGGCCGGCCATCTAAACTGAGCGATCGGGAGAGAAGGGCCTTAGTCAAGGAGGTGACCAAGAACCCGATGGTCACTCTGTCAGAGCTCCAGAGGTCCTCTGTGGAGAGAGGAGAACCTTCCAGAAGGACAACCATCTCTGCAGCAATCCACCAATCAGGCCTGTATGGTAGAGCGGCCAAACGGATGCCACTCCTTAGTAAAAGGCACATGGCAGCCCGCCTGGAGTTTGCCAAAAGGCACCTGAAGGACTCTCAGACCATGAGAAACAAAATTCTCTGGTCTGATGAGACAAAGATTGAACTCTTTGGTGTGAATGCCAGGCGTCACGTTTGGAGGAAACCTGGCACCGCTCATCACCAGTCCAATACCATTCCTACAGTGAAGCATGGTGGTGGCAGCATCTTGCTGTGGGGATGTTTTTCAGCGGCAGGAACTGGGAGACTAGTCAGGATAAAGGGAAAGATGACTGCAGCAATGTACAGAGACATCCTGGATAAAAACCTGCTCAAGAGCGCTCTTGACCTCAGACTGGGGTGACGGTTCATCTTTCAGCAGGACAACGACCCTAAGCACACAGCCAAAATATCAAAGGAGTGGCTTCAGGACAACTCTGTGAATGTCCTTGAGTGGCCGAGCCAGAGCCCAGACTTGAATCCGATTGAACATCTCTGGAGAGATCTTAAAATGGCTGTGCACCGGCGCTTCCCATCCAACCTGACGGAGCTTGAGAGGTGCTGCAAAGAGGAATGGGCGAAACTGGCCAAGGATATGTGTGCCACGCATGTGGCATCATATTCAAAAAGACTTGAGGCTGTAATTGCTGCCAAAGGTGCATCGACAAAGTATTGAGCAAAGGCTGTAAATACTTATGCACATGTGATTTTTCAGTTTTTTTATTTTTAATAAATTTGCAAAATCCTAAAGTAAACTTTTTTCACGTTGTCATTATGGGGTGTTGTGTGTAGAATTCTTAGGACAAAAATGAATTTAATCCATTTTGGAATGAGGCTGTAACATAACAAAATGTGGAAAAAGTGATGCGCTGTGAATACTTTCCGGATGCACTATATGTAATTAATTATGTAATTAATTGTGACTTAGATTTTCCCATTTTTTAAACTTTTTTTATTAAACTTCTCACTAAAGTTAATGGATATACAGATCTTTTGGCCTGATTGTTACAGCGTCAGCACAGAAACATATAACACAGAAAAAGGTTTGGGGCACAACCGGGACCCAGTATAATGTGTAGCACAGAATAAAAGAAATCTTTTGACAAAGGTATGAGTGACATCTTCTCAGATGCAAGTCCAACAAAGAACTAAGTTGAAATGGCAGGTTCATGATTTATAAGAAGTGTTGGCAGGAAGAGGCGGGTTCAGTTTGGTGAACAACAGAAGTGGTATCAATAGTGGGGTTGCCATTACTCTTGTGTTCTTTGTTCCATTTGTGTTAATTAGAACACAGCGCCAACCTCTGGTTTGGTAATTACCATCACCAGAGCCCCAAAGTTACCTTCCAAGTCTGCACATGTCCAAAGCAGCGTGAGACTGCAATTCTGTGCATATTCTGTCATAATGAGATGGGGTGAGCAGTAATGAAACTGCAGTGTGGTTTGGTAACCTGAGGGGAGGTCACAGAGACTGTTTTTATGAAAACGTTTGATAGCAGTTATATGGAACTAGCAAATTTTCCTCTGGGATAATAAAGCATACCTAACCTAACCTAACCTAACCTAACTTAACCTAACCTAACACCTATTTACATATGTTACCTATGTTTTTAGATGACATAATCCTATAAAATCAGGCATGTTTCCTTTTTATGTTTACTGCGGTTAAGCAGGACTACTCGTTTCTCTTTTATTCTTTTAATTTTATTATAGGTTTATAGGACCCTTATTTTCATGTACACAGAGTACAGTAAAAATCTAAATGGTATGTGTTAATTAAAATGTAATATGTTGCCACTCTCCTATAAATAACTTAACTAGAAAATTTCTGTCTGTGTTACCTACAAAATCTCAGAACACGGTTTACAACACTATCTGCCATTAGCAGACATATTAAGTTTGATTCAATCGGTTGTTTTAAAGATTCTGCAGCAGAGACACAGATCACAGTACACAGTATACTATGCAGTGCATGCTAAACTGAATACATGGGGAAAACATGGGGAAAACATCTAAAACATTTGCAACACGCATACAAGAACATCGCAGTGTTGTCAGAAGGAAGGACCCACGATCTCCAATATGCGCACATACATGTCCAACTGGGAACATGTTTAATTGGGACACGGTGCAAGTAAAAATTGGGGCTAATTCTAAAAGTGCAGGAGAGCTGGCTGAATCAAGGCTCTGAAATGAAAGCACCATTAATAGACATTTGGGCATGAACCCAGCTTATGCAGATTTAGAAAGAAGAATTTCTAAATGATAAAAAATACTTTTAAGACCAACAACCTTCAAACCCCACCTTACTGATTCACCCTGCCACCTTGCACCCCCACCTCCTCCTTTCTTATATATTGCCTTTGATTCCGGTATGTTGTGGACACCAGAGTGCATACAGCTCCCCAAACCCTGGACACAACAGACACAGAGCCCAAGTTTAGCACACCACACATTTGTTTCAGTGGGAAACGCTTTGGTCTCATTCCGCACCACACAGCACTGCATTAGTAGCAAACAGCACTAATACACAAATCACAGTTTTTTTTTTTCTTCCTTTCTCTCTCTTCTGTCTCTTGTCCACCTCCTCTGCTCCTCCTGCAAGCTTTGTACTCCACCTCCTGACTCAGATTCCCTGAATGGAGTGAGGTGGCCCCCTTCATAGAGCACCCGGAAATGCTCCAGGTGTTCCATAATCTCCTTCCAGCTGCACTTCCGGGTGCGGTGGCAGCCCTGCAGAAGAGGGCTCATCTGTTCTCCATGCTCTCCCTGGTTGTGGCCACGGGACCCAGCAGGGTTGATCTTCCATGCTCCAAGCCCTTGCCCTGTAGCAAGCCAGGGGGGCTGCCCTCTGTCATCCCGGGGGAGGTACTGCCCCGTGTAAGCTCCTTCCCTCAGTCCTTCTGTTATGGAGGTGTCCCAACCAGGTTAGAATTCTGGCTGTCCATTACAATATCTAATTATTTTCCTCTGATGATGAAACCTTCTAGATTATCGAAAACCTGAGGAATAAAAAAAGTATTTTAAGACATGTGATTCATTTTCTCCCCTTGTGGATTTCTAGCTACATTTCTAGCTGCTTGCAGGAGATGTAGTGGAGGTGGATAAGAGACAGAAGAGAGAGAAAGGAGGAAAGAAGGACTGTGATTTATGTGTTAGTATATTAGTTTATATAGATTGAGAGACTCTGAGTGATTTCTCACTGGTGACAACATGTCTGAAGACTAAACTGAACTTGATGTTGAGAGTAAAATAAGGGATTGTGAAGCACTTGAATTGAAAGAGACTGAAATCAGAGACACGAAAATAAAACAATTCTAAAGCTAATCATTCCTGGGTGTTAATTATTCTAACTGTAATCTGTTAATAATTGCTAAAACTTTTTTTTTTAGGTATTATTGTGTAGAACATGTTTCTAGACTCTAGCTTTACCTGGGAAAGTAGTCAAATCGGCGTCACCAAAATACATATTGCTGCCAATTACTGTACACCTTATGAGAAGGATTTAGTAGTCACTCACCACTATCAACTTCCAGACAGTGTTCAGAAGCCATTAAGAAAGCTAACAGAATGTCAGGTTATATAGCACGGTGTGTGGAGTACAAATCCAAGGAGGTTATGCTCAACCTTTATAATGCACTGGTGAGGCCTCATCTGGAGTACTGTGTGCAGTTTTGGTCTCCAGGTTACAAAAAGGACATAGCAGCGCTAGAAAAGGTCCAGTGAAGAGTGACCAGGCTGATTCTAGGGCTACAGGAGATGAATTATGAGGAAAGATTAAAACAGCTGAGCTTTTTCAGTTTAAGCAAAAGAACATTTATTGGAGAAATAACTGAAATGTTTAAAATTATGAGGGGAATTAGTTTAGTGGATTTTGACCGTTATTTTAAAATGAATTCATTAAGCACATAGGGACAGTTGAAAACTCGTAAAGGGTACATTTCGCACAAAACATTAAGAAGTTTTTCTTATCACAGAGAACTATAAACACTTAGAATAAATTACCAAGTAGTGTGGTGGACAGTGGGACTTTAGGGACCTTCTAAATTTGACTTTATGTTATTTTGAAGGAATTAAAGTGGACTGGACTGGCAAACTTTGTTGTGCTGAATAACCTGTTCTTATCTAAATTTTTCTAATGTTCTAACAATTTGAAATTCAAACTCTTCTTCTTCATAACTTAATTTTACTACTGTGTCTCTCCTTATGTCCCTTTTTACAGTTATTGCAGGTCCCATTTCTCACCTCACTAATACATCTCAAGCCTCTGACTGTTTTCTGTTGTATCTTGAAACTGATGCAGATACACCTATTCATAGGAAACCTGGTTTTGATCCAACCTGTCTTGATAGCTTCAGACCCATATAATTATACAGGACCTTTATTTTTTTTTTTGGGTCTGGTTTTCACATGTTACCAGGCACTCTTATTGCATTTTAAAAAGCAGTTAATCATCAACTTTTGATTGATGCCAGGGCTGCTCCTTGATCTTAATGCTGCCTTTCACACAGTAAATCATAATATACAGTGCATTTTGTTATGTTACAGCCTCATTCCAAAATGGATTAAATTCATTTTTTTCCTCAGAATTCTACACACAACACCCCATAATGACAACATGAAAAAAGTTTACTTGAGGTTTTTGCAAATTTATTAAAAATAAAAAAACTGAGAAATCACATGTACATAAGTATTCACAGCCTTTGCTCAATACTTTGTCGATGCACCTTTGGCAGCAATTACAGCCTCAAGTCTTTTTGAATATGATGCCACAAGCTTGGCACACCTATCCTTGGCCAGTTTCACCCATTCCTCTTTGCAGCACCTCTCAAGCTCCGTCAGGTTGGATGGGAAGCGTTGGTGCACAGCCATTTTAAGATCTCTCCAGAGATGTTCAATCGGGTTCAAGTCTGGGCTCTGGCTGGGCTACTCAAGGACACTCACAGAGTTGTCCTGAAGCCACTCCTTTATCTTGGATGTGTGCTTAGGGTCGTTGTCCTGCTGAAAGATGAACCGTCGCCCCAGTCTGAGGTCAAGAGCACTCTGGAACAGGTTTTCATCCAGGATATCTCTGTACATTGCTGCAGTCATCTTTCCCTTTATCCTGACTAGTCTCCCAGGTTCTGCCGCTGAAAAACATCCCCACAGCATGATGCTGCCACCACCATGCTTCACTGTAGGGATGATATTGCCCCGGTGATGAGCGGTGCCTGGTTTCCTCCAAACGTGACGCCTGGCATTCACACCAAAGAGTTCAATCTTTGTCTCATCACACCAGAGAATTTTGTTTCTCATGGTCTGAGAGTCCTTTCAGGTGTGTTTTGGCAAACTCCAGGCGGGCTGCCATGTGCCTTTTACTAAGGAGTGGCTTCCTTCTGGCCACTCTACCATACAGGCCTGATTGGTGGATTGCTGCAGAGATGGTTGTCCTTCTGGAAGGTTCTCCTCTCTCCATAGAGGATCTCTGGAGCTCTGACAGAGTGACCATCGGGTTCTTGGTCACCTCCCTGACTAAGGCCCTTCTCCCCCGATCACTCAGTTTAGATGGCCGACCAGCTCTAGGAAGAGTCCTGGTGGTTTCGAACTTCTTCCACTTACGGATTATGGAGGCCACTGTGCTCATTGGGACCTTCAAAGCAGCAGAAATTTT
>JANRMT010062791.1:119600618-119611838 GCA_026402145.1 Polypterus bichir lapradei
AAAAACGTTTCTGTTTTAACAATGTGTTTACACAGATTACTGTAGAAACGGAGCAGACATGAAATGCGTGTGTTCCAAATAACGATCTATTATTTCCACTCTAACTCCACTTCACTCCCAGATACTCAATCAAGGCATGAGCTGGGAGAAGTTCGTGCACGTTCTAAATTGATGGGGGGATGGAATAGCCGGCTGTTCCTAGCTTCTCTTTATCAGCACATTTAGTAGACAATGGACGCTGGCGGAGAGGTGTGAAGGGATTTAAGAAGCAATTTAAGGTGGGACAGAATTACGAGTTTTTTCGTAGGCTCTGGTAATTCTAGTGTTAAACTGTAAAACTGCACGCGGTAATGTTTCAAAGGTTTACTATGAATAGTACTTACAAACGAAGCATAGTATTGAGTTCTTCTATAAATGCATGTAGCAATTAAACTTGTTTTTCTGCATGTAAACCTAGAAAAAAAAACCCACACACACATGCGCGCTCACATTCACGTATAGCTCTCAAATCAAGTACTGTATATAGAATTTATCACATAATACAATTTTGTAAGCCTACTTAATTCTGAGCAGGGTCATGAGCTGCTGAGGCCTGTCGCAGTCCACAGCAGGGGAACAAAAAAACTAGGGCCAATTTATTAACTTTAAAATCACTTATGTGTATTGCACCAGCTGAGAAACACTCCCCTGTAAGGTAATTAGATGTGAGGTCATGAGTTTGTATAAGATGTCTTTTTTTTACGTTACTGTATTCATTTCAACTGTTAAAATATGTAACAAAAAAACAAAAATCACTGCTAAATGCCCTCTTTGGCTATGTCATAAATAGCAAAGCGTCATAAGCCTCTGGTGAAAACACTTTAATGTTTGATGCAGCTGTATACTTATTAGCAGGTCATTACTCAAAAATTGAAAATATGAATTAGAATGCAAATGAGGAAAAACAGACACCTCTTATTATCCGTTAAATTCTACTTGTGCGTATTTTAAATTATACCTTATTAAGTGTAGTTATAGAACTCTTTGAATGGCTCCTAATGAATTGTTTTTCTTGCATGAATGCTTCAAAGAAACAGGAGAAGCTGTAGATTCATGGATATTTGATATTTATTTGAAATCTTCATCCTGGAGTTGTACCCAACATTACACTGAAAGGAAGAAATTACAAAAACAAGCACTTAACTCTTTAGGAGCTTCTGCTGTATGCTGAATTTTTACCCCTAAAAATAGTTTGTGGAACCTGAAAATAAATATTATAGAGTTATCATTCATAATTAATTAAAAACTGTAACAAGCAGGCAGGGCAGTCTATTAACTAAGGAGATAGACTGATACGAGTTCCACATATCTCTCTAAATAAATTAATCTAATCAAGTTACATCAATTTTTATGCTGTAACTGGACTAAAGTCATTATTACTGTACTGTATGTGTAAACAGCACCAACACTGTATTCACCATGAAATATTCTGTGACAGCATAGCGGTACAAGTCCAAAGAAACTACTCAACAGTTTCAAGTTTGAATCCTGGCCCATTCACTCTCTAAGAATCCACGAAGCCTGACAGTTGGTCACCTTGAGTGCAGAGATTAAAACTTGATGATATTTTTACAAGATTCCTGTATGCAGGTGATCCAGCAGTTACTTGGGGTTTGTGACCTTCTATGTGATGTGAAAATGAAGCTTGTAAGCTCTGGCATTAGTTCACATTTTATTTTAGCAACACATGGCCTCCTTCCAGTACAGCTCAGTCCAGGCTACTCTTTTAAAGAGGTGAGCAACTACCCACCTGGCTGGTATTGAGGACTCAGGAATGCAGGGTATACCAGGGACACTAACAAGAATACTTTCCTTCTCAAAGCTGGTGTACTTCTCCCTCTGGTTGGATTTTATTTGTTATGGAATTATTCCTTATCTTCTGCCTTCCAGGAAGTGCCCTTGCTCCTGGGAATCTCTTTTACTTTCTCATTACTGTATGTCAATAAATACATGTAGTCATTTTACATTTTATAATGATGGCAACTCAACGATATATTTGAAAACCCTGATTAATACCTTCCCCCAACAAAGACTTTATTTTTTTTGTGATGTGTTGTACTAGACAAACAAAGAGACAAAAAGCAGAGAGAGAGAGAGAGAGAGACTTGGAAACATGGTATCCTTAGTTGAGACCAAGCTACCCATTTAAAGAAGAAGTTTAGAAGGTAAAAACTGGATGGAGGCCATGCTCTTTGTATCAATTACCGAGAGGTAGCTAAAAAGCCATGCCTGGGAGGACTGGAGCTTTTTTTTACCCTTTCTGCCAAGGAGACTCAACTTTTTAGGGGCTTTTGAAGACTCAAGTGAGCAGGAGCAATGGGGACTCCTAGTAGATATTTTAGCAGGGTGTACTGTATACAAAGGAGGTTAACCACTGATGCTGTGCACGATTTCACTGCTTGTGATACTAGCAGGGTGTCTAAGGCAGCCTTAAGCCAGAAGCTTAAATGAGCCTAAGTTTAGTTGAGATGGAAATAATATGGAGTGAAAGATTACTAGCAGGGATACAAGAGACCAGGACACAGAGAACATAGTGTCAAACACGTGCACATAGGAGGCAATCAAGGGGCTCCATCGAACATACTGGACCAGATACCGGGCTGACATAGGGCCTTAATCAAACATACTGGACTGGATAGGGGGTTGGCAAAGTGCACTAATGACTGCACAGGTAAAGAAATACAGCCAAACCAGCTAAATGATGACTCATGCATTATTAATTCATATCACTTGAGCTTTGATTATAATGGGTGTTTTTGTGACAAATATACAAAAATCCACAAGAGCGATGAATAAGATTTATAGACTCTGTTTTAGTCCCCTTATAAGAGGGTCAATGCATGTTGGACATTTTGGTGAAGGGAATAGAGGAGATGAGGAGGTGTGGTATAGCGGGTCCACAGCTTGCTTAGTAAAGGCCATTTTTTAAATAAATAATCACCGCTCTCGCGGCGGTTTAGCGAGTGGGCGTTGGGCCATAGCAAGCCGCGGGACAATCCGCGGTGTGGGCGTTTCTCACCGAGTGCACAGGTGAGGGACTGCCCACATCCGTGATTGCTCCCATGGCTAATTTGCTACGGCTGCTATGGCCCCTCGCATTATAAAAGAAGCGTGAGTCGGTTGAGAGGAGAGGAAGAAAAAAAAAAAAAGAAAAAGTAGTAAACGGAGGTCGGAGCAGGAAATAGGAAGGAGGTAGAGCGCAAGTCGGTGCAGCAGGAAGCAGATGAACAAACGCTCGCAGGCAGTTGAAGGCAGCCTGGGTGTTTGGCCAACACCTGGGAGAAGTGTTTGTGGTCGCCCCCGCAGAGGTTTGTTTTGCAGGGCGGGAGTGACCGGGAAGGCGCAGGACTCTCCGCAGAAGGTAGCGGGAGTCGGGACTTGGGACACGGTGTTCCCTGCATGAGAGCTTTGGTCGTAGGGAATTCCCAAATCTCTGTCTGGAGGAGCCGACCGGAGCCAAGGATCGGTATGGCAACTGACAGCAGATGCAGGCATAAAGGTCTGCTGAAGAGAGAAAGCGTCTCCCTTGTTGCAGGGCCCTGATGGGTGAAGCAGGAGAGACGCTAGTTTTAAAAGAAGGCACTGGGTTTGTCATTTGTTTTTGAAGACTGCTTCCTGATCATTTTAACCTCTGGTTTTAAAGGATTGATATTTTTCTATTTGTAGTATTTTTAACCTCCACATTTTCTTAAGGGATTATTTATTTATTTATGGAACTTTGGCATCACTGCACTTTACATGGAACACTGTTTTGTTGTTGTTGTCTGTTTTAATAAAAGCACTGGTTTCACTTTTTTACCATCCCCTTGTTTACTTATTGCCTTCACTGACTAGCTCACTCGGTAACATTATCGACGGTGTTGGGTTCAAGGGCTCCCAAACAGAAATGGGAGTGTGGAGCCAGAACCCACATCGTCACAGGAGGTGATAGGTAGGTATGATGTCAAGGAGAGGAATGAAGAAGGTCAGATGATAGTTGATTTTGCCAAAAGGATGGACATGGCTGTGATGAATATGTATTTTAAGAAGAGGGAGGAACACAGAGTTATGTACAAGAGTGGACGAAAATGCACACAGGTAGATTATATCCTATGCAGAAGAGTCAATCTGAAGGAGATTGAAAACTGCAAAGTGGTGGCAGGGGAAAGTGTAGTTAAGCAGCATAGAATGGTGGTCTGTAGGATGACATTGGAGATCAAGAAGAGAAAGAGAGTGTGGGTAGAGCCAAGGATCAAATGGTGGAATTTGAAAAAGGAAGACTGCAAGGTTGAGTTTAAGGAGAAGGTGAGACAGGCACTGGGTGGTAGTGAAGACTTACCAGACAGTTGGGAAACTACAGCAGAAGTAGTAAGGGTGACAGCAAGAAGAGTGTTTGGCGTGACATCTGGACAGAGGTAGGAAGAAAAGGAAACCTGGTGGAAGAGGGAAGTACAGGAGAGTATTCAGAGGAAGAGGATGGCAAAGAAGTGGGATAGTCAGAGAGATGCAGAAAGTAGACAAGAGTACAAGGAGATAAGGAACTAGATGAAGAGAGAGGTGGCGAAGGCTAAAGAAAAGGTATATGATGAGTTGTACGAAAGGTTGGGCACTAAGGAGGGAGAAAAGAACCTGAACCGATTGGCTAGACAGAGGGACCAAGCTGGGAAAGATGTGCAGCAGGTTAGGGTGATAAAGGATAAAGATGGAAACATACTCACAAGCGAGGAGAATGTGTTGAGCAGATGGAAAAAGTATTTTGAGAGGCTGATAAATGAAGAGAATGTGAGAGAGAAGTGGTTGGATGATGTGGAGATAGTGAATCAGGAAGTGCAACGGATTAGCAAGGAGGAAGTAAGGACAGCTATGAAGAGGATGAAAAATGGAAGGGCTGTTGGTACAGATGACATGCCTGTGGAAGCATGGATGAGTTTAGCAGAGATGGCAGTGGAGTTTTTAACCAGATTGTTTAATGGAATCTTGGAAACTGAGAGGATGTATGAGGAATGGAGAAGAAGTGTACTGGTGCCAATATTTAAGAATAAGGGGGGTGTGCAGGACTGCAATAACTACAGTAAAGTACACTACAGTAAATAAAGATAAAATTAATGAGCCACAGCATGAAGTTATGGGAAAAAGAGTAGTGGAAGCTAGGTTAAAAAGTTAGATGATGATTAGTGAGCAGCAGTATGGTTTCATGCCAAGAAAGAGCACAACAGATGCATTGTTTGCTCTGAGGATGTTGATGGAGAAGTTTAGAGAAGACCAGAAGGAGCTGCATTGCGTCTTTGTGGACCTGGAGAAAGCATATGACAGGGTGCCTCGAGAGGAGTTGTGGTATTGTATGAAGAAGTCAGGAGTGGCAGAGAAGTATGTAATAGTTGTACAGGATATGTACAAGGGAAGTATGACAGTGGTAAGATCTGAGGTAGGAGTGACAGATGCATTCAAGGTGGGATTACATCAGGGATCGGCTCTGAGCCCTTTCTTATTTGCAATGGTGATGGACGGGTTGACAGACGAGATTGGACTATGATGTTTGCTGATGACATTGTGATCTGTAGCGAGAGTAGGGAGCAGGTTGAGGGGACCCTGGAGAGGTGGAGATATCCTCTAGAGCGGAGAGGAATGAAGGTCAGTAGGAACAACACAGAATACATGTGTGTGAATGAGAGGGAGGTCAGTGGAAGGTTGAGGATGTAGGGGGAAGAGTTGGCGAAGGTGGATGAATTTAAATACTTTTGATCAACAGTACAGAGTAATAGGGATTGTGGAAGAGAGGTGAAAAAGAGATTGCAGGCAGGGTGGAATGGGTGGAGAAGAGTGACAGGAGCACTTTGTAACAGATGGGTATCAGCAAGAGTAAAAGGGAAAGTCTACAGGATGGTAGTGAGACCAGCTATGTTATATGGGTTGGAGACGGTGGCACAGACCAGAAAGCAGGAAACAGAGCTGGAGGTAGTAGAGTTAAAGATGCTAAGAGCTGCACTGGGTGTGAATAGGATGGACAAGATTAGAAATGAGGACATTAGAGTGTCAGCTCAAGTTGGATGGTTGGGAGACAAAGTCAGAGAGGCGAGATTGTGTTGATTTGGATATGTGCAGAAGAGAGATGCTGAGTATATTGGGAGAAGGATATTAAGGATAGAGCTGCCGGGCAGCAGAAAAAGAGGAAGGCCTAAGAGAAGGTTTATGGATGTGGTGAGAGACGACATGCAGGTGATGGGTGTAACCGAACAAGATGCAGAAGACAGAAAGATATGGAAGAAGATGATCCACTGTGGCAACCTCTAACGGGAGCAGCTGAAAGAAGAAAAAGAAGAAGAAGAATAAGAGGGCCAATGTAGCATATTTGCACCAAGCTTCACAAGCGGTGAGATGCTACATTCAGTTTTCGTACAGTGTAGATGTATATACATAAAACATAACATGTTTTTGCCAACCTAAAAAGGCAATTTACAGCAGTGTCTGGTTTTTCAAACATAATCAGAGGAATGTGCTGAACTCATATTGCAATATGGGCACCTAGCGAGAAAGAAGCTGCTTTTGTTAACTGTAATGCACAAATCACCTGCAAAAATGTGTGCACACAACACTTACAAATGCAGGTGTTATCATATCTTTCCACTAAGGACAAAGCTGAAATCTCATCAAAACTCTTTTGTTGCTTAGTGGCACTTCACAGGGTACCCATATTCTCATCTCCCGCATTGTTGATCATTCATCATTTCCTGGCACCGTTCGATGCTTCTGGTTGTCTCATGGTGGTCTAAACTATGTCAATGTCAATTTATTTATATAGCACATTTAAAACAGCATAGAAATGCTGTGGCCAAAGTGCTTTACAATAATAGAATAAAAGAAAACAAACAACATAAATAGAAATAAAATATATGAACATAAAATAAAATACATAATAAATAGAAGTAATGTTATATAATCACAAAGAGGAAACCATCAGTATTACTGAAGGTCACGGAATACAACTGAATTAAAATGAGTCTCTAATCTTGTTTTGAACAGTTCAATTGTATACAGGAGACTCCTCCCTTCATCCCACAGTGAAAGAATAAATCCGTTTTGAATCTGCAAATATTTTAACCACATCCACTTTTTGGCATAAGAATATTTTCATGATCAAATCCAAGTAAAATTTTATAAAACAGGCCCCTAGTGTTTAATTTTATATTTGGATTTTTTTTAATTTTATATTTTGGAAGCATAAACAAAATTTTTGTTTTATATAACAAAGAAATCAATCAAATGAATTATTTTGTTTCAGTAACGCATGAAAATTCCTGCATTTCTGCCCATGACCACATGGTAATCATGCCAAAACTAAACAAAATCAAATGACCAATCAGAACCTCTTGACAGTGTTTGCTCATTCAGTTTCATTTAAGGGATGTGGTTGACACTCTTGACCCAACTCTGCAAAACTAACACAAAATTACTGTGTCCAAAAAGAAAAACAAATAAGACAGGGCCATGATGATGTTGTCGTTATAACTATAAAATATACTGAAAGTTATATAAATATTCCATAAATCAAAATAATGTGCAAAAATGGTAAACAAGTATTCCAAAACTCAAATTACAACAATATGATTAATTTGATTCAGCAGTTAGGCAAAATATATCCTTGTAATCAGATACTGTATATTGCAGGTATAAAACAATTATGTTCATTGCTGTAGTCACAAAATGAGCTACACAAAACCATACTCTAATGTGCTTTTCAATCACAGTGCATGGCAGTACTGACATTAAAAACATACCGCCGCCTCTTACCTGTTCTCGAGCTATTAACAAGAATTTTTACTGAGAAATAATTGAGGAACTCATGGCTATGGAATCCATGAAAGGTACAACAACAGGACACATCCAGTTTAACTGCCTTTCTGCCTACCTCAAACAACTAAGTGTATCATGGAATAAAACAATCAGTGTTAACACTGATGAGTCTCCAGATCTTTCTCAGAAAGAGAGAGAGGAGAGGGTGGGAGCATGTGCTGATTACAGCACGTTGATGCACCCACCACATGACAAACTACTTGGATTGGGACCCGAGTGCAGCCGTGCAACAAAGTGACACCTCAACACCACACTGGAACAGTCTGAGGTGTTTTACAGTGGCTGGAGTGTCAATCCTGCCACCAAACCCCTAGGTTTTCCTTGCAAGTTGGAGGACCTGCTTGCAGGGCTGGATGAAGGTTAACATCATACCCAGGACAAAGCAATTGCAGTTTTTGGGCATTGCTCAAGGGCCCAACAAAACAGTGTCATTTCTGGCATTTATGGGATTCGATCCAGCAACTTTCCGATTGCCAGCACAGATCCCTTGCCTCAGAGCCACCACTCCGCACTTAAACAAAAATGAACCAAAAACTAAAAAATTTAAAAGAATCAATGAATCAAAGGTAAATAAGGGCTATGCAGACGCAGTCACGGAATAGTTTTGCATAGCATTTTTCACAAATAGGAACTTGGCAAAAGCATGTTTAAACTTAAACATTCTATTAAAGAGGTGACAAAACTAATTAACTTTATCAGAATCAGAGTTCTAAAACTTCCTAAATTAATACAGCTACTAGAAGACAGTGAGGCAGAACTTGATGATCAAACATTCATTGGTTTAGTCATGGTAGACTACTGAAATGGGCATGGAACTTGAGGGAGGAACAAGTGTCAATAAGGTGGAGGAGTCCAGTTGGGGTGTTGTATAATAAGAGATGTTTATGAGATCCTGATTTTGCTGTTGACACTGTGGACCTGGGGTGCCCACACTTTTTTGGCTTGCGAGCTACTTTTAAAATGACCAGGTCGAAATGATCTACCTACATTAAAAATTATATATTTTAGTTCCCCCTCCTTTCTCTTTCTCAGATCGCTTTTCGGAGGGAAGTCAGCTTCGTAGTTTTTATGAACAGTTCGAAAGTGCCTTTCCACATTTTCCTTTTTTGGAATAGCAATGATAGATTGACAGATCAGACAAGTGCACTTCGATTGTGACATTGTGAGAGAAAAAAATACTCTTCTAATTCCACATCCAGCCCATACCCTCCCCAAACAATTTTTTTTTTTAAATCCCTTCTTTAGTCGATATAAATTGGAAGGCTAACTAGATCACTTAGACAGCCATAGTTTTGCAGTAGCTCGCACGTTTGATCGTGCGTGCAGGATGACCAGTGTGTTAGAAGAAAAGAGATCTCAGACTGGTCGCCCTGTATGTCAATCAAGTGGCAAATTCCATAGGGAGGATATATGATAGACTAACGTTTAAATAATTTTTTTTTTTTTAATACAACGCGATCTACCTGCACTCCCTTTGCGATCTACTGGTCGATCGCTATTGACTCATTGGGCACCCCTGCTGTGGACCATTTGAATGATGTACATTTGAAAAAATGCTGTTGTTGTTCACAAGGCAGGTGAGCAACAAGTCATTTATTTAAATTTTCACACAGTTGTCTGTTGAGTTGTCATCACAGAGTGCTATGAATACAGTGTAATACTCCAAGATCCGCATGCCGTGTTAATGTGCGATCTCATGGACAGTGCCAAGATTGAGGGGTCACTGGAAATTATTTCATACTCTGTCTTCTATGATTATGAAAAGAATTCATCAAATATATAGATAAAGCTCATCCATAAGTCAACTTGCTCAGAGAAAACTGGCGCAATTTGATTCTAGCTACGTGTGCAAACATATCTTCTCAGTGATAGGCAATAATAAATTCAAACTCAACTGATGAACACTTGTCTTTCATACTGCAGATCTCAATTTCAAAATTGATACTTGATTTTGAGAGGCTAGTAAAACAAAGTGACCAACTTCATGGTTAACAGAGAAGGAAGGATTCATTTACATATATCTAAATGTCAATTATTTGATTCTGTTTCAATTTTGGGTAAGCCACTCATATTACTGGTTTTAACATTTTGACATTAAACTGTACAATACATTCTGGCCAAATAGAACAGGAGTTTAATTTTCTCTTTAAAATGGTAAAAAATAGTTTCTGCAGTACAGCAAATGCATGAAAATATAATATAGTTGATATAAATCTGTAAATAGATATTTTAAGATTTACATGACTACACATGGATACAACACACCAGGAGAAACAGAAAAAGTCAAATAAACCATTTATAATTGAACTCACTCACTCAGGTTTATGAGTCATTTAAGATAACCTAGCTGAAGTGAAAAGCAATACTTGATCAACTGCAAAATAAGACCTTAAGTACTAGACACCAATTATCAGAACATTACCAAAAAATGTGCTCACAACTATTCATGTACTTAAAGAGAGAAAATTATATTATCAAATTATGGGAAAATAATGGCTAGTAATACCTTTGGTTCAGTTTTGAGCTCTACATTTTAATTCTTTATTAGGTAATTTTGTTTTCTTAAAGTATAAAAGGCAAATATGGCTAACATTAGAAATGAAAAAAATCCAATGATGGATTTATTTATTTAAAAGGGCTCTGTATATTTGAAAGGTCTACTACTTAAATTTAAATGTAATGAACTTTTCAAGACACTCATACTGAACCCTGTGAAATTATATTAAAAATCAGTAAGAAGTTAATTTAGTAAAACTAAGGCCAAGTCTTAACAGAAAGATTTTAACACCGTACATACTTGTAGCTCCATAAACAACAATTTAATATTTTGACTAATATATCTATACTAATAAACGGCAAAGCCCTCACTCACTCACTCACTCACTCACTGACTGACTGACTGACTGACTGACTCATCACTAATTCTCCAACTTCCTGTGTAGGTAGAAGGCTGAAATTTGGCAGGCTTATTCCTTACAGCTTCCTTACAAAAGTTGGGCATTTCGAAATTCTACGCGTAATGGTCATAACTGGAAGGTATTTTTCTCCATTTACTGTAATGGAGTTGAGCTTGACCGCTGTGGGGGCGGAGTTTCGTGTGACATCATTACGCCGCCCACGTAATCACGTGAACTGACTGTCAACGCACTATGTAGAAAACCAGGAAGAGCTCCAAAATACGCTGAACAAAACATGCATTATATAATTGAGAAGGCAGCGAAACATTAAGAAGCGAGCGAGTGACATACTACCATATTCATCAGTACAGCTACTTCGGAAACAAAGCGAGGTATAAACCTAAACTTTAAATTAACTTAATAGACAGGCTGCCGCTGGTGCTTTTCGTGCCCA
>JANRMT010062791.1:119661893-119675966 GCA_026402145.1 Polypterus bichir lapradei
TAGATAGATAGATAGATAGATAGATAGATAGATAGATAGATAGATAGTGTTAAAAAGTTTGGAATCATCCAGAAATGTTACTGTTTTTGATTTTTTTTTTATCAAGGTACCATTAAATTGATTATTACTGCTTGAAATGACTGGTTATAATTTATTATTCATTTATGAATGCAAAGCCTTCATTTTTTCTAAAGTTGCATATGTTTCCTTTTCCCTCATCTTTTATTAGTATTAATTAATGTCTCTAGTTGACTTTTCATTGTTCTATCTACTCATTAATAAACATGACAGCTGAACTAGAACTTAAGAATTTTCATTAATAAACATCCAGTAATGTGTACTGGACAGTATCTTTGGGATAGCACAGACTTGTTAAGACCCTTCACATAAAGATAAAAGGAAGAATCCTAACTGAAGTATCTACTGGAGAGGCAGTTCTTCACACTGCGACCCTTTCATAAAGCAAATAGCATGTGTGATGTTGGATTTTTATGTTTTCAACAAGACATACTTATTATACTTACCTAAATACTCGGGATTTGTCCATGATGGGATAGTTTTGAAGTCAAAAGGAGTCAGCAAGCACTCTTTTTCCTCTAGCCTAATTTTTTAAATTTAGGGTAAATAAAGAAAACATAATTAAATGAATGATATGCACATACAGTAACTGTGACAATCTATTAAGTTGACTAAACATATGTGGCAGTGGTATTTGCCCTTTTCTGCCTGTGGAGAATTTTGATATTGAGTATTAGAGTTTGAAACCAGGCTTTTTTATTATTTGTAGTGTCTTCGTTTTCATTGCATGGCAGCCTGGACATCCTGCAGTACTTCCAGATTACATACACTGTCTTGGAGACTTGGAAAGATTCATTGAAAATACTGAGAATACTCAACCTATTGATTAATCATTATCTTACATATATAGTTGTTAAAAATACAGATCATACAATTAAATAACACTTCAGAAAGCAGAAAACATCTTATTGAAAATAAAAGAAATTGCAATGCATACAATTTCAAAAATATTGTCATTGATTGATTTGTTCTCTCAATCATTTTATTGCAGCATCAGAAACAAGACATGAATCATCTGTTGGTAGGTCACCAGGCCATTACAAGGTAGACTAACACTCACACATGGATGCTCTTTCGGGGGGCCATTTGAAAGTCGATAATTAACCTAGCCTGCTCGTCTTTGGTATGTGGGAGCAGCTTATAAAGACAGGGGAAAGACATGATGGAAACTTGGCACAATCTTATGCAAGCAGTATTATTGGGAACCTCAGTCATCCTGCATGGTCAGTTTTTTCAAATCTTGATTCTGGCAAACAGTGGAGGATCATTAGCACTTGCAACATCAGATTCAGGGATAGTTTTTTTTATCCATAGGCCCTAAGATTACTCAGCAACCTGTTTTTTCCCATGAATCTCCTAGGATTCAATGATTGCAGCCCCAGGTGCACAGCACCAATATTCACATTGCCAAACCTGATTCCCTATACATCTACTGCCCATCGTATACATCTGATCATACTCAATAGAAACACTGCAATTAAAAAATTTTTATCTGATTAGTTTTGTTGAGATAGTTAGCTTAAATATTCTCTTCCAACCCTTCTAAAAACACAATTTAATTTACAAACATTTTGTTTCATATCTTTTTTGTTTAAGAACTTCAACTGTAAAGTTTCTGTAGGACGAAACCTGCTGCCGTTAACTTGGTGCCAACAGTGCAGACAATCTACTTAACATTACCTTGCTGAATAACAACTGTAAATGACATATACAATTTGTAAGTAGTATACAAGCCTTTGCAGTCAGCAGAAACTATAAACATATTTACTGTATCACCCTTTAATCACTAGCCATAAAACCTGTTCATTCATTAATTTATTTATTGTTCCGGGCCATGGGGACCAGAGCTACTTCAATGAGTTTTGAGTAGATAGCAGGAGCCATCGCAGAACCCATTCAAGTACACAACCATACTCATAGCTACTTAGATTTGCCATTTTTCCCAACAGGTATGTGTATTTGATAAACAGGAGGAAAACCAAAGCAGATGTAGGGAGAACTAAACAGAGGCAGCTTCCCAAGACTCTGGAGATGTCAGGCAGCAGCATTTTCCAATAGTCAGGTCTATTTTACATTAGTACATTATATGTAAAAATTTGAAAGTTAATCGATTTGCTTAACATAGTTATTCAAATGTACTGTTATGGTGACCCAAAAGTTATGCTATGTTTAGGTGATTGACAATTCAGATTTGCAGTGAGGGATGTGTGAGAGTGAACCCTGTTGTGCAGCAGTGATTTAGTAAGGGTTTGTTCCTTACTTGTGCAAACTGGTTTCAGTATATGCTCTATCCCTCCCCATGACCCTGAGTTGGATTACTCAGTTTTGATAATTGACAAGTGGATAAAAACAAAGTGCACTGTAAAACAAAGTTAAAGCTACACAATAAAACTGAAAGAATAAACCAACACTCATAAGAATTTAGTCTACTTATTTTCCACTAAAATGATTTAAAAAAATATACAGTCCTTATAAATCTGCAACGGCTATCAGTATGTCCCTTGGGAAGCCCACTTTTTCACATAATGATGCTATACAGATGGTGTCTTTTAATTTATATCAGATTAAAAAGCCACACAAGGCTGCTGGGGCTGTAATCTCAGCATATCCCTTAGAAGCCAATCATCTTAACCCTTGTATGCATTGCTTTTCAGAGAATTGGAGTGAAAGCTGTTTGAGCACACATTTAAGATTCTTTCGATCTTTGTATTGTTTTGTAAAACTTGCTAATGAATAGATTTACTACACAGAAAACAGCATTTTTGATAACTCATTGCCAACAACATTCTCCATGTCAGCTATTCAATATTATCTCTTAACCAATATTCATTCTTGTATTTTAACTCTTAAAAATATTCAGTCACTGAATACCATTCCTAGTATTGCAGTACTTAAGAGATACAGTAAGTAAATTCTGACATACACCAGTAATTATTACATTACAATGTGTGTAATTCTGTTCAGATTTTTCTGGATTAAGCCTATTGAATCAATTTCTAGTACTGGAGTGTTTTGTGAAAACATTATAATTGTCATGAGAGCATCTCTAATTCTGTCCCTGATAGCAGACATTAAAAGAAAATGTCTATTCTGTAGCCCCTCCCCAAGAATTAGCACAAATTTGTATATCAACAATATAAATGCACAAAAAATCAAAAATGAATGAAAATCAACATCCCCATCGGTCACTCGCACAGCTGATGGTTTGTTCTCCAGCGCTATACTGTAGCTTGTCCGATGAGACATTGAGCAAATCGGCTGGTGAAAAGTCTACAAACACCTCTAGTTGTAGAGATACAGTATATTGGTGTGCACAATTACATACAGCAGCACCACATGTAGAAGTCTTGCGCACATTTTCTTAACAACATAATCAGTTTTGCTCTTTTGCATTTTGAAATTCCAATCTTTTTCAGTGACAATATACGAGGAGGAGTTGAGCAAAAGTTAGAAAATGGGATTTATTAAAAAATAGAATGAACCTTAACGAAACTGATAATATCATTTATCAATGTATTCTCCACCCTTCTCAATGCACTTGTGCCACCTGCCTGGAAGTACCTGGATTCCAGCAGAATAAAAGGTTTTGTCTTTCCTTGCAACCACTCATGCACCCGAGTTATTGTCGAACACTACATGCCGAGGGGTACTACTGTCACTAGCGTAAGTTCCTGTGACTTGCTGGAGACCAATGTGAAGCCTGCTATTCGATCCAAGTGGCGGGGACTGCTGTCTCAAGGAGTCCTTTTGTTGCAAGACATTGCCCACCCACACACTGCTAAGAACACCAAGGCTTGTCTGGAGAAACTGAAGTTTGAGGTATTGCCACATCCTCCTTATTCGCCAGATTTGGCACCCTGTGATTTCCACCTTTTTGGACCACTAAAAAAACATCTGACTGGTCGTCGATTCAAGACAAATGACGATGTGAAGATAGCGGTACACAAGGCAAACCGGCACAGGTCTTTTAAAAATGTTTGATTGAATTTTGTTAACTGCGCCATCAGCAAAATGTTGATTTCTCATTGATGTAATATTACACTCATCAGTTAGTTTCTTACATTTATTGTAATATGCTAAAAAATAATGTAAAGTTGACACAATATAAAGTTTTGTTTTGGTTTTTCTGCTTCAATAGTTATACATGATTTTTTATTGACATATATGTTGTTCATAATATGTGAGTAAATGTGTGTGCCTGGTGGGGGCTATTGAGGTTTGTGAGCCCTTTGTGCTTTGACATCCAGGGGCCCATGGGGGTCTTAATTAAGCCATGAAATTCCAGGATAGTTAAGAAACTTGTGACATCCACAGATGATACCAATATTATCGGGGCAGAAGATACTTAAAAAATTGTCGAATCTGTACAGTCTTTGAAAGTGGCAAACACTTAGAAAATGCACTTTAGTGTCAGAGAGTGTGAAGTACTACACACAGGCAAAATATTCATTAATTATAAATACAAGATGGGCAATGCTTACAGGAAGCAACCTCTAAAAAAGATTTAGGGGTATACATTGCTGCAAGGTTTTCTTCATCTAAGCAATGTGGACAAGTAATTACAAATACAAACAAACTGTTATTTAGACCTCCTCCTCCTATCCATTCAGTTGTGTCCAAACCTTGGATACTCTGTAGGCCAGTCTTCAATATGCTTCCCTGTTTTCCCTGGCTTCTTTCAGTTGCTTGATGTTCACTTCCGTGTCATTCTTGATGGTATCCATCCAATGGGCCTTTGGACTCCCTTGCTTCCTTTTACCACTGACCATTCTGAGTAGCACCTCCTTTTCTAGTGACTTCATCCTCATCACATGTCCAAAAAAGGTCAGTTCCTGTCTGGTGATCTTGCCTTCAAGGGAAAACTCTGGGTTTATATGATCAAGAACATCTTTGTTGGTGATCCTAGCTGTCCATGAGATTCATTGAAGTCTCCTCCAGCACCACAGCTTATTTCCACAAAAACTGTTAAATACAAATCAAATAATGTTAACCTAATACTGCTTATTGCATTAGTGATACTGCATCTGAAGTGCTGTGCACAGATGTTTACCACACTAAAAAATGTCTATGATGTGTTTTTTTTTCAGTTTGGTGACCAGAACTAGAAGACGTGAAGAGGAGAGCAACCTAGTGCATCCCGGGACTAAAGGGCAGTTTCAGAGAATTAAACTTCTCTATAGTCTTGAACAGAGCAAGGGTACTTGGGATCCCAATTTAGGTCTTTAAATTGTGTGTCTGTTGCAGAATCTAGAACCTTCACATGGATGGTTCATCTGGGAAGCAAAATTGGTTCCCCTATGGCAGGGGTGGGCAATGTCAGTCCTGGAGAGTTGCAGTGGCAGAGGGTTTTTGTTCAAACCCAGTTTCTTAATGAGAAGTCAATTACTGCTGATTAAGCACTTATTGCATAAGTGACATTCTGATGCTTCATTTTAGTGGTCTCACTTGCTAAGGTTTCCCACCATTAATTGCATATTTCAATCTTAAACAGCTGCATTGACTGTTTTAATGGCTCCTTATTAGCAATAAGATGTAAATGACAAAGCAGTCAGCAGTTCACCATCAAGCTTCTTTCGATTTACATCTCTGTGTGTTCATCATGCACTGTTTTATTTATTAAAACACTTAATAGAAAATGTGGCAGACTATAAATTATGCGTTTTAGGCTTCAAATCATTGTGATGATATCCTTGGAAAGGAAAAAATCTATGATATAAGAACCTTACATTGCAGACTAACAAGCAAACAAAAATTAAATGAGGTCTGTGATTGAAAAGGATTGGTTGGAATGAAAACTTGCAGCCACCACGGCTCTCCAGGACCGACATTGCCCACCCCTGCCTATGGTATTAGTCAGAAGAACCACTTTGGCACCTTTATTTTTAAGTGCATACTTCATCAAACAAAAGGTGATAGGAATCTGGAACAAACTATCGAGACATATAGTTGAAGCAGAAACCTTGGCAACATTTAAGAAGTATCTAAATGGGAGATTGAGACAGATAGCTGTTAGCTAAACAACAAGCCTGATGGGCTGAATGGTCTCCTGTTACTCATCAGAATTTTTATATCCTTGTCTTTATATGTTGGTTTGACAGGTAAACTCCAATATAACGATATAGGAGAATAAGATTGATAAAATAAATAAAATCCGGGATTGAAGAAACAAATAGAGGCATCCATCTTAACCTGCCTTTTTCATTAGAGAGCCATGGAAGTCTGGAGCCAATCCTGTCAGCACACTAGGGTATTGTATGGCACATTCAGATTCATGCATCACTTATAGATAGATAGATAGATAGATAGATAGATAGATAGATAGATAGATACTTTATTAATCCCCAAAGGGAAATTCACATTTTCCAGCAGCAGCATACTGATAAAAAAAATATTATTGTAATATGTGTGCCATTAGGGGAGCCTGAAAACAAAATAGAGATTGATGCAGGGGCCCTCCACTATGAGAGTTTGTTTTCCCAAGAGCTGCACTTCTTTTATAAGGAAAACACTTGCTGAGTAGACTTAGGGCAGGACATAACATAACATAACATGGTGGCATAATTAATCCACTTGGGAGCATTCACCACAAGGAATGGGGAACAAGTCCACCACAGGACCCACTTGCATACACAGTCAGAATCACAAAGAGTCAATTTGTAATCTGTAATTCACCTGACAAACACATCTTTGGAGATATGGGAATTAAACTGGAATAACTAGACAGGAAAGACAAAATTCACTATTCAAGTTATTATTAAAAGTAAATTTAACCATGATGGATTTTAATAAAAAAAATTAAAATTCTCTTTGCACTTACTGTAGAATGTTATGGCTTGTTTACCATTACTACTTGTAAATTAAGAAAAATGTACATGACTAACGAAATGAATATTTAAATGACTCTAACACAGTGTTGAATTCATTCCTATTATTAAACACAAATGAAATGATGGACATTTAAAAAGCTTGGGTTATTACAGATAGAAAGACCACTTTTGCACTAAATATTCACAGATGCATTCTAAACTTTGCACATATATAATAAAATGGAGAACAAACAGACTTTATACATTACATCCATTTTCCAACCCACTGAATCCAAACACAGGGTCACGGGGGTCCGCTGGAGCCAATCCCAGGGCACAAGGCAGGAACCAATCCCAGACAGGGTGCCAATCCACCGCAGGACACACACTAGGGCCAATTTAGAATCACCAATCCACCTAACCTGTATGTCTTTGGACTGTGGGAGGAAACCCTCACAGACACGGGGAGAACATGCAAACTCCACACAGGGAGGACCCAGGAAGTGAACCCAGGTCCCCTAACTGTGAGGCAGCAGCGCCACCGTGCCGCCCTAGATGTTATATATTATTTTATATTTTTTGCTCTTTAAAAGAGCTAAATAAACAGAAATGGAAGAAAGTATTGAATGCTGAATTGATATATCATGGAAGTAAATTGAAAGAATCTTGATTTGGAAAATGTAATGTTGATAGTTTAATTTGAGAAAATAGTTGGGATTCTGTCAGATGCACATCTTCTTCCTTCTTAAATACTGCATGCTTATGGATGCTTATGTATCATAATAAAATTTAATATCCACCATCCATTATCTGAGTTCAAAACAGGACTGCAGGAGGTTGTAGGCTATCTTGTTAACCATGTAGGACAGGATGTCAGTGTATCCTGAGGTATGTTCACTCTGATGGGGTACACCACCAAGATGGAAACAGACAGTCCTGCATTAAAGCTCCTCAAAATAGAAGGAGAGGGAGAATCAATCTAGCATTTAGAGATGAGCACCAGCACCCACCTTTATATGCCAGCGTGAAAATATGTGAACCCCCAAAGGAGAAATGGACCCTATTGTGCGTATGGAACAAACACTGAAAACTCCAGGATAAACATTATAAAAGAGCAATGTTCTTCTAGGACATTATAAGGTAGAACACCGTGCAAATACCAAGGTGGATGAGACAGAAGGGGGGGGGGATAGAGAGAAAGCAGGAGGAAAGTTTGCAAGACCTCAAGATGGGCAGATGGCAGCAAAGTTTCCCCAAGTCTGAAAATTGAAAGCAGGTTACTTATTTCTAGGTGAAGCCAAGAAGGACTGATGGGAAGCCAGCACTCACCTATCCAGCTGGTAAAAGGTAAAAGAAGACATTGCATTTATATAGCACTTTTCAAGACACTCACACTTTACATGTGGGCAGGGGGCATTTCAACTACCAATGTACAGCATCCACCTGTATGATGCCAAAGTGGCCACTTTTGTGCCAGTATGCTCGTCATGCATTAGCTCTTAGGTGGTGAGGGATTAAGAGAGATGGTTATCTATTTAGAAATGGAGGATGATTAGATGGCCAAGATGACTGGGCCGTGTTGGGCAATTTAGCCAGAACATCGGGAAGCACCCTACTCTTTATGAAAGATACCCAGGGATATTTTTGCAGAGAGTCGGCACCTCAATATTACAGTACATCTAAACCGAAGGACAGTGCCATTTTTTCAACACATTGTCCCCATCACCACACTGGTGCAGTGGAATCCTCACACAGACCACAGGGAAGGTGCCCCCAGTTGGCCTCACCTTCACCTTTTTCAGCAGCAACCCATGCTTTTCCTAGCTAGTCTCCCACCCAGGTTCTGGTCGGCCTTGAACAGGCTTAGCTTCAAGTGGACTAACCTATTCTGAAGGTAAGATATATTCCCTAACTGAGACAAGAAGAACTGCATTACCCATTTAAGAAAATGGAAGCGGAAAGCTATCATGGAGCTCTAGGACACCAGGAGACATTAGACGAAGTTCCTGTAGTCAAATATGGGATAGCTCTGACCCCAAAAGTGACCCCAGGAGAAGATTCAAAGCCATAGCTAGCCAGAGTAATGATGATTCAAGATTGAGAAGGAGAGGCTCACTGATGGAAGTATATGAAGCCATCATCTTGCTCTTTCTCTCACATGATGTTTGATGTTAGACGTGACAATAATAAGTCAAATATCAAGCATAATAGATAAAGTAAGAGTGATGGAAAAAGGCAAAACTGTTATTGGTGGTATTTCAAAGGTGAGAATATAGGCAAGCGACCCCACATAATAGTTCTGCTAATAATGAGTTAGGACTGTAGCTACTAGTTGTCTTGTTTTTTGTTTTCTTAACTTGTTTGCCTTTTACATTGTATGACTATTTTCTTTATGAAAAAGCAGTTTTTTTTACATCTAATACTGCTACTTATTCTAAGTGTGAAGAGATCTCTTCATATCATTTGATTTAATCAATTAAGCTAATGTGAATTATTTGGTATTGAAACTAGAGTATCTGGAAAAAAGCCCAAATAGTCACAGGAAGGGTATGCACACAGACTGGGCTAGGAAGGAAAACTGGGTCCGAGGAGCTGTGAGGCAGTAGCCCTGACCATAAGGCTACAATAGCCTCCAAAATGTAATATTTAGTTAAAATCGGCAATAAAGAGGAAAGAACAGCAATAGACCCTCATCCAGGACTGTTTAACACACTGCAACTGATACTACTGGGATAGACTGGTTCCCTGAGACCATGAACTGGATTAAGCTGGTTTGAGAACACAGGTACTGCCTGCATGTATTTAAACAGTATATATGACATAAATACACAAATTATTCAATATGTTTCTTTCCTTAACCCACTTTGTTCATTACAGGATTGTGGTTAGGTTAGCCACAGTCTGTCCACAAGCACACTAGAAACAAGGCGACTGGGCTAATTCAACCCAACCTGCAATTCCTTGAGATGTGGGAGAAAAGCCAGAATATCCCAAGAAAACCCACATGAACACAGAGATTATGTCCAAACTCTATATAAAGTGTACTGTAAATTAATTCTAGGCATCTTCAGCCATGATGTGGCAAAGCTAACCACAGGTGCCCAAAATGAAATATTTTATTCAAAAATGTTTTATACCACAGGAAAAATGGATTTAACAAAACTGTCAATTAATCAAAACATCTAGAAGAAATGTAAAAGTGCTGTTTAAATAGCTTTTAAAATGTCTTATAAATATGTTAATTATATAACTAAGGTGATTTTGAAAAGATGTGTGTCTAACAAACACTTAGATTCCTCAAAAAGTGAATTGAAATATAAAAAGGAATCAGTATATTGAAATGTGGTGTAAAGTGGCATAAAATACCAAAAGAAAGATACACAAATGTTAGGGACAGACTGCCTCTTAAAATTTAAAAGAAAAGCTTATATTCTGGACTTCATGTTATTACATGTCCATGTTTTTATTTTGTTTGTTTAACCTGAAACTACAGTTTTACCAAACAAATCTTCATGAGGGTGTTTAGACTTCGCTCATCTCCCAGCATGAAAATGAGGGTTTTAATGAACTCGCATTTTGAAAATTTTTTAAAACTAGTTGTAAATTAGGGTTTTGCTGTTGTCGCTGTTGCTGCATCACAGCCAAGGAAGCTAGCTTTGTACCTTAGCCTGGTCTGCGTGGGGTTTTTCTGCAGCTTCTCCGATTTTCCTAACCTCATCCCCTAGCTGATTTACAACAATAGTTTTCCAGTGTTGCATTCAATTTCTGGATGGTTCTTATGTGCACTTTTTCTTACGCAAGCTAAAGGGATTTTATAAATGGAAGGATGCTGCAAATCAAGAACTGGAATTCACATTTCTGCATTTCCAAAAAAACCTTAAATAGTACATTAATAATATGAATAGTTCTGCAAGAGTGTAATACATTTTTATGTTAATAGCCCTTTAATTTATTTACTGTATTTTCTGATCTGTTCATCCAGTACAGGGTCATAAGGAGCTGCTGCCTTTACTAGCCCAACTGAGTTTAAAAAGTTATAGTTATTATTTTTTAAATGCTCTTTTGATAAGTTTTATAGGATCATGAGAAAATGCAATAAAGTTTCTTACCTGAATGCCCCAATGCATAAACTGACAATAATGTAATAGACAGTATAGAAGATAAGAATACAGGCAAGTAAGTTCAAAAGAATGGTCTGGAAAAAAGGCAAATAAGAAACACACTCAATTTTAAGCATAGAAAAGTGTTTATAGCAGGAAAAAGAAATGTAATATAAATTAGTAGAAACATTTCTAAATAATGATTAGAATCCCAAGGTTTCTTCCATTTTTTCCTACAATACAATACATTACAATACAATTTATTTTTGTATAGCCCAAAATCACACAAGCAGTGTCGCAATGGGCTTTAACAGGCCCTGCCTCTTGACAGCCCCCCAGCCTTGACTTTCTAAGAAGACAAGGAAAAGTTCCCAAAAAAACCCTTGTAGGGAAAAAATGGAAGAAACCCTGGGAAAGGCAGTTCAAAGAGAGACCCCTTTCCAGGTAGTTTGGACATGCAGTGGTTGTCAAAAAGAAGGGGGTCAATACAATACAATACAATATAATACACAGAACAGAACACAAGTTCTTGTGGTTTTTGTTTTTTTTTTGGAGTTTTTCCTTGTCTTCTTAAGGCAGGACAGGGCCTGTTAAAGCCCATTGCGGCAATTCTTGTGTGATTTGGGACTATATAACAACAACATTTATTTATATAGCACATTTTCATACAAAAAATGTAGCTCAAAGTACTTTACATAATGAAGAATATACAAATAAATTATATTGTAATGAATTTCAGGTGTGCAATGGGATATTGTTTAAAGGCTGCACCAAACAAATTGTGAACACAGCTCTTGAAAAGCAGAAGACAAGTCAACAGAGACATTTCCATGCCACTAATGTATCAGTAAATGTATGGTCTATCTTTCCTTCATTTGTTTTTCATGACTTCTATTAAATTCTATTTACCCATAACTTCATAGAGCATCTCTATTACAAGTGACTGGACAGGAACTGATATTCAGAGGTAGGCTTTTAACTGACTTTGACTCTCAGCCTGGACTTTGTCTGTGTGGGGTTTGCACTTCATCTCAAACCCTTATAGGTGTTTCTACCAGTAGTTCCAAAGTTATGCTTTTGTGATTCCATGTGTTATTTTGAATTGCTGTTGCATTATATTTATTGTGATGCCATTTTTTTTAAATTTTGGATTTCCAAAACTATTCTCTGTCAGCTTTATCTGCCTTGCTTTTTTTAAAAAAAAATCTAGCTAATGTTATCTCTCAGCCAGGGTTCCTCCCCTGGCTGGGGTTCAAAGTCTTGTTTTATGTCATTTCTTGTTCTTTGTGGAGCCACTTATTTATTTTTATATTACTGTTAATTATCTGCTGTATTTTCTTTGCCTGTGTTATGTTCCATGTGTTTTGTCGGTGGTCCCCCAAGAGCCAGGAGCATATCCCTATCACCACCAGGAACTGACCCGAACAGTCCCCCCTCCCCAACCCTTTAAATCTGGAGGGTTTCTCACAGTTCTTGGTGGTTCATTTTCAATGTACTAGGAAGTGGTGAGTTGTGTTCTACTGTGCTTTTTGATTCTCTGTGTTGTTAAGCTTTATGTGCTGTTTTTGACTTTGTTTTGTGCCTTACTCTATTGGGACTCCGGTTGCTTTGGATTGCCTTATTATTTAGGGCAAATACTTTTGTCTTTGTGCTCCATAGAGCTTTATTGTTATAGAAGAGCATTTTTGTAATAGTAGACATTTATTTCATGAAGATTCTACAAGGCCCTTTTGGTGAGAGAAGATGAGGCTTTTGGCAGGATTTCACCCCCCTTATCCCCAGTAGTTATTTTGGGTTGTGCACTTGGGACTTACATGTTTTGGGATTCCTAGACACAACAGACAGATTTGTTTTCTCTGATTTTCCATCCTGGCTTTTGGTTTTGGTACACAAACCCATTACTGTTAACAAGTAGCCTGCTTTTCATAAGTTAAATGAGCAACCATGAGATGATGAAGGGTTTCAAAATGACTATGCAACTCCAAAAAGATCAAAAGGAATTGACGAACAAGTTACTGACTTTACTAGAGCCCTAGAATTAGGATTGCTTCAGCAGCATTTACAATCAGTAGCTTCTACTGGTTTGACTGAGCCCACTCTGATTAGAGAACCTCAGATACTTCACCCTGAGAAGTTTCATGGGGAATCCTGCAAGCTGTGGAAGATTTCTTAATCAATGTAAATTTACATTCGACCAGCAGCCCCATACCTATATCAGTGACAGGTCTAAATGTCGTTTATAATATTTTTACTGTTTGGGAAGCATCTTGAATGGGGCTTATCATAATAACCACCCATGCTCTTCAGAATTAAATGCTCTTTTAAACAAATTCGGTACATTTTTAATCAACTCGAAAGGAAGAGGGCAAGACATGAAATTTTCACTAAAAAAATTGTCTATATTTCACTCGAGCTCCATATTCACTCGAGCTCCATATGCGCAAAGCATACAATTATACAACTCAAAATTATATATCGAGCACATCTGTCTCGACTAAAACTCTCCAAAATGTTTCCAGGGCATGATCCAACCTGTGAACGTTGCAACCAAGTCCCAGCCTCACTAGGTCACATGTTCTGGTCCTGCACCAAATTAACATTATTCTGGACAAACATTTTTAATTACCTTTCAGATAGCCTCGGACTCACAATTCCTCCAAACCCATTAACAGCTGTGTTAGGTGTTCTTCCAGATGGGTTTAAAACGGAGGAAGACAAACAAATTGTGATTGCATTCACTACACTTTTGGCACGTAGACTTATTCTCATAAACTGGAAGAACCCAAACTCTCCTCTTTTAAGTCAGTGGGAAACCGATGTGTTATATTATTTGAAGTTGGAAAAAATCAAATACTCAGTTAGAGGATCCGTACAGGCTTTTTTCAAAACATGGCAGGATCTAATCAGTAATATTTTAAAATAAGTTCATAAGGCACAGAGAATTTATTAATTTAGGTATGTTTACAAGCCTTAAATTTAACGCCGTTTGGCTTGCTCTCTCTCTCAGGGGTGGGGATCGATCTGTTCTTAATTTTTCTCTTTGTAAAAACTTGATTGCTTTGTATGGATTGTAATAAAATTAATAAAAA
>JANRMT010062791.1:119682906-119702532 GCA_026402145.1 Polypterus bichir lapradei
GAATGGAAAAGGCAGGCGCCATCTCCGGGCATGGACACCACTCGGTAAGTGATAGTTCTTTGATTGATGGTGATGACGTCGATAGACATTTTAATAGGGGTACAGTTGGAAGAATAAAGGGAATGGGTACTTGATCAGTAAACAAAGTATAAAATATCTGCACAATAACTATAACAATCATAACAAATGAACAATAAAACAGCGCAGAACCCGTGGATTAAATAAAAAGGTCGCCTCGTTGGCGAAGCAAAGAAAAAGGACTTTCTTATATGTCGTTCGTTTATAAAACAGTGCAGAAGCTGTGAGAAAGCTGCTTCACAAAAAAACTGCGGAGCGCCTAACATGGGCAGGCAGTCAGGCAAAGAAAGTGAATGAAATAAGTATAATTGTAATAAACGAACAAAACAACAGCAGAAAAGCTGCGGATTAAATAAAGGAAATGGGTACTTGAACAGTAAACTAAGTGTACAATACGTACACAATAACTATAACAATCGTAAGAAATGAACAATAAAACAGCGCAGAACCCGTGGATTAAATAAAAAGGTTGCCTCGTTGGCGAAGCAAGGAAAAAGGACTTTTGTATATGTCGTTCGTTTATAAAACAGCGCAGAAGCTGTGAGAAAGCTGCTTCCTTGTTGAAGCAAGGAAACGAATAAAGACACCGCAGCGAAGAATGGCCTTATATGGGCAGGCAGTCAATTACATGGGAGGCGTGCTGAGTTGCGCAGCAGCCTTACATATGAATATGCTAAGTGTTGACTAAATAGAAGTTGAAAAGATATATTTTTTCAAATGTGATCGCGCAATTCAGATCGAGTTGACTCGCACTACAGTACATCGAGCCCGCGTGCTATTGTGGTTTTGCCTGCGTGCCTCAATAAGTTACCCTCCCCTCGCTCTTACTTTTTTACCATTCATCTAATGAATACACTGAGTATGGCTTTACCAAAACAATCATTGATCGCGAATAAAGTATCCATTATTCATAAAGCTTCAATTGGTGATCTGTCTTTCTGCGTTAACCGCATATTTTTTTATACGTCTCAAACCAAGGGGATGCGAGGCTAAAATGAATCGGGAAGCACACGTACATACTCAGTGCATCCCCTCTCGGGAATCGAACTTCGGACGCCGGCGCTAGAGGCGAAGCCTCTACTATTGCGCCACGGCGTGTGGTTTGTCGATTTAAGCGTAGCAGTGTAATTCGGTTTTTGTTCAGCACTCTTTGGAACTGTTGCTTTTTGTCTGCGCACTGCGTCAGTTCACGTGAGCCGCTGAATATGGTTTTATATGTCACTCACTCGCTTCTAATTGTTTCGCTGCCTTCTTAATTATATAATGTATGTTTTCTTCAGTGGTTTTTGGAGCTCTTCCTGGTTTTCTACGTACTGCGTAATTACGCGTGTCACACGAAACTCCGCCCCTCCACGGCTTTCGAGCTCAACTCCATTACAGTATATGCAGAAAAATAGCTTCCAGTTTATGACCATTACGCGTAGAATTTCGAAATGAAACCTGCCCAACTTTTGTAAGGAAGCTGTAAGGAATGAGCCTGCCAAATTTCAGCCTTCTACCAATACGGGAAGTTGGAGAATTAGTGATGAGTCAGTCAGTCAGTCAGTGAGGGCTTTGCCTTTTATTAGTATAGATTCTAGGACAGGAAGTGTGGCATAGTGGTTAAGACTTTAGACTTCAAACCCTTAGGTTGTGGGTTTAAATCTGCTACTGACACTATGTAGCCACGAGCAAGTCATTTCGTCAAAGTAGAAAACCAAAAGAAATGTAACCAATTATATCTCCCAAGTGTTGTAACTCCCCATGGATAAAACTATCAATAATGAGTAACAACAATAAATAATATGACAGTCTTCACTTTCAACCAATCTGCATTGAAGCAGATTGTGGTAGAAAAGCCAGTATTCATGAAAGAATATGCATAATCTTTTGAGTCTGGAAGAAAGTATCTGTCATTATTTAAATTCCTAATGTAAATACTCTTTTAAACCTTTATGTAAAAATGTGAAATCATGCATCTTCATGCATATGGTAAGTGCTTTATGATGTTAGGGTTTGTTCAGCACCATGGGTGAACCAGCAGCTGACAAGCCACCTTATCTAAACAGGTTTGCCTTCTAACACAAATTCTTAAAAAATGTGTAAGTCTTTTAATGCAATTTTTTTACATAATAAAGTGAACTGAGTAAAAAATATTTGGAAATAAATTGCAAAATGGGGCTGAATGTATGTATAAAGGAAAGGATAGGGTCTTGAGGACTTCAACTCCTAGACTATTCAACTCCTCTAATGGTGAGCTCAGTGGTTTAACATCTGTCCTTTTATTCTGTATTTTGGTTTGAATAAAATAATCTCACACTTCAGCCTTGGTGTAGGTTTGCTTTATGTACAGTGAAGTGTTTTGATAGCTAAATGTTAAACAAAAAGTACATTAACATTTTGGTAGTCTTCTTAGCTGTATGAAATGTTGGGTGGCTAAGGTGCAAAAGAGCAATTCTTGATCTTCTTTGCTTACTTTCATTTTATTTGTTTCTTTAGCCACTAAGTTTACCCCTGTTTTTTTTATTGTTATGATTGCAGGGTTTGTAAGTGACAAGTGAAGTAAAATGAAAGCTTTTATTGGCTAACTAAAAAGATTGCAATATGCAAGCTTTCGAGGCAACTCGGACCCTTTCTTCAGGCAAGATGTAATACAGAAACTGGAGTTGCCTGTGTTTATATACACACTAGGACAAGTAACAACATTGGAAAACCTTTAAGTGAGGCATCTTAAATGTAAAAAATTAATAGACCTCTTCAGGCTAAGATTCATTAAGCAAGAGAGGAGAACACTGTTTAGTCAAGATTTTTGGATGAGTTTTTCAATACAATGTGGGTATGTAGACAGGTTGTTTGTGTCAGTCCGAGAAATGCAAACAATCTTCACATCTGGCCATAAAACTATTGCCTCTGGGTTTGTAAGAAAATTAAAGCATAATTGGTATATTCTTTTCATGAAAATACATAGCAGTTGTTCACAGATCTGCACTTACATCTGAAAATTGTTTCAGAGACAGTAAGTGGTGCATAATAGGTTTCTCTTGATGTTTTACTAAATAATCAATTATTGTTAATCTCTAGGCATAGTAGCTAAATACATTAGTACTACTTAGAAAGTTTTGTACGCCTTCTAAAATATTACTTGCTCAACTCCTCATTGATGATGCAGATCAGCATGACTTTAGCAAATAGAAATTCATGAGTAGCATGATACTTGATTTTGCTGCTTTTTTTGACTTGGTTCTTAAACAACTTACTTCTAAAATATACACTTTTAAACCACAAATGGTAGAGACTCACATACTGTATAAAATATTGAATTCTTATATTTTAATACAGAGGGACTTCTATTTTGTCACTAACATACTCAACACTGTAGGAAACAGGTGTTTCAAAATGTTTTGAATAATTTTGTAATATGAACAGGGTGACACCATCAAAGAGTTGGGACACCAACTTAAACTAAGGCAAGTGTCCAGCAAACACAACAATATAATCAACATCCCAAGTGTTTATCTAGAGCTGTTTTCGAGAAGAGATCCAGTTTCTAAGAGAGGGGGGTTCAGAATGAATTATAACTGCCAGTTGTCTCACTTCTTAAATAGGGAAAGGAGCACAACTTCTGACAATTGAAGTGATGTCATGGTTCTTATGGACTATATTCCTCCACTCGGACAAGAAGCACATACTGTGATACACCCTTCTCCTTTCCTATTATTCTTACCTGATCCAAGCCAGAGGAGCAGTCCTGAGGCTTCCGTATGTGACAATACATGCTGCTATGGCTTGTGCACTTTCTGACCAAGAATCTTAACTTGTGTTGTGAGGTGTTGCAACTTGTTAAAAGTACACTTTTACTAAACGAGGTCCATGTAGAACAATGCTTGTTGAGGTCTCTTTCATAAAGGCTTTGGTTCAAAGCTTAGGCTGTAGCAATTGAAAGTATGCTTAGCTTTTACATAATCTATGATGCTTCAAATGTCATCAGAAACAAAGCAGAGGTTGTGATGCAGACAGATATTTCATGTGACAGCATTGACAGACACTGTAGATTAAGCCTCTAAACTGTGTCTCACCTGCAGGCAAGGCTTCAGCAGACTGGCAAGACAGATGACTGTCCAAGATATGGTCATCCGTGAATGACTACACCAGAGTAGAAAGGATACATAAGACTGGTCCATTTGAGAGATCTTTGCTGATCTCCAACTTGTACTGCTGCTGACCCAGCATGCAGAGTGACAGGACAGTACTCTTTATTGCTGGTGACCTTTCAGAGTACTTTTGTTCCCACCTCATAGACATCTGACCTCAGAGCAGGCCACTAACACGTCCTGAAGAATGAATGCTGGTGTGTAGCTGTTGCCTTCTCTCCTAACCTTAACCCCCTTAGAGTATCTTTGGATAGCAATACCTGGAGACATGAACCTCTGCCTGCCTATTACCAGCAACTCCACCAGGCCCTCCTGACATTCACAGGCTCGACTGCACTAAGTGCCAGAGTGTTCAATTGTATGAGGAAATTAAGGAGTGCATTTGAATAGCTCAACTAGGCAAGTGAGTGAGCCATCCCATCTTGTAGATGATGTTAATTTTTGTTGTTGTTTTTCCCTTTCTTCGTCCTTCCATTATATTTAATTATTTAAAAAATTCTCTGTTATGTATAAATTGGCCTACTAAATGCCTTTCGTTATGATTACAGACAGAGCCCAATGTCCAAGATGCTTTAAATGCTACTGTAAACCATTGTGCTGCCCATGCACTGGACATTACCTTACTGTAAATATTCCTTCTAATATTTTTCAATACCCCAGCTTGTCACCATGAGAACAAAATAAAAAAACAAAAAAATGCAGAATGCAGACAAGCTGAATTCATCACTTTTTTCTCACCAGTGTCATTCCTTTTATAATGGTGTTGTCTTTCTTGTTGAATTGTGTGTAATTGCTGCCTTGCTCATGTGGATGAAGCATCTATGCACTTCTTCCGCCTGCCAGCCACGCAAATGATTGCTTTTAATTTCTGGCATATTAATTCAATTTGCTCTAGTCGAATTGCTCTGCTTGAAGGAAGTGCACCTGTGCCAAAATAACTATCATCTGGAATAAGTGAAAGAAAAGGAAAGCAGCAGCACTGTGTGAAATTTTCCCACTGAAGCCTTAGGAAAGACAGGCTAGTTGGGGATTTGTTGAATAGGAGTGTGAACTAAAGATTCATTTTTATTATGTTTCTTTTCCTTTTAATTTGTACTGATAAAACCTGTGGTCTTCACAGCATCAGGGTGTGTAGACCAGACCAGCAGCCCACTTTCATATATTGTTTTACCTGCTTATAGACAGTTCCTTCTAATGGAAGTGTTTCCTATCTTGCACCTTCCTGTTCCCAGAAAACAGATTATGAAATTCCATGATATTAATTTATCCAAAAAGCTTGTTAGTAAAGGAGCTTTGATCTTGGTCAGAAAACCTGTGAAGGCAAGCTAACTGAGTTTTAATGTGGTCACAGTGCTTGACTTGTATCTTGACTCCACTTTCTGCATTCTGAACTCTGGTGAAGAAAACAAGAAGGTACAGACTTCAAGTGGATGACCTAAATAAGGCACCATTTCCTGGTAGCTGTGTTTGGGAGACGGGTAAAGTGGGTAGAGAGCTTGAAGCTTACAAGTACTTCAGTACAATTCAATTTATTCTTATCTGTCACAAAACACACAACAGTATGGAGATCCTCAGAACAGTCTGCTAGTTGAAAATGAATATACACATGTTTTGTCTTGGTAGAGTAATATATTACTCTACTTTTTCCCCTTTTGTATTATTAATGTGTAGCCTTTGTCTAGAATGCCTCAAATCTCACGGACTTACCACTTTTTATAAGGTATTGTAGTATATAACTTCTCCCAACCTTCCCTTCTACATTTCTAACCTCAGGCAATTAGGTGTAATAAAAGACAAATTAGAGTTGTTACACTTTAAATAATGTATTATTGATAATATTCATAAATAATAACAATATACAAAGTACAAGTGAATACTCGCAACCATACAACCTAATAAAATGCTAATGTGTAGTTTCAGGTGGCACACAGACTCGTTAGTTATCTTTAAATATCTCTAGTTAAGGCATCATTTGTGGTCAGATTTCTTCAGAGCAGGCCGCATGCCTGTCTCAATATGGCTACTGAGCTGTGCTATTTATTGTGTTGTCCTTTTCAGTTCACGGTGTGTGAGATGCTCCTTCATCATTTGGTAAGAGAGGGAGGACTAGGGAGTGGTAAAGCAAGCAAATGTATAGGTTTTCTGTCCACACTCTACAGCCAATAGGGCGTCGTGGTACTTAAAGGCTTCTGATACAAGCCAATTCCAAACAGCCATGCTTCAGACCAATGAGGCACAGAATACTTTCACACCTGCCCCCAAAACCATGTGTTATGGTAAAGCTTGCCAGCTAGGCAGTCTGGCTTTCTTGTGGGGGTTGATTGAAAGAGTCCTACAGACTTATTTGAGGCACTTCCCCTAACCCTGTCATAAAATTCACTATTCTGACTTAGTCTATCCATCCATCCATTATCCAACCCGCTATATCCTAACTACAGGGTCACGGGGGTCTGCTGGAGCCAATCCCAGCCAACACAGGGCGCAAGGCAGGAAACATACTCTGGGCAGGGCGCCAGCCCACCGCAGTGACTTAATCTAGGGGTAAATTAATGAAATACTAATATTACATTGCTTTTTCTAAGTTACAAATAAAGACATACAAAATATTTATCAACTTGTATGCAAAACTTCACACCAGAACACACATTGCATCCATCTTCTGTTGTTTCAGTGTGGAGGGAGTGGCACTAAAGCCTATCCTCCGGCTTTAGTTCCAACAGGAACTAATCCTTTTTATAATTTTATTGGTTTTAAAGTATCAGTACCAAAAGCACACTCTGTATGTTAATAATCCAAACACATTAACACTAGAATTACCAGAGCCTACGAAAAAACTTGTAAATCCATCCCACCTTAAATCACTTCACACCTCTCCATCAGCGTCTTTTATCCTCTAAATGTGTTGATAAGCAGCAAGCAGCCTGCTATCACATCCCCCACCAGCACACAGTTTTCTTAGCTCAAGTCCGTTTACCTGCGTGTCAGTTGCTTGGAATTGTATAGAGTGAGAAGTCAAGCAAAATCACACCTTTTATAAATGCTATATCGTTATTTGGAACACATGGTGTGCTCCGTGTCTACAACAATCTATGTACAGTAAACACATCGTTAAAACAGAAACATTTTTCATGTTTTAGTAATAATTGAAAATAATGTAGACATGAAGTGTATAATGTGTTAAGCCTGAATTCCAAATACCAAATAAACACTTTCACAAAAGGTACAAATATAACAGAAGAAGTGCGCTTCTATTCAAGAATATAACTGCAGAAAAAGAGCCCGTGTTAGGGTGCAATATTGACATGCATTTACTATGACTGCTTCGGTGGCGCAATGGTATCAACTGTTGATTGGTAATCAAAACTTCACAGGTTTGATCCTGGATGAGTCCTTTTTGAGAAGTGAACTGCTCTTATTCTTACTATTTTAGAATAAAAACATACATTTGATTTCAGTCTGTAACAGCCGGTGTAGATGTATAATACTCGTAAAGGTTAGCTTTGTTTTTTTTTATTCAGTTTTATTCTCTCAGTCGCGTTCATGATCCTACCCCCCATCTGACACTGCTGTTTTCACATAAAGATGCGCTATAGCTCTGCACTCGCTCCCTTGAAACCTCAGGTACCACGCCAAACACCAGGTAAAAGTGCAATAATTCTTCTTTTTATTATAATAATTATGTGCACTAAGCACCCTCCACTCCACACTACTCATTAATTAAACACAATACTCCAATAATAAACACTCCTCCGACTCCCAGACGCGTTGCCCTCCTACCACCTAGCTCAGCTCCCCGTCTGGGAGTTCCCATAATCCTTTTATATTCCCTGACCCGGAAGTGTTCCAATCCCCAGTCCATGTGATCTCCTATCACTTCTGGGTCAGATAAAAAAGTCCATTTCTTCACCCCGGAAGCAGGTCATTCCCCTTGTCCATGTGACTCGGATGTACTTCCGGGGCGTAGGGAAAATAAACATTGTTCCTTCCTGCAGCATCTCCTAGTGGCCCCCAAGGTATCCAGCAGGGCTGTAAATAAAGACTCCAATGTCCATAATGTCCTGCTGGTCTTCGGGGCACCTCCATACAGCAGGGAGGGCTCCACCTGGCGGCGTGGGGGTATTGGCCGGGATAAACAGCCGGCCATACATCACAATTTATAAAAGGTGTGATTTTGCTTGACTTCTCACTTTATACAAGTCCAAGCAACTGATACGCAGGTAAACAGACTTGAGCTGAAAAAACTGTGTGCCGGTGGGAGATGTCTGCTGCTTGCTGCTTATCAACACATTTAAAGGACAAAAGATGCTGCTGGAGAGGTGCGAAGCGATTTAACGTGGGACAGATCTACGAGTTTTTTCATAGGCTCTGGTAATTCTAGTGTTAACTATATTTACTGAGTGATATATGCAATAGTTCTGTACAGGAACCTGCCTCCATCACAGAGCGCACTCATTAAGTAAATTTGACTTATATTTAAAATAGGTTTAAATAGCAAGAAATACAATATATACAAAGATTTGAGTTTTCAAGAATTATTGGATTTCTTCATGCCAGCTGGAGATATCAAACTGAGACAAAAGTTCAGATTAGGTGAATATCCATCTGGAAAAATCAAAGCCAATTCACCTTAATCTCAGGTCTCTACTGGGTAAATAAAATATTATAAGAGCCTGAATCAGGTCAGCTTATAGTGTACAATCACAAAAGTGTGCTACCTGCACACTGTAGGTGTCATTCCATCTAAACGTGGAATAATGATTTGGGGTGCAGAGAATACTGAGGCCACCTCACAGTGTTATGGCCTGGTGATGCCAATAGGCCAATAGTATTCTGCATGGGCTATTTCTGTTTATAGTATACACCATCATAAGGAGCTTTGGAGAAAGAGCAAGATTTAAAAATAAAATTAAGAAATATGCAGAGTGTGCAGTACTATATAAAAACACAGCAAATACCAATAATACAACCCTGGCATATCAGGAAATAGACTGGACAAAAGATTATCAAAAAGAACTGCACAGGTCAAACAGTCTAAAACTCCAAAGATGGGCACAATGTTTAAGTGATACACAAAGTTATAGTTCAGGATGAAGTTGTCAGCAGAGCTATTAAAAGTAGCACTGCATAGTACAGTATAGTATAATAGTAATACAGGGTGTTAGAAATTTTGGAAAATTTATTAAAAACAGAAAGCTGAACTGTCACATTGACAAAAGTACTCATGCCCTTTCCTATAACACTTGAAATGTGCCTTAGATGCATCACATTTTCTTGATCATTGTTAAGATGTTTCTACACCTTGTTTGGAGTCCAACTGTGGTAAATTCAATTGATTGGACATGGTTAGGAAAGGCATACACGTGTCTATTTAAGGTGTTCTCACAGTTGACAATGTGTATGAGACTGAAAACCTAGCCATAAGAGTGAAGGAATTTCCTGCATTTCTTAAAGACAGGATTGTATTGAGGCACAGATCTGGGGAAAGCTACAAAAATCGAAGGTTCCCAGGACTCAGTGGTCTACGTAATTGTTAAATGGAAGAAGTTTGGCACAACCTCAACTCTTCCTAAAGCTGGCTCCTGGTCACTCCAGCTCAGCACCAGAGAATCAGTGTGGAGACAGGAGAAACTCTCAGAAGACAGAGAAAGCAGAAGATAGCAAAGTACAAAGATATCCTTAATGAAAACCCATTCCGAAGTTATCTGGGCCTCAGACTGGGCTGAAGGTTCACCTTCCATCAGGACAATGACTCTATGCACAAAGCAAAGACAACACAGGAATGACATAAGGACAACTCTGAGAATGTCTTTGTGTGGCCCATTCAAAACCAAGACTTGAATGCAATCGAACATCTATGGAGAGACCAGAAAATAGCTGTCCACTGACAGTCTCCAGTCTTGAGGGGATCTGCACAAAAGGATGGCAGAAAATCCCCAGATTCAGGTGTGTGAAGCTTGTCACCTCATACTCAAGAAGACTCCAGGCCATAGCAATTTGCAAAAGATACTTCAACAAAGTACTGAGTAAAGGGTCTGTGAATAATTGTCTTAATTCTTTTTTTTAATAAATTTGCAAAACATCCTAAAATCCTGCTTTCACTTTGTCATTCGAGTATATTGGATGTTGCTTGATGAGAGAAAAAAATAATACAAAATTATTTAAGCATGAGGCTGAAACAACAAAATGCAAAGGTGAAGTGGTCTGAAAACTTTCACTATGCTCTTCAGTATAGTATAGTATAGTATAGTATAGTATAGTATAGTATAGTATAGAACAAAATGTGAAGGTCCTATTGCAACTGAACGTCAAATATGATAAGCCATAGTAAGGGAACAGGAAGATATTCAGAATCCACTCTTAAAAATTAAGGTACCAGAGTAGTTCTTCAGAGCAATGCCAAAGGAGAACTATTTTTGTTTCCCAAAAGACTCATTTGCTTGCAGGTTCCATAAAGAACTGTTCTTTTATTTAAATCCATAATAGGCTACAAGCAGTTAACAGTTGTCATCTTAGTGAAATTCCAATGGCTCCCTCATAATTTCAAAAGGACTCTTGCTGCATATGTAAGTAACACAGGCTAAGCCCAAATAGGCAAATAACTTTTCCTAGAATAAAATGGTTCTTTGTCAAGCAATGGCTTAACAACCCAGTAAAGAATCATGTACTGCAATTAGAGAACCATCATTTTTACTAGTGTGCAGTTCCAAGACTTTGAAGAGATGCCCTTACTGCAGAATTTTCTGGGACACATTGTGGGAATGGGAACAAATAGCATGCTGTTCCACTACTGAAGAAAATATTAGCATCATTGTTAACAGGCTCCATGGTGCACTGTGAATGCTTTTTTTAATTATTTCCGTTGTTGAAAAACCAATGACACCCTAATGGTTGGCTCCCCATGCAGCTCAATGGTCCTGGGTTTAATTTGCAGGCTGTTCACAGTTTAACAGTGTAACATGTTATGCCATCAATAAGGCCACTTTAAGTTCATATAGTCATTATTGTCACAAGTACAGCGTACAGTGAAACTCTAACTTGTACCTGCTAACTGGCTGCTTGCTGATGAGTGCATCCTGTGATGAAGTTCTGTCCCATCTAAGGCCAGCCTCTGCCTGCTGCATGAATACATTCTTGCCTTGATTTTGTTCATTTGGAAGTCTCACAATCATATTCTCTGTGTGCCAACTGAAAATACCCAAATGTACAAATGAGAGAAGACAACTGGCAGATGAGATCAGGCAACAGAGAATTCTGATTGCAGCACAATAGAAGCAAACACGATTAGTGCACAAAAAATGAAGAAACTCTATACCAAGAAGTAGACTTTTATCTGGTGCCAATCGGACCACTTTTGGTGTCAACTAAGACAGAAGTAAAAAAAATTAAAGTTTTTTTAGGTGTTGACGTTGCTTTTCTCTTAAGAGCATCAAAGTTAAACATTGGCAAGTAATTGTAAATGAAACTTCATCCTTCCCCAAAAGGTTTAATCTAATTACTTTTACATCCATTAGCTACTGCCACATGGAAATACTCACAAATAAAGAAAAAAAAATACATTTTACAACAACAGGTTCTAATGTATTTGGCTTCAACCTCTCTGCAGAGTTTTATGTGCTTGCTAACTTGTACTCTGCTTCAGTTTGGTTTCACAATAAAAAAAATCTATGTCTTTGGCAATGTTATCTTTATGACTAAAGATATTATATTTCTAGCAGTACCATTTTTAATGTTCTTTATGATACTGTACAAGGAGGATTCAAGACTGACACTGCAGGATAAGCTGTACCCCCTGAGGACCCTGAACTGGATTAGGAGGGTTTGATAATTGAGGAATGGATGGGTGAAGGTTCTTTATACTCTGATATTGAAGACCTCTATGGATCCTGCTTATCTGCTAGCTGTACTTACTCATCCATGAGATCAATCAGACAGAATGTGCTGTAACTCTCTGGAAAGAGCAAAACCCCAAATAAAAAATGGTAGAGTTGTAAGATGCATTGGATTCTCAAGAGTCATGCCATCATTATGGTGGCCAACCTGCTTTGAATTCCTAAGATTTGTGTCATCCTTTAGAGACCGCAGCCTGCTTTGTATTCCCAAATGCCCCAGCATTGTTAGAGGAGCTGAGTTGCTCTGTATTCCCAGAAGTCACATCATTGTTAGAGGCAGCATCTTAGTTTAGATTCTCAAGAGCCACAACATCATTAGAGCTGGTATGTGTGCAGACTATGCAGGGTGGCAGCAGTTTTAAATAGAAATGGAATCAGGAGAAGTTTTCAAGTTTAAATAACAAGACCACATTTGTGACTGTGGAAAGACAACAACCAAATACAACCTCAGGACCTATAATAAAAATTGTAGCCAGGAAACAGTGCAGGGAATATGTGAACCAATAACTAACCACATAACCAAAGCCAAATTTCAGGTCTTAAATTGAAGTCAATGAATACCTTTTGTAACAAGTGTAATGAAATAACTTCGGCACACTTGACAAAACAAAGTTTTGGGGACCGTCCCCGTATATTGTCTTCCAGACAATCAAAGAAAAAAAGCTCATTCAAGGTCTTTTTACACAGTGAATAAATTTACTGTACAAGATGGCGTTTATATACAGGAAACCAAAGACACGTGACAGGAAGTGGTTGGCAATTTTGATGTGGAGGCGGAAGTGGAAACAGCATCATTGGAGATGAGCCGGAAGTGACGTGATTGCTGGTGGCCGGAAGTGACGTCATCAGGAATGGCCGGAAGTGACATTATTGTGGCCATCTTGGAACCCGGAAGTGGCCGTATTATTTTTCTTCTTGATGTCTGTTGGCAAAAAAGAGAGTTCAGGTAAGCACCACGTGGCAACCCCTTATCTCGCGATGTTTCACTCACCTTTAGGCTCTTTGACTGCCTCCTAATCGCACATGTGTGACAAGACCCCCCCCTCAGCCCAGACCCCTCAGGTCGGGCGACCTGCACCGCGAGGTCGTGGACACGAGAGAGACCATCTGCGTTGGCTTGTAACGAACCTTTACAATAAATGACACTGAAACGATAAGGTTCTAACTCTAAGAACCACCTAGTGATGCGTGGGTTTGACTCACGATGAAGGGACATCCACTGTAAAGTGCCGTGATCCATCACCAGAGTAAACTCTCGTCCCAATAGATAGTACCTCAGAGCCGTAATAGCCCACTTGATCGCCAAGGCTTCACGCTCACGCTCCACTACAGCATACCTGGTCTCTCGTTCCAGCAATTTCTGGCTAAGGTACATAACGGGGTGTTCAGCACCGTCAACGCACTGGCTCAACACGGCACCCAATCCTGTGGCCGATGCGTCGGTCTGGAGAATAAAAGGAACAGAAAAGTCAGGGGATTTCAACACAGGTGCTGACGTCAGGGCCAACTTTAAGTCACAGAATGCTTTATCCACCACATTATCCCATACCGCTTTTAAAGGTGCACGTTTCTTTGTCAAATTAGATAAGGGCGAAGCAATTTCAGAGAAATGCGGTACAAAACGGCGATAGTAACCCGCTAACCCTAAAAATGCTTGAACCTGTCGCTTATTCATCGGATGGGGCCAATTCATGATGGCATCAATTTTATTACATTGCGGTTTAACAACGCCCCCCCACCACGTAGCCTAAATATTTGGCTTCTTTCAATCCAAAGAAACATTTATTAGGATTAATACGAAGCCCTGCAGACGCTAGTGTGGAGAGCACTGCTTTAACCAGCCATACATGGTCCTTCCATGTGCCAGAATAAATGACAACGTCATCCAAGCAGGCGGCACTATAGGAATTGTGGGGCCTTAGCAGTGTGTCTACCAGACACTGAAAAGTCGCTGGTGACACGTGCAAACCAAAAGGAAGGACCCTGTATTGCCAATGTCCACTAGGTGTACTAAATGCGTTTTTTTCTTTAGCAGAGTCCACTAAGGGAACTTCCCAATACCCTTTAGTCATGTCAAGAGTAGTTAGGAATCGAGCGTTCCCTAACCGATTAAGTAAATCATCTATTCTCGGCATGGGATACGCATCGAATTTAGAGACCTGATTAAGACTTCGGAAGTTGTTACAAAACCTCCATGAACCATCAGGCTTAGAAACTAAGACAATTGGACTAGACCAAGGGCTATAGCTTTCTTCGATAACCCCTAAGTCCAGCATTCGTCTAATTTCCAACTCTACTTCCGCTTTCTTTGCCTCCGGGAACCTGTAAGGTCTCTCTCTGACAATCACCCCAGGGTCCGTAATAATGTCATGAACAATCAGCACAGTACGTCCAGGTGTCTCATCCACAACTTTAGGGATAGACAAGATAGCACGCTCGAGATCTTGTCGTTGTTCAAATGTTAATTCAGGACCAAAATTAAGATGGGCACATGATGTGAAAAGAGAACGAGGTTGTCCAGAGGAGGGATCAACATCCCTGTCCTTCCATGGTTTCAACAAATTAATGTGGTAAACTCGTTCACTCGGTCGACGATTAGGTTGTTTTACCAAATAGTCGACGAGTCCTTTTCTTTCCTTTATTTCATAGGGACCTTGCCAATGTGCCAATAATTTTGAGTGGGAGGTTGGAACGAGCACCATTACACGATAACCCGGGACGAACTCCCGAATGGTGGTGTTTCTATAATAATAACGAGACTGCGCTGCTTGTGCGTTGACTAAATTTTCTTTTAAAATGGGTCTAATTTTCTCCAGTCTATCGCGTAATTGCGCGATATATTCGAGAATATTTGAAGAAGGGAGGACCTCCTCTTCCCATCCTTCTTTTAACATATCCAAAAGCCCTCGGGGTTGTCTCCCATATAATAACTCAAAAGAAGAGAAACCTGTAGAGGTCTGCGGGACTTCCCGATAAGCAAACAAAACGAGAGGAAGTAACTGATCCCAGTTTCTCCCATCCTCGTTAACTACCTTACGTAACATCTGTTTTAACGTTTGATTAAAATGTTCTACCAGCCCGTCAGTTTGGGGATGATAGACCGACGTTTTCAGATGTTTAATACGGAGTAATCTGGCTATTTCCCTGAACGTCTCCGAAGTGAAAGGAGTCCCTTGGTCTGTCAAAACCTCTTTGGGGATCCCAACACGAGCGAATATCCCTACTAACTCCCGTGCGATGGTTTTTGTATTAGCTGAGCGCAATGGGGCAGCTTCTGGAAAGCGAGTGGCATAATCAACTAATACCAAAATATATTTAAAACCTTTTAACGAGGGTTCTAACGGTCCTACAAGGTCGATTCCGACCCTTTCAAATGGAATGTCAATAAGGGGAAGGGGAACAAGTGGAGCTTTCAACCATCTTGGTATCTGGAGAAGTTGACAGGAAGCGCAAAATCGCTGGACCTCCTTATTTATTCCCGGCCAGTAAAATCGGAGTTTTATCCTTTCTAAAGTTTTTTCGGAGCCTAAATGGGCTCCTAGAAGGTGAGCATGTGCTAATTCACACACTTGTGGCCGATAAGTGCATGGAATTAACAACAATGCCCGCACTTCACTCCCGTGTTCTGCCACTCTATATAACAAATCATTTTGGAGCACAAAGAACGGCATCGGTGGCATGGGATCTAGAGTTGTATAATCCTCGGTGGACATTATAGCATTCCTAGCAAACGTTAACTGTATCAGCTCCCGCAGAGGACGATGGGACATCAAAATCTTCGCACTGGGTGCTAGTATCAGTCCGTGCTACTGTGGGACATGGCGTGGAGGCAGTCAGAGCATTATTCTCCATGACTAAGCCTAAGTTTTTCTTCGGTACAGTTATGTTTTTACCGCTGTTAATTTTATTCCAATCCCTTCCAAGTATGACTGGAAATGGGGGATCTGGTAAGACAGCCATGTTCATATTTATCATGTTACGATTCACGGTTACCACACATCTGGCTGTCTTATAATACCGGATATCCCCATGAATACATTTGAGACTAGTTTTTAGTTTAGTCCATTGTTGCGGTAAAACAAAACGGGTAGTGACAATAGAAATGTTGCTCCCGGAATCAAACATTGCCCTTACCTTTCTGCCATTAATAACAACTGCACCTGTATACGGAAGAGACAAAGGGTTATTCACTGTGGCACTATACCTTTCTCCCTTCACCAATGAACAATCCATAGACTCGTAGGAGCAGTTCGGTGACAGATGTCCAACCTCTCCACACTTGTAACAGCGGGGTAGGTTAGCAGGTCTATCCCGTTTTCGGACGGCAGGTTCGGGAGCTTGTCGGGGGGGGGCTCGGGAGTTGCCCCACGTGCCTGTTGGGTTCGGCGAGAGAACCATTCTGATCGCCCCGATTTGTAAACTGCCCAATGACGCTCCGTGATCTGGATCAGGGTGTCCATGTCCTCGAAGCTATGTTTCCGGACCTGCTGGGCAATATGGTCAGGGAGGGCATGCACGAAGGTTTCACACGCAAGCAATTCAGCCATTTTGTGCGAGCTATTCATGTCTGGCCGTAGCCAGCGATATACCTTTCCCCAGGCTTCAAAGCCCTGGGTTCGTAGTGGTCTTTCTGGGTCGAATTGCCACTCCCTCCATTCTCTCGCCTGCTGTTCCGGTGATACGCCATAGCGTTTGAACACCTCTTATTTTAGAGCGTCATAATCAGCAGCCTGCTCCTCGGTTAAATCATAGTAGGCTCTCTGCGCCGTTCCCTTCAGGTAGGGAGCCAGTTGGTATGCCCATTCCGACCTCGGCCATGCGTTCCGCTTAGCACTACGCTCAAAAATCAAAAAATAAGTTTCAATGTCATCTGACTCAGTAAGGGGGGTCAGTGCAATGGGTGGTGACCAAGCGACCTCCGTCCGAACTCCAGCTGCAGCACGAGCTTCCGCTTCGGCTAGTTGGGTCCTCGTCTCACCCATTTGGATTTTTAGGGTTTGCAGATCCCCCATGATTGTTGACAGTACGGTATTAAGGTTCTGTTCTTCGCTCATTCTCGAACAGGATCCTGCCGGCTACGCCAATTGTAATGAAATAACTTCGTCACACTTGACAAAACAAAGTTTTGGGGACCATCCCTGTATATTGTCTTCCAGACAATCAAAGAAAAAAAGCTCATTCAAACTCTTTTTACACAGTAAATAAATTTACTGTACAAGATGGCGTTTATATACAGGAAACCAAAGACACGTGACAGGAAGTGTTTGGCAATTGTGATGTGGAGGCAGAAGTGGAAACAGCGTCATTGGAGATGAGCCGGAAGTGACGTGATTGCTGGTGGCCGGAAGTGACGTCATCAGGAATGGCCGGAAGTGACGTTATCGCGGCCATCTTGGAACCCGGAAGTGGCCGTATTATTTTTCTTCTTGATGTCTGTTGGCAAAAAAGAGAGTTCAGGTAAGCACCACGTGGCAACCCCTTATCTCACGATGTTTCACTCACCTTTAGGCTCTTTGACTGCCTCCTAATCGCACATGTGTGACACCAGAAAATTCAAAACACGACAAAAGAACAAACACTAAGCATTTGACGTGAATATATAATCTTGAATGAAATCCCAGAGCACAAACACCACTTAAATATGGGTGTGCTGATAATTTCATTTGATGCAACTTCTGGGATGTGCCTCTTAACAACTGGCCATTGTGTTATGACAATAGGACCACAAAACGCTGGTGCCCATAAGAAAAACAAAAAGACAACATGGCAAAAAAAAAATGTGTTAAAACAAAAAAGTTAAATTAGGAACCAGGTAGCAGATAGGAAAACTGCAAATCAGATTATGACAGTCTGCTGCTTGGGATTACCAAGAATCTCCTCATTGCAAGAGACAGCAGCCTACATTGAATTGACAACATGCATGTCATCAGTAGTCGAATGACTGTTATGGATTCCCAAGTGTCATGTCATTGTTAAACAAAGCAGGCTTCACTGAATCCTGAAAAGTCATGTTATCATTAATATCGGTGGACTGTTTTAGTTTCCCAAGAGCTGCATCATCATTCAAGTCATGTCTCTCCTTTGTTAGGGCTGGCAGAGTGCTTTGGATTGTCAAAAGTCACATCATTATCATTAAAGACTGCAGCCTCCTTTAGATTTCTAAGATTAGTATCATCAACAGAATCTACTAATTGTTTTGAAATTACCAAATGTCATGTCCTTGTTAGAGATGGCAGGGGCTTAACTGGATTCTGAAGTTTAACTTCATGGTTAGGTTTACTATGTATGGTTGGATTCCACAGATCCATGACATCATTAGAGTCTTGAGTTGCTCTCAAATCCAGATATGAGGGGATACCCTAAAATAATCTGAATTGAAGAAAAAAAAAGTTTTAATAATTTTTACTTACTGAAACTTTAGTCTCCTTCCAAGTACTCTCCATGTGAATGAAAGTACTTGTCCCAATGTTTTTCCCACTGGTGGAAACATTTTTAGAATTGCTGAAGAGGAACACTGTCCAGTGCCTTTTTTCTTTGACTTCCTCCATGGTACAAAAACGCTTTCCTTTGAATTATTTTTTCATATGCAGGAACAAGAAAAAGTCACACGGAGCAAGATCAGGTAAATATGGAAGGTAGCAAGAACTCCAAGACCTGGAAGTCAATTCAGAAATCTCTTCAATAGTCCAACAATTTTCATAAATTGCATTTCAAACTTTTTCAAGATTTTCATCATTCCTAATTGTGAAAGGTCGGTCAGATCTTGATTGGTCTTCAAGTGACATTTCCCCTCGTTTAAAACACGGAAACCACTCGTAGACCTGTGTTTTACTTAAAGCTTCTTCTTTAAAAGCAGTTTCAAGCACCACTACAGTTTCAGCAGCTGTTTTCCCTAAGAGAAAACAAAAACTTAATGCAGACTCACTGTTCTTTATGATCACCCATCACAAAAATAGCAGAACACATTTAATAAGCACCAAGTAAAACCATCCTGGAATGCCATATGAACAATACAGAGAAATGCCACTTGACAGATTGCCACAGAATACTGTAAGTATGCTACACCTAAGAAATTTGCAACAAAGTCTAGATGCACGGCAGGTACAGATTTTGGTTATTTTTGGTTACTCCTTCATAGCTGTGTCATCATTAGATATGGCGAGATGCTTTGAACTTTCAAGAGTCACATCATGTGTGTTCAATACTCAGGATTTTATCATCATTAAACTTAGCAACATTGTTAGAAACAGGGAAAAGCTATTGACACAGTTTTGACTTTCTCATCGGGTGTCATCAGTAAATCTGATTATGTGATTCTTATTGTATTTGCTGTTTAAGTATGGGAAAAAAATGAAAACTGTTTGGAGCTAAAGTGTTTAATATCAGACCAGTGGAGGAGCTTCATTTTATTTCTCTTCAGGAGGAAATTTGGCTTTATACAGAAACTCTTCAAATTAATAAATACATAAAGAGATAAATACATGTATTTATACATATATATATATATATATATATATATATATATATAT
>JANRMT010062791.1:119703582-119722016 GCA_026402145.1 Polypterus bichir lapradei
CCAAATACTTCTGTACATAATGTACTGAATGTGGATAATGTGGTTTTACAATGCTGTATACAAACATGGAAGCTTTAAGAATAAAACCAAAAAAATCACTCCTTCAAAGCCACAGGTTCTTTTTTATTTGAGTACTTTTAACAATACCTTATACACTTGCTGAGGGCGTATTACAATTTTTGACACTCCTTGCATGTATGATAACTCGGTTGAACTAGAAAGCCCTATACAGCCAATATATTTTTGCTGCTGAATGATTTGTGAACATCCCTGCACTTGCACAAATCGTGTCTGCTTCAGGTCCTCACTTACCTGGCTGGCACACTTAATCTTTTCGGTCTGTTTTATGTTTTTTGGTATTGATATACTGAGAAATATCTCTGCATCATCCATGGGAAATAAAACATCAACATGCACATGTCTGTGATATCAGTTTGTTGTTCTCAGAACCAAATGCATCTTTTTTTCAGAAATTAAATTCTCTCAGAGGTTTTTCATTAAACTAGCACACGTTGTCACATTAACAGATCAACCACGTAGCTAAAGCAAGGTATTTTAGAACTAAATGCTTTGATATCATACTTGTGCAGTTTTCATTTCATAATCTATGCTTCATGAATACAGAATATCTGAGACTTGTGATATTGCCAGTGTTTAATACGTTTACTATGATTGGAGATTTCTAATGCATTGAAGGATGTATGCTTGAAAGTGCTCTTTCTACAACATCCTTCATGCTGCTCTGCTGATGAATCCAGAAAGGAGTAATGTTTAAAACATAGGACAAATGAGGAAGAGGAGGAGGAGGAGGTTTGGAGCATGCACTGAAATTGCACATTGCCACACCCACCACACATTGACACAAAGGATACGTATCTGGTAATCCTGTCTTTAACAAAGGGTATATAGGACAAAGAGGGCATTGGCCATTCTGCTAGGCTTTAGTGGCACACCAGACCTCCAGCAGGCATTCAGCTGCAACCTCCCCAAATTGCATTCCAGACTAAGGGACTGAATTCCAGCTTGTATCTGACAACAAATGTGTAAACCAGATGTTGAAATGACACAATTCTAGATGACCAGAAGGTGTGAAATGGACTCAACCACGAACAAAGACCTATAAATCAATGAATGACATCTCTGTTGGAAGGAAGAACTTGTCTATGAAGACACACTAATTTTGCATAACTAGTAATGACTTTGACCCAATCAAGAGAAATTATACGTTCACTTAAAACTTTCTAAACCATCCTGAAGATACGTGGGACACTCTCTGAATCTCTCAAGGGAACTCAGAGGGGACCCCCACAGGAGCTCTGCTCTCACTCTCCAAAATGACAGAAAACCTCTGTAACCTGCTCTTGGAACCTAAAAAGTTATGAACCATTCTTCCTTGGGGAGCCAAAGCAGACAAACTCTTCTCTTTGTGATCCTGAAAGCTGAGATCGAGTTTGCCAAGCTAAACAGTGGACCAGTATGAAGGCTGAGATGCAGTCATCACTTCAAGAAGGTATCATGTGTCTGAAAGAGTAATGCTCATTCCATGAAGTTGCAGATGATAAAGGAAAAGGCCCAACTGAGGAAAGCACTGGAGACCACAAACAAAGGGTCATGCAGCAAAGGGAAAGAGAGCACTCCAACAAGAGAAGAAATCTCTACTTGAACCTGAAGCAACAACAAAATTAGTACCAAAAACATTTTATGTGTGCCAAGATAAATTAGGACTCTAAATATCAAGTAAACACTCCACCTCTCTATGTTATATATTTGTCTGTCCAGTCTGTGTGCATCCTGTCTTATATGTCAACATATATGCAGTTATCATATTTCTATAATCCTTGTATTTTTTGATAAATTGTATTATTCTAAAATGAGTGTGCTTCAGTTACATTGATATAAGCCAAAAGGCCAGAGACCACCTCCAGAGAAAGGCAAGGTAAATAAGGTAGGGGCCTTGCCAAATTATTTGATTAATTACCAATATTGCAAAGGCAAAACTTACAATTAGTTAATCATGTTAAAATTCATCTTCCTATATTTATTGTCATCCTTCTGGGTGGGCACAATAAATCACACTCTTTCCTACAGGCAAATGTCACTGAGACCCTCAACATGTCTGTATTTAATATCAGAGCTTTAGCTGGTGAGATATTTCACATAATGATGTTATCAGTGGTAGATTATCAGGCTTTCTCACTTTGTGTGAAATGTGCTTGAAAAATGATGGTGGTGTAGTGTTAATTGAAGCATCAAGTTTGAATTATAATTTTGTTCATTCTGTTCATCAAAGAAAGATAGAAGGTTGTATACCAAGTATTGTCTTGAGTTATTTAAAATGTAAAAATCTATATTTTTTTGAATCTTTTAAATACCTTGCCATAGTTGCTCAAGGCATATCTCACTGTCTCAAATTGACCAATTACTGTTGTCAAAAATATGATGCATCTTTCATTGATAAATTCTCAGACTTATTATCTATAATAATGACTAATTATTCTTGACTCCCAATATATGAAGGTTTCACTTTTCATGTAGATAACAAGTGTGTCCTGAAAGCAGGAGAATGTATTACCTTACTGCTTTCTTTAATCTCAGTCAGCAAGTTGCTCAGCTGGAACATAAAGGAGGACACATGCTAGACCTAGTCACTTCAAAATTGATGGCTCATACAATGACATAAAACATCGTAGTCAAACCTGATTGACAGTCTTATTTTTCTAAAATTATGAAAAATAATTTGGGAAATCAGAGTATTATTTTCAAGTATTGATCATATTAAAAAGTGTTTTGATATAAACAATATTAGATGTAATATAATCCATGTCTCAAAAGCAAGCCCTGTTCAATGTCACCTCACCATTTACAGTGAACATTGTTGAATAATTTTATTTATTTTTAATAATTATTATTTATGTTAACTAATCTACTTGTGTCCTTAATCCGGTCCAAAAGGTTTTTTCAAAGCAGTTTCTCATGTGCCAATTAACAATTTACCAGCAATACTGAATTGGTCATTAGATGTTGGTGTTTTTTCAAATTCTTTAAAGACCTGTAGTAATGATTACAATAGTTAAACCACACTTTAAGAAAAAACAGCCATGACTCTTATGTCTTTAATAATTTTAGATCTCTTTCTAACCTGCCTTTTTAAGTAAAATTCTAGAAAAAGTAGCTTTCACATCAGTTAAGTGATTATTTTTATAAATAAAAACAAGTTTCTGTCAAGGTTTAGACCAGATTATAATACAGAAACTGTGATGTTAATGTAGCTAAAGATTTTCATGTTAAAGCTGACACTAATAACATATCTGTTCTTGGATGTGAGCACAGCATTTGACACCACAGACCACAGAATTCTCATTAATCACCTAAGACACTAGGAGGTTCTCTCTGGTAGTACCTTAAACTGCTTTTTAAATCTTATATTACAGATATAAAATTCTTCTTAAGTTATGGTTATCATATGTCAAATGTTCATTATACCATACAATGTAACCATATACCACAAGGACATACAGTGTATGCCAAGGACCTACTGCTAATTTTAATATACATGCTACCATTAAACCAGATAATTTTAAATTACAAGGTGAACTCCCACAGTTATGCAGATGACACATGGCTTTATTTATCTATGCCACTTGATGATCCTGAGGTACTGTTTCTTTTTGATCAAATGCCTTACTAACATTACAGAATAGATCAATAGTATCTTCCATATGATAATCAAGGAATAAGGTAAAATTTTAGTTGACAGGAAAAATGAAATATAGTTTTTAGAAAAAAAGCCAGTAATGAAGAGCATAGATGTTATTATGGTGTTGGTGTAGTGGTTAGAAGTGATGTGCCTCTAAAGACACAATTCATACACACTGCAGTGTGGGAGGAAGCGGGGTGATGAGGGAATAAACAAAAGTTGTATATAGTTAAAGCATGTTCAATAAACATTCAGTAGTTTTTGCCTGCATTAAGAAAATGTTGTCTGGCATATTTGCTTTCAACAACAACAACATTTATTTATATAGCACATTTTCATACAAAAAGTAGCTCAAAGTGCTTTACATAATGAAGAATAGAAAAATAAAAGACACAGTAAGAAAAGAAAATAAGTCAACATTAATTAACATAGAATAAGAGTAAGGTCCAATGGCCAGGGTGGACAGAAAGAACAAAAAAAACTCCAGATGGCTGGAGAAAAAAATAAAATCTGCAGGGATTCCAGACCATGAGACCGCCCAGTCCCCTCTGGGCATTCTACCTAACATAAATGAAACAGTCCTCTTTGGATTTAGGGTTCTCACGGAAGGACTTCATGATGATGGTCACGTAGACTTCTGGCTTTTAATCCATCCATCATTGTTGGAGCATCATGATGCTTTGAGTAGGTGGTGGTGGCGCAGGCCTCCACCACAAAGAAACTGGAAAAAGAAACAGAAGAGAGGGTAGGGGTCAGTATGGATTTTAGAGCCACCATGAATAGTTATTATGATGAACTGAACATACAGAGTATCGGATTAAGTTAAAGTGAAGTTATGAAAAGGCCATGTTAAAGTAATGTGTTTTCAGTAGTTTTTTAAAGTGCTCTACTGTATTAGCCTGGCAAATTCCTATTGGCAGGCTATTCCAGATTTTAGGTGCATAACAGCAGAAGGCTGCCTCACCACTTTTAAGTTTTGTTCTTGGAATTCTAAGGAGATACTCATTTGAGGATCTGAGGTTAAGATTTGGAATATAAGGTGTCAGACATTCCGATATATAAGATGGGGCGAGATTATTTAAGGCTTTATAAACCATAAGCAGAATTTTAAAGTCAATCTTGAATGACACAGGTAACCAGTGAAGTGACATCAAAACTGGAGAAATGTGCTTGGATTTTCTTTTCCTAGTTAGGATTCTAGCAGCTGCATTCTGCACTAGTTGCAAACGATTTATGTCTTTTTTGGGTAGTCCTGAGAGGAGTGCGTTACAGTAATCTAGTCGACTGAAAACAAACGCGTGAACTAATTTCTCAGCATCTTTTAGTGATATAAGAGGTCTAACTTTTGCTATGTTTATTAATTGAAAAAATGCTGTCCTAGTGGTCTGATGAATATGCAATTTAAAATTCAGATTACAGTCAACATTTACCCCTAAGCTTTTTACCTCCGTCTTGACTTTTAATTCTAATGTATCCAGTTTATTTCTAATAGCCTCATTGTATCCATTATTGCCAGTCACTAAGATTTCAGTTTTCTCTTTATTTAAATTGAGAAAGTTACTATTCATCCATTCTGAGATACAAGTCAGACATTGTGTTAGTGAATCAAGAGAATCGGGGTCATCAGGTGCTATTGATAAGTACAGCTGTGTGTCATCAGCATAGCTGTGGTAGCTCACGTTGTGCCCTGAGATAATGTGACCTAATGGAAGCAGATAGATTGAGAATAACAGCTGACCCAGGATAGAGCCTTGTGGAACAGCATATTGGATATCGTGTGTCTTTGAGTTGTGATTACCACAACTAACAAAGAATTTTCTCCCTGCCAGGTAGGATTCAAACCAATTTAAGACACTGCCAGAGAGGCCCACCCATTGACTAAGGCGATTTCTAAGAATATTGTGATCAATGGTGTCAAATGCGATCTCAGATCTAGGAGGATGAGAATGGATAAATGGCCTCTGTCTGCATTTACCCGCAAGTCATTTACTACTTTAACGAGTGCAGTAAGACTCTGAGATTGCTAGCATTGTTATTTATAATCTTAGAGAAATAGCAGCGCCTCTCAAGACGGACAGTGTTATTGTATTCTGTTATTTCAACTTTTAATATTTCATAGTGGATAGTTAGTTTAGTCTTCCTCCATTTACGCTCAGCTCTACGGCATGTTCTCTTTAAATCCGACACTCTTTGGGTCCTCCATGGTATAACAATGCTAGAAGATTTTTTAACTGTCTTTTCAGGTGCAACTATGTCAACAGCAGCTCTCACTTTAGTATTAAATTTTTCCACCTTACTATTTACATTATCCTCGCTATTATAGTTGGCACTATAAACAGACTGATTGCTGAGAATGTTTGTAAGTTTTAAAGCTGCTGCTGAGTCAAAGAAGCGTTTTTTAACAGTATGCTTCTCATGGGTGTTTTTTATCATTATTTCTAAGAAAATGGTCTGATAGACCCGTATCAATAACCTGCTTTATATCAACTTTTAGTCCTTTAGTAATCACTAAGGCCTTGTTCACACGGGCGTTAAGTTTTTGGATAAACGAACTTGCTCTGAACGTCCTAGACTTTTAAGTTGCACTTTGTGGTGGCGATCGATTGACTTCTACACCGGCGTTCGTTTGTCTCTGTCTAACGCCAGCCTGCAGCCCAAATTGTAGTTTGTGTGTTAACCTGTGGAGGCAGTGTCGGGAACTGGATATGAAAGCCCTTGTCGTTTTATTTGAGGTGCTTCCTTTCAATATGGACCATTTTGCTATGTTAGATATTAATCATCTTGTTTTAAAAATACTCGTAATACGGCGACGTAGGGAGAGAAAAAATCGCCGCCGCTACTGGTTTCATCCTCTGACTGCACAACGTCGGGTTAAAGGAAGTTTTTTTGTGCTTTATGAAGAAATGCGAAAATTTCCGCGCAAGTTTTTTAATTACTGTCGGATGTCGGTTTCCACTTTTGATTGTCTGCTGCAGCTGGTGCAATGCCACATTGCACGCCGATCAACCAATATGCGACTTGGTGTTAGCCCCGAAGAGAGACTACTTGTCACTTTGAGGTAAGGAAACAGTAGTCGAGTGTGTGCTTACACCGGTGTTATGCACTGAAATGTCCCCCCCCCCCCGCCATGGATTGCCCCTCCTACATAATCGTTATCAAATATTATATTAGAACATAAATTAATAGGTTCATGGTTTACAAATTACATGAGACAATAAAATAAAATAAGCAATATGAAAATATATATGTTGTATATGAAAATATATATGTTGTATATATATATATATATATCCGGTCCTCCGAAGCGTAAAATAAACGCGCAGAAAACGAACTAGAAGCGGTTTCCTTGCGTTCGTTGGGTTTTGAAAGCCAAGAAAAAGCTGCATGCAACGTTTTTTTGATGCCGTATAAACGCGCAGCCGGACAAACGCACGTCACCAAAGCCCGTGTGAACACTCTCATTGACTCCTACGTGTAGAAAACACTCAGCGCTTGATCAGCGCTCACCGGACGCTACGAACGCAAAAAAAACGCTCGATTTTAACGCCCGTGTGAACAAGGCCTAAGTCTAACGTATGACCTGCTTTATGTGTAGGCTGATTAACGAGCTGTCTCAAATCAAAAGAGCCCAGGAGGTTCATAAATTCTTTAACTTTAAGGTCACACTGATTATCTATATGAAAATTAAAGTCGCCAACTATTAGGAGTGTGTCATAGTTCGTAATTAAAATTGACATTAAGTCAGAGAATTCCTCAAAAAAAGACACGTTGAATTTTAGAGGTCTATACATGGATAATACTAGAACTTGAGAATCTCCATGGATAACAACTGCGAGATACTCAAAGGACTTGAACTTACCAAAACTGACATCTTTACATTTTAACCGGCTCGAGTAAATGTTTGCCAAGCCGCCCCCCTTTTTCCCTGGCGATCTGCATGAGTAAAACTGTAATCCGGAGGCGCAGATTCGATTAAAACAGCCGCGCCGTCAGAGTTAAGCCACGTTTCACTTAGTGCAATAAAATCTATTTTTTTATCACTAATAAGATCGTTGATAAAAAAAAGTTTTGTTAGTTAAAGCTCTAACGTTTAATAGTGCCATATTTAATGTTTCAGATGGGCAGAGATGAATACTATATGTGTTATTGATATGTGGAATAGGAACTAAATTGTTTTTATTTGCGCCACTCTGTGTGTATTTTTTGTTTAATCTGTGATCTGTTTTATAGTTTTAATACATTGTTCCTCTAAAATAGTAATTTTAATTAGATTATTGGAGTTTATGCCGTATTGCCTAGATTTTCTACGTGCATTGAGATTGCTTATTACAGTATTAATGTTGTGCACTTTAACGGAAGATTCTATTAAACACTTATCATGTCCTAGCACAACAGTATAATTTCGGAAGGGGTTAAGAGCAGAGATAATCAAGATAAACGAATTACCTTAGATATGTTTTCGGAGAGGACCCGGGCGCCAAAACTGTTCGGATGCAGGCCATCTCGCTTTAAGAAAGGCTGCCTTTCCAAGAAGAGGTTCCAATTGTTGATGAATCCGATGTCTTGCTTCTTGTAGAAACCCTGTAGCCAGTTGTTCAATACTAGAAGATGACTGTAGTACTCATTGGATCGTCTGACGAGAGGTAGTGGACCCGAAATGAAGATCTTTGCTGATGGGGTCCTCTCCTTCGTGTCTTTAATCAAAGCTGCGAAGTCAGCCTTAAGGATTTCTGATTGTCGGTGCTTTATATCGTTTACGCCGGCATGCAAAACAACCGCTCCAACTGCCCTGTTCTTGTGCTTCTCGTGGATTGCTGGCGCATGTCTCATCACATCTCGGACACGAGCACCAGGAAAACAAGAAACAAACTATTTTCCATTAGGGCATGCGATATTAAGGTTTCTAACAATAGAATCACCTACCACTGTTACATCACCAGGGGCTGAAGGCGAACTGGGGACGCAGAGAGGGTCGAACCGGTTCTGAGTTAGGATGCTCGCCTGTGCCGATGGAATTGCTCTGGCCTTGAACCCCCGCCTGCATAGCTGAAATCCGCCGAGGTCATCAGCGGTGTCGCTCCTATGAGACGCGGGGGTAAGGTCGGCACAACGCGGGGTTGATGTTACTACGATTAGAGATGGCGAGGACGGTTTATCCAGTAGCCGGGCCTTCAGATCTCTAAGGTATCTCCGTCGAGACAGGAGTTTCTGAATCTGTTCGTCGAGTGCCTGGAGTTCTTCTACTACGACTGCAACGCGGTATACCTCACTGTCAGCCATTGTCTGCTTCTGCTTCGTGCCCTTGGAAGAATGAGAGAGAGAGAGAGGTTAGCTTACCTCTAGCAAGTACCTCTAGTATAGCAAAAGCAGAAATATTTCTAAATGTCTTATAAATGTAAACATCCTCGTAGGGCGCTACAGTGGTAACCCTGACGCTCTTGGACGATTCCAGAGTTACGATAATCATGTCTGCCAATGCAGTGGTGTTAAAGTTACCAGAGTTTTAGGAACAGCAAGCTGCAATGTGGATCTCCCAAGCAGAGGCACAGTTTGCGTTGCAGGACATTACGGCAATTGACACGAGATACTACTACATCATTGCAGCTCTCAGTGGCCCTACAGCATGCAGGGTGTTGAGTCTGCTTGAAAATCCCCCGGACATGGACAAGTATGTAACTTTAAAGGCATACCTTTTAGAGATATACAGCCTCACGGAGTCAGAGTGGCCATGGCGACAACTAACATTGCTGGGCCTCGGAGACGCGAAACCCTCCACGTTGATTGACCACATGTTAGCTTTGCTAGGTAGCCATAAGCACTGTTTTATATTTAGAGAGCTGTTTCTCCAACAGATGCTGGAACAAGTGCTCGCTACCCTGGCCAACATGACCATCATTGACTACCGAGAGTTAGCCAAGATGGCCGACAGCCTGCACTCTGCTTTGCAGAGCTAAATTCCACCTGCAACCCTCGTCAGTCCCATTAGCAATCTCGCCTCTTGTACTGCTCATTTCCCTCCTGCCACCATACAAACAACTGACCTGTGTTTTTACCATGCCCGATTTGGCAAGAACACAAAGAAATATCGTCCTCCTTGTAATTTTAACCCACCCGGGTCGGTCAACACTATCTCATCTCAGCAGTATCACTGCCTCCGCCCTGTATAATATGATAGCTACGACTTGCAGCTTTGCCCGCCTTCTCAAAGAATTCCCCCAAGTATCAAAATGCACTTTTTTCACAGCAGAAACCAAGCATGGAGTGGAACACTACATTTCTACTTCTGGTCCACGCCCGTGCCCGTCAGCTGGCCCCTGACAAGCTGGCTATTGCGAAGGCTGAATTTGCTGACATGGAGTGGCTAGGGATCGTGCACAGATCCAACAGCCTGTGGACATTGCCCCTCCATATGGTTACCAAAGCAGGTTTCTGACCATGTGGGGATTACCGCCACCTAAACGGTCACACTGTCCCAGACCGCTACCCAATTTCACACATACGAGATTTCTCAGCATGGCTCTCTGGGAAAGAAATCTTTTCAAAGGTGGACCTGGTCTGCGGCTACCACCAAGTACCTGTGCACCCGGCGGACATCCCCAAAGCAGCAGTCATCACCCTGTTCGGATTATCTGAATTCCTACGAACACCATTTGGCCTTAAAAACGCTGCAGAAACGTTCCAGAGGTTGATAGACTCTGTCCTCAGCAATTTTGACTTACTTTTTGTCTACCTAGTTGACATCTTGGTTGCCAGCTCCTTCAAAGTGGAGCACCTCACCCATCTCTGAGCCTTGTTTGCGTGCCTGACCCTTCATGGGTTGATTATCAATCCCGCTATGTGTCTATTTGGAGTGCCTGTCATAGACTTCTTGGGACATCGCATTTCAAAAGAGGGTGTGATTGCTTTGCCATCCAAAGTCTCTGCTGTCACCAATTTTCCACAACCCCGTACCATATGCACTCTTCGGGTATTCTTGGGTTGGGTCAATTTCTACCACCATTTCATTCCTCGGGTAGCACTCATTATGCAACCTTTATATGAGGCACTATAGGGCCAGTCCGAAGTTTCCTGTCACATGGTCCAAAGACCTGGATGAGAAATTTACGAATACCAAACGTGCTTTAGCTGACGTGGCCTAGCTCGCACACCCGCTACCTGATGCTCCATTTGCTCTTACAACTGACGCTTCGGACCATGCAGTGGGTGCGGTGCTTCAACAGTGGGTGATGATGCATGGCAGACATTGATGTTTTTCAGTAGACATTTATGGGCCAATGAATGCAAGTATGGCACTTTTGACCGAGAACTACTGAGTTTGTACTTGGCCATTCGACATTTCCGCTTCTTGCTTGAAGGCCAGCCATTCACTGCATTTGTCGACCACAAACCACTTGTTCTCCAAGGTCACTGAGCTGTGGACTGCCCAACAGCGATGACACCTGGCTTACATATCAGAGTTCACAACAGACATAAAGCATGTCGAGGGTAAGAACAATGTGGTGGTTGACTGTCTCTCTCGGCCTGCATTAGCAACCATACACATTGGAATTGACTACTCCCAGCTCACAGCTGACCAAGCTGAGGACCTGAAGGTCCAAGCTCTTCATTCGAACCCACACCAAGTTGTCCGCAGCCACTAGAGACTGTTTTCTTTCCTCTCAGGGTGCTACACTGGATCTAAACTTCAAATTGTATATTAACAGTACTACTAAGACAGTATTTTTTCATTTAAAAATCTTAACATCTCAAGACAGGTTAATTCAAGCTTCTGGTTTAAGATTACTGTCATACATTTCTAACAGGACTGGCCAAGACATGAATCAACTGCAGAAAGTTCATACATCTTTACACTAATTATCTGTGTACTTTAAACTTGCTTTCAAAAAAACTCTACAAAACTCTGAATGAGTTCAAAAAAAGTATTTTATCCATTCATCCAACCCACTATATCCTAACACAGGGTCATGGGGGTCTGCTGGAGCCAATCCCAGCCAACACAGGGTGCAAGGCAGGAACAAATCCCGGGCAGAGCGCCAGCCCACTGCAGAGCACACACTAGGGACAATTTAGGATCATCAATACACCTAACCTGCATGCCTTTGGACTGCGGGAGGAAACCAGAGCACCCAGAGGAAACCCATGCAGATACGGGGAGAACATGCAAACTCAATGCAGGGAAGACCCAGGAAGCGAACCCAGGTCTCCTTACTGCGAGACAGCAGCACTACCACTGTGCTACTGTGCCGCTCCCCAAATATTTTAGCAACATACAATCACACTCAGTTGTACATACAAATTACAACAACACAAATGCTGTTATTTCATTATTATATATTTAATTAACTACCATAGAGCTAATATTTGTAAACAATGGATTGTGCAGATTGGGCAAAGCAGAAGGGCCTATGAGCTTGGGGGGCCCATTTGGGGCTGTATAGGTTTTTAAAAGATTTTTAATAACTTAAATTACTTACACAGTTCATTATGTTAATAATTCACAGTCTCAGTGGCATGTTTGCACCATCACCAAGCAAGTGCAGTCTAACCCATGATGATATTACATATTCAGCAGGCCTACAGTTTACATGAATTTAGACTTTGGGAGTTCGGTGGCTCTGAGCCTAATTGGAGGCACAACATGGCCCTAGTTTGCCTTACAGAGAACAGAGTGCACATTCCCAAAATTGGAGACATTTGGCATGCCATAGTGGACGTGAATGGAAGAAGTGTTTGTAGAACATTGCATGAATAATGTAAATATACATTATTACTGTAAATAATTGTTACATTTGTACTTTGATTTGATGTCAACAGTTTTCAAAATTTCAACTTGTAAACAGTAAATCATAGTGATTCTGTTGTTAAGTTATGGTCCCCTTTTTTCTGCAAATAACAAATATTTCCCGCTTTTTATACTCTTGGCCAGTAAAAGCGGATCTGGCAAACATTATAAGAGTGGTGCTGCTAAATGTAAGGCATGTCTGCAACAGGAATCGAAAAACACTAAGCTGGTGAATCGTCACACAGAGAAAAGCAGGTTAAGCAGACAGTGGAGTGAGTGAAATGGTTGCAACTACCAAGTCTAGAAGTAGCAATACAATGGGTTCATATTAGGTGCTATCTGCTGAAACTGTTAAAAATGGAGAAATTACTGAAGAGAAACAAACAATATATATGACAAAGCACCCACAAGGCAAATTTCTCAGAACCATTGACACCTCACTTTCTGATGTCCATTTTCTCAGAACTTTTGTAAAACAGGTCGATTGTATAGTAGTATCCTGTCAGCCAGTGTTGTCACTTTAATTTGTTATGAATTGAAATGGCTTCATTTTATAGCACAGAACAGTTTCTACTTTCTAGCTTACATTACATTTTAATCATCTTCCTTAAAAAAAGTTGTCTTGGAAAAGTAAGCGGGTCCACATCTTACATATATTTTTGTACTACTACTTCTTACCCACACCACCCACATTCCACATTTATTTTATTTTTGCTGACTTACAGCAGCTGTAATAAAGCGATTTAAAAAGTTATTACAAATTCCATTTAGAGAGCCAGTTTGTTTGTCACCAGCGTGTGATATGATAGTGACGCGGTCACGGGCGCCACTGCTCTACCAGCCCCTACTATCTAGTTGTGAGTAAATTACTAAGAGTTATGCAAGACAGGAGGGACCCACCTCACGATGCTGTACAGGGGCCTTCAGCAAGCTAGCTACACCACTGCCCTGAAGCCTACTAAAAAACTCGTAGTCCCGGGCCACCTTAAATTCCTTCACACCTCTCAATGAGCGTCTATTGTTTTGCTAATGTGTCAATCAGCAAAAGTAGCAAACAGCCTGCTATTCCATCCCCCACAACCCCGCAGTTCAACTCGGGCAAAAAGTTCTCCCAATAGTGTGCATTCATGTAAATACATGTTGTATGATTTAATTATTTCTGTTGTTGCATTATAGGTTCACACTTGAGCAAGTGTTCTGACCCTGAGCAATATATAAAACTGAACTGAGTTGTTGCATCATTTGGATGTTAGATTAGATTGACTAATGATTCAGATCTATCAGAACAGATTCTCTTCATAATAATAATAATAATAAGAGAAATATTTTGTGGATGGCCACTATAAGCATGCTTACTATAATTTTCTGCTGTCTTTGAAGCTAGCAACGTGGAGCTTAGCTGACATTGAAATTCAAAGAAACAGCTGATCTGTAATTCCATTCCATTACATGTAAAATTTTTTATGAATCTACCCAAAACAGAATTTTTTAAAGAAGTAATTAATTTACGAACAAATATCTGCATTACAATTTCAGTACATGCGTGTTAATAGTATGCAGGCTTAAATGTGCATTCACTGCTAACCTTCTTATTCAGTGCAAAAATAGGATGGTCCATCTTAATTAACACCCCTTCAAACAGGGATTGGATTAAATCCATAAAACGAGCAGTGAAAACAGATTAAAGAAGGCATAATTTATCTCTCATGCTAGAGAGTGGTGACTTGTTGCATGTTGATTATTACATAAATTTAAGAATTTCACTTTATTCTGTTTCTAGTAGGGTGTTGTACCATGTCAGCCATTATGAATGTAGTGAGAAGTCAAGCAAAATGACACCTTTTATTGGCTAACTAAAAAGATTACTGTATTCTGTACATCTGTCAATAAGGACACTATAAATCTGTAATGTCAAAAGGATTTAAGGCTTCATCATGTAATGTTTTAAGATTAAGCGGTTCAATATCAAAGGGAAAGAAAACCCATCCTGTATGAAAATTGCCATTTTAAACTACTTTAATAAAGTCTTGTACAATATACATTAAAGACAAATAATTGCAAATTATTATGTCAAAATGTGCAAACTAGTATACAGTCTGGGATAAATCCATTTGCTGAGTGTCTTTTGTTTTTTTTGTTTGTTTGTTTTTTTTTGTATGTTACGTTGCTTTTTCAAATGGTGTGCTTCTCCTTCTTGTAGGTTTTTAAACTAATTTAAATTAATTTAAACCTATCAGGAAAGGATGTTTGGCCAATTGGAGGAGCTGTATTTTTGCTTTATATTCTGTGATGGCCTGAATGCCTTACAACATGTGGCAGTGGCCTGAATTATGAAATTGCTCCTCAATTTGCATTTTCTAGGTGTTTGATTTTCCTTCTTCAAATTAGCCTGGAATGAAATTAAGTAATACCTCAGTTAATGAATACTAATGGAATAAAGCTTTTCTAATGAAGTCAACATAAATATCACTATGGTCCATGTAAAGAATTTATATACCAGCCTACTAGAGTGCTGTGGTAGTCATTGACTGTTGTTGATAATGTATGTTCTGTAGAATGCAAATGTATGTGATTGCAGCACATACACTTTGTTTCCCAGGGAATGTACATTGGCAAAAAAAATGTTAGGTAAAAGGGTTTAACTTTAGCATGGCTCTGACATGTCCACATTTTTATCAACTTTATTTATGAAAGCCAGAATCAACCCAGCACAAGGTGTCATCCACAGTCAATAGATGAGCCACTCAAGGCTAAAGACTCACACTACTCTGGCTCAATGGTGACACCTTGTGGATGAATTTGTAGTTTATTAGTATGTAAGTTTAAAAGATAAATCCAGCATTGTTCAAGTCGAAGTAATTTCCTCTTAAACATGGCATATATGCATTTTCAATGCAAAATTGTGTTCTAAAGTTAAGTGTTTTTCCATAAATCAAAAAAAAAAAAAAACTTTTCCGTACTAGTGCTTTACAATTGAGGTTATGGGGCATGGAACACCACTGGAAAACGTAAGCTTAAAGATTTACCAAGGAAGCAGAAAAAGTTTTCATATAAGAAAATGTTCTTTTCATGTTTTCAGTGGATGTTTGTGACAACAAAAGGGATCAGGAAATAATAATTTTATCACATGTTCCTGGTACTATTTTTCTTGTGTTAAGGATATTTTTCCATTCGCTTGTGTGAGTTCTCACATAGATATAGAAGTAAATCAAAACAAAACCAACTACATAGCATGAAACGTTTACTGTGATTTGGTCTTTTGGGAGGAAGGGTGAAAGGTCGTTACACAGGATGACTAAATAGTGAGATATCGCACACGGCTGGTCTTCTTTTAAAATGGATGTTTTTTCGTTCAAAAAATGATATACTGTATATAAACTACTTAATTTGTGTGCAGTCACAAGATGCAGATTGATAGTTGATAGCTGCCTTGGATTTTGAAAAAAAAAAAAACAATATTATGAAATTCAGCCATTTTAAAAGAAGACCAGCTGTGTGCGATAGCTCTGCACTTAGTCCTCCTGTGTAACAAACTTTTGAGTCTCCTCAGACTTTAATTCTTCCAAAGACATTGCAACTGTGGTTTTGAATATTCAGGTAAGAAAGACATATCTTTGTAATGATCTTACCATATCTTAAAATTCCTGTTTCTGTGTTCTGTTTTTTATTGAGCTCTAGTATCCATTAATTATTCAGCCTGCTTATTTAGTGGAGGATCACAGTAACCAAAGCTTATTCTGGCATTTCTGGGCAAAGTCCAGCAACACACTCAGACCAGGCCACTTTAGAGTCATTAAGTAGCTGTCCACTCACACATCTTTGGAATTTTGGAGTAAGACTACTGGAGCTATGGGGAGACCTTGCAAACTACATTATGCTCTGGTTGGGAATTCAAACTCAGGATTGTGAAGGTGTATGACAGTAATGTTAACCATATATGGGTAAATAAATTTACTCAATAATAAAATTTACTTTTATTTGGTATTATTATAAAGCTAAGCGATCTTGTCTGGCCTTCAATGAAACAAACAGTCTCTATTATTAGAGACCAGTGGGAGGTATCACTCTCTTCAGAAGGACAGCACTTTCAATGAATATGAAATATCGAGGCAAGCTATGATTATAGTAGGAACATACTCAGCCATTGCCTGATTCAACAAGAATGAGCAACAAATGTTCTGGCCCAAGCTACACGGCGACAGGCTAAGCACAATAAAGCCTCCACTGTTGTGGAAATGTTAAAAGCGTGCATTTTAGGCATTTATTGGAAGTCACGAACATGATAAATGTTACTGATGTGGAATGGAAGTTAAAAGCTATTGCTAGCTTCTGTATGAAAATATGCATGTTCTCTTTATGGCTAGGTATTATTATAACAGATAAATAAGCGTGCTTGCATGGAGTGGGGCTGCCGGTGTGGGGTGCGGTTTTTGGCTGCTTCCCAGCTTTCCTCAGCAGTGTCTAGATTATCGTCCAATTAAGATGCCAAACGTATGACAAGTTTTCTGATAAGCTTAAATAAAAATATAAAGAAAAGACTAGAATTTCTGCTTTCTGTTGTAATCAACAAATTGTGTAAGAATGTTCTGTGAGCTTTGGATGAAACTGAGCTTATTTTTTCTGTTTCTTTGAAGATTTCTGTTATAAAAATGCAACTGACCCCACCTGACGGTGCTTTTTTGCACTTAGAGCTCTGTAAGGCAAAAACCCTCTACTCACCTAGTGTAAGGATAAAAAGAATTCTGCTTGTTTGAATTGGTTTCTGCCTGCTGTTGTCTTGAACCTTCGTCCACACTGAATATATGAAACAAGTAACTCTGTCAGCTGCAACTGCTTCACACTGGGCTCATGTCTTGGCAGAGGATATCGAAGGTTGGTGATAGATGGTGTCAGTCAGGCTGATTGAATAAGCTCTTGATGAATCAACTGATAACACAGACAGGCACACCTCTACATTTATCTTCTATATATTGAAGAACCAGAATTCATAGAAAAACAGAGTTGTGCAGGGAGGCTAAAGGTGACTGAGCACCCCAAGTGTCCATTTCAAGCTGTTTATATCCTTGCCTTTGAAGAGAAGCCTCCACCAGTTGCCTTGCATCTGATGTAGATGCCATAGTGAATATTTAATTGTCTCATTGGGAAATGTAACCGATAGAGGATAAAATCAAAGAAGCAAACTTTGTGTGAATTCATTTAATTTCATTTTTGAACTCCTTCCTGTACCTTCTCTGTCTTGTTAATGATAATTCAGCACCCACACCTTTCAATCTGATGTGATAGAATCAAATTCTGATGTTCCTGGAAACACAAAGTTGTTATTCTAGGACAGTCATTCAAGTTCAACCAATCAACTTTAAGCTCTGTCTCTGACATTAGAAGCCATTAAATGAATGGAAAAGATTCAAAATTGTATGACTGTACAAACAAAAAAAATGCAGTCACAAAAATCCTCTCAGCATGGATGAAAAAACTGTCCTTATTTAAATTAAGGGAACAATTTTTAAACCTGTTATTAAAAATATGCATATATTTTTCCCATTTAAGCACTAATCCATTCATAATGATATCAAAGGCAAACTTTAAAGATGACTGGCTAAAGGTATTCACGAGACATCATCTACCTAATAATATTAGATTCACCTCTTTTATGGGTCTTATTTTGTTGACAAATGATGTTTGTGGATTCTTCATTAATGTTATGGATAAATATATACTGGAGAAAGGCTTTGGGACTGAGAAAACTTGCACAAATTAATTATCCTGACTGTATCCATGGCTGTTTCTACCATACAGGAGAACTGGGCAGTCAGCTAGAGTGTCAACTTGTCAACCATCACAGAGTGAGTTTTACAAACACCAAAAATCTATAAAACACCAATGCAGCTGTATTTTACTGCCAGCTTAGGTTACTTGCTTAGGCAGTATGGCATAGTAGCAATTGTGACAATGCGG